>OW052222.1:182078-309578 GCA_932526605.1 Nephrotoma flavescens
TTTTTAACTGCACGTTTTCTTGAAATTCAAATCGAATTTTGAATTGCATGCTCTTAGGGTTGAATATTGCATTTGTTACACACCGAAACATGACTGAGTTCACTGTCGATCAAGTGAATTTCATTTGTTTTCTGTTGTTGTTTAGTTATTTTATACCCCGATTCTGGAGCACAGTCGGTGACTGAAAAATGGTCCCAGGCAAAACCCCCGTCCCTACTTCAAGTTCAGCCCCAATTATGAAACCCTTCGCATTGCGCGCGTCACCTGCGACCAACAAAACCACGAAACATGTATGTCTTATGAAAGACCTTTTTCTAAGACCAACGCCAACTAAGACTGCGTAGAATACTAAAAGTGTTGTAATTAAGACAAAACCAAACCAAAGTCAAAAAGTCATACGTAACCATACACATTTCGTGGTCCCACCGGTCACAGACGACTCGCCGAATACGAAAAGTCTCATAACTAAGACCAAACTCAAAATAAAGACAGAAAGTCCCACCAAGACAATCTCTCACCCCCCAGTCATTATCTTGTATCTATATATTAAATCATTTTATTTAATTATCTTCTTTTCTCTCTCTCTCTCTCTCTCTGGCTTTCACATCCCATGAAGGGATTTCGCCGCCTGCACAATGGCCCTCCATCCATCCCGATCCATTGCTCTCGTCCTCCAGTTTCGACATCCTAATGCTTGCAGATCTTGTTCAATGTCGTCACGCCAGCGTAGTCGGGGTCTTCCTCTACGACGTACTCCGGCTGGTTGTTGGTGAAACACTTTATATATCATCCGTTGTAGTGGGGACCTTGTAACGTGGCCGAGCCATCTCACTCGATTGGATTTAATGAATCCGATGATATCGCTGCCTCCGAGGAGTTGCTTTATTTCGTGATTCATACGAATCCGATATTCGTTGTTCGCAACTTTAATTGGACCAAAAATTGAACGGATGACCTTCCTTTCGAATGTAGATAACAATCTACAATCATTAGAGGTCATGGTCCAGCTCTCGCTTCCGAAAGTCAGCACAGGTCTTATTAGTGCTTTATAAAGTGCGAGCTTGCACGACTGCGATAGATGTTTCGAACGCAATAATCTTGATTGGGCGTAGAAAACTCGTTGTCCGGCAGCGATTCGGGCTTTTATTTCTGCCTGCATTTCATTCAGTGATGTTATAACTGACCCGAGGTATTTAAAGTTTTCGACACCATCAAAATTATGGTCGCCAATTCCGAGATTTGCACTAGAGATGTTCCTGGGTGTTGTTAGATATTTGGTTTTACTGCTGTTCACCTCCAAACCAAGTCTTATTGCGCAGCGATCGAGCGGTATGAAACTGTCTTTGATATCGCTAGGTCTTCGGCCAAGAAGCACGATATCATCTGCATATCCAAGAATTTGGCCGGATTTATTAAATATACAGCGCGAAGTTTCGATGTTGCTTTTTCTCACTACGTACTCAAGCGCCAAATTGAACAGCAAAGGCGCGAGTGCATCACCTTGTCGAACGCCAGATGTTATTTCAAAGGAGTCTGACACGGTTCCTTCAATTACGATTCTACATACAGACCCATACGTTGTTAATTTACACAGCGAAACGAGTTTCTCTGGGATACCTAGGCATATGAGCGCGGCCCATAAGTTGTCGCGGTTTATACTGTCATATGCCTGCCGGAAGTCTATATATAGTTGATGTATGGTTATGTTGTACTCCCAACATTTTTCCAAGATCATCCTCATGGTAAAACACTGGTCCGTGGTTGATCGGTTGGGTCGAAAACCACATTGATAGTCGCCAATGATGTTTTCGGCGAAAGGGATGAGTCTGGCAAGTACAACATTAGCCAACACTTTGTAAGCAGCGTTCAATAGGGCTATGCCACGATAGTTTTCACATTTAAGACGGTCGCCTTTTTTATGCAGCGGATATATGAGCGCGGTCTTCCAATTCTCAGGCAGCTCTTCTTGGTCCCAAATACAGACGACGAGATCGTATAGACTTGTTGCAAGAGTAGCGCCTCCGAGTTTAATCAATTCTGCGGGGATTCCATCGAGACCGGGTGCCTTTCCGTTTTTCAATCGACTAATAGCTGCGTCTACTTCCTCCACCGTGGGATATTCGACAAAGACCTCGTCACCTGGAGGAGCTATTGCTCTAATGGGGGTCACGTCGTCATTCCGATTTAGCAGATTTTGAAAGTAGGTTTGCCATACTGAGAGAACATCAGCCACGTTTGTTCTCAACTCTCCATTCCCGTCTTTGATGGCTGTACTTCTTGGGTGGAAGTCTTTAGTGAGATTCCTGGCGTTGGCGAAACAGTCCCATTCTTTTACAACAATGAAATTTTATATATTTTTTTTTAATGTGATTTATAATTTATTCTTATGAAAGAATTGGGCGCTTTCAGAGCACCCAACAGTTGGCAACATGTTGTGCAAAATCGAAACCAACATTATGAAAATGTCTAGCACTATGAAATTTTCAAAATAAATTGGCGATGATTTCACTAATCATGACACCTGAAAGCACCGAATGTGATTTTAGTTAATAAAGTAAACAAATGTGATGGTACTGTTTATTAAATGAAAAATTGTTATGAATTAAAATGTCACGAATTTAAATATATATGAGTATGCCTTACTAAGAAACAAAGGAATAACCATGATTTATTTAAAAAAAAATGAATACATTTGGATACATCTTTTTTAAATAATTGGATACATTTTAATTTTTCCGAATGGTAACGCTGCTTACAACTTTCGTAGTCATACATATCGTATTTAAATCATTATGGTACTATACAATTCGACGGTAATTTTTGGGCGGTTATTTCATATTAGACAAATAACTAAAAGAAACACATTTATTTTAATTCACAATAGGTCCCCCGCGCCATTTTATGTGACTACGTTTACGTGGTTTATATTTTATTATTCGACGAGTCGTTTCTTAGGACTCTCCTGGTCAATTTTTTAAGTGAACATAATACAATCAAACAAAATTGTTTGTTCAATTTTTGTACAAGTTTTCTTGTTTTGTTTACAATTTTTTTCTTATCAATATGACAGCTTAAACACAAAAAAACATCAAAAGAATCTTTAATTTTAGTGCTGGCTATAATAGCCAAAGAAAGAATTGACGTCATAAAGCAAAATTTTTAAAGCAGTGTGGCCTGTAGTATGAAACAGCCAAAGGCGCTTGCTAGATTTAAAAGCAAAATTTGTGATCTAAATCGATATAATATTTAAACTGATCGGGATCAATGAGTGTCAAGAAACACGGCAATTATAAAATGTCATTAAGTACGCCGATTTTAAACTAGATTGATTTTACGTTTGCCTTTTTAAATAAGTAAAACAACATAAAAATGGCCATACTGGATAAAGCGTAGCGCATCGCGAAAAAAACCAAAGAACGCCGTGAAAGTGGCGGATGGTGAAGAGGAAACCCGCCCGTGAATGATTATTGAGGATAACATTAATCAAAACCACCACTCCGGTTACGCTAGTCGAGTCGATTGTCGTTTCAAGTGACTATAAAAACTTGCTTTTTGTATGAAAAATTAGCCAGTTGTTATGCCAATTATAGGTGACTTGAGACGAAAGAAACAATTAAAAACTGTCATTTCGAGTCGTGTGAAATTTTGAAGTGACTACAAAATACATCGATTGTCGTTTGAAGTGACTACGATAGTTAACATAAGATATTTTGGCAATTGCAGCGACACGATTAGCGCATTCGTGCACAAGTCAATCATCCTTTCGCAGATGTTTTGCAAGAAATAAAAACAGATCCTTCTTTAAAGTGTTGGAGATAGTTTCACCCATGTTCATTAAACTAAGAAAGCCTACTTTCTAATAAAAATACTGATATGTCTGCCAATCAGTTCTACCCAAATTGCTCCAATTAAATTAATTTCGAAAACCGAGACGTACCTACTAGTTTTATCTACGATTCGAACTCAAGACCTTTCGTATCGTAGCCTTTTATTTGTCATGTAAGCTACCAAGATGCACGGAAATTATATAAAAAACAGATGGGATATATAATATTAAAAACGCAAAGTGGCTACGCGAGCTGCCACTTCCGATACACTGATTACCGCTTTTTCCGCAATTGATGGAAAAAGTTTAAGTATGAAATTTTATCACGATTAGTCTCATCTAGAAAAAAGCAAATAAATATTCACACAATATCCATGTTAATTTAAACGATATAATTATTATTTTCAGCTATGTTGCAGAATCTGGCAATAGTGGATCATCGATTACTCTTCATTCATACCAGTGGCACTATTATGGTAATTCCTCGGGAATAAGGAATTGGGGAAAGAATTTACCTATATGTAATTTCTGTTCAAATATTAGTTTGTTAAATATTAATAAATTGGGAATAATTTTTCCATGTCAATTGGCAGGGAAAATTATTCCCCATTTAATTTTGTTTTCAAAAAAATTAAGACTAGCTTTTTACCTCAGTATGCCAGTCAAAAAATATATGAAAAGAAATTACATATATGCGGTCTTACTTTGAGAAATTTACAACAACAATCCCATATATGTAATTCCAAATTGGAATTGTTTTAAACAAACTTTTTTGCTGGTATAGAATAATTCTATTGTACCGGTTGTAAAATAGTTACGATTTGTAATAATATTCAATATTATTTGGTCATATTACTATTTGATTAGATATATTTAGTTGTGTTTTCACGTTTTGTTTAACTTCAAAGTGTAATTGTTCCCAACTGATAAAAATAAGTAAGTACAATTTTTGGTTGTTACTTTGAGCACAATATTTATTATATTCCAGCATGGATTTAGCCGGTACCAAAGTAAGACCGTAATAAATTCTTTCTCCAACTCCCTCTTCCCGGAGAATTACCGAATAGTGCAACAGGTGTGTGCATTTACCAATAAATGACGCCACCTATCAATGTACCTTTCTAGTTTCGACCAAACACGTCATTGGCGCCATTGTTTTCTTTTGGCATCTGTCAACAACATCAAATTCATAGCCATACAATAGAGATAATTTATCTGACAAATCGGATAATGTTTAATCTGTTAAGGCTTTTACCGAGTTTTTTGCCACTTAAAAATAATAAATTAGGATATTATTAATTTTACAATTAATTTAATAAAAATAATTACAAATGAGTTTATTAATTACCATTTTTGATAGCATCCGCCGTATTTTCTGTCAAAATAATTCAAAAATATTTTTTCTCTAAAAAAATCGGACGTAAAAATCCCGGATTTCCATCCGACGTATGTATACGGCTTGAGAACTGAGAATGGTCACGAAAAAAATTTATCCGATCGATCCGATAAAATAAAAAAACGGAAAAGGCTTTCTTTTTATCTCTCTGCTGATCTCTCCGATATAACAAAAAACAGACCAATCTAGTGTAGTGGTGTTGCTTATCTGCCAAATGCTACTCTGTGCTGCCCCCTGCCGAATATTAAATTCAAAATGGTTGTGTCTGTCTCTTTTTAATATAAACCAAACAAAAAATCCAAATAAAATTTCTTCAGTGCATTAAAAATCTCGTGGATTATAGAATGAGAAACTTTAGAAGTATATAATTTGTTTTTGTTATGTCAACTATTTTTTTATTTCCGTGGCGTATGTGCAAATCGGGATATTTGTGTAATACTATAAAATAAACATATCTGATATAATACCATATCATTTTTCATAAGCATAAATTTATAACGTATGTGTAAAATAAATTCGCAAAGAAATATATTTTGTGATTGACATAAGCTATTAAAATGCCAAAAAATTCCTTTGTAATAAAAAAAAAAAAAATTGATATTCTTTGCATTTTCATAGCTAAATTGAGAATTTAGTGTATTTTGCATATCCTAATATTATTTTATTATGTGTATTGATGGACACATCAGCTATATCCCTTTAAATTATTCGTGAAATATGTATGATTATTGTGTTGTAGCAGTGTAGACCGTACATACCTTAAATCAGTGCGAATTTTATTTTTATAAATGGTTTTCTAACATGTACCTAAAATTTTTTAATTAAAATATTAATATGTACATGTATTAAAACAGTGGCGCCGTGTGAACTATAATGAGCGTTTTCAAGTTTTAATGATTGTGAAGGTGTTTAAATTATCCAGTTTTATAGTGATATATACATGATCGAAACGTGTAATCATAAAAATAAAATTCAAAGTATTTGGAATACAAGATTCTAGATATCGAAGAATACGTTAAATAATATTAAAAACAATAGCTCTTATATTAAATAAAAGTGTAACTTCTGACAGCATTACAAAAAAACGAAACTGTAGCAGTAACAATACGAATTATTTAACTAAAATTGATAATGAGGGAAAGATAGATCGATGTTGTTACCAATGCATTTTAGGTACCCCCATGTTTTTTCAAAGCAAAAAAAAAAGTCTGTGGAAACGACTATGGCGATCTCGTATCTGCTTATCGGAAAATCACCAAGCCCCAGCGACATCATATCCCCATCAAGAATTAAATCTAGATCAATTGTACTATGGTGCAAGAAACGACGAAAATCTATTAATCAATTTAAACGATACATTAATGTCAACACAAACACAATTGACAACATATTCTCGACAAACAACACAAAATGGAGGCGAAAGTCTCATTTATTACGACGAAAATTCTATTGCTTCAAGTCAATCGTCAACCAATCCATTTGGGAATTGTTGTGCTTCGTCACCAAATCCGCCTTTAGCATCACTAGATTACGAATGCCAAGACGAACTGAATCACCGACTATTTCGTGGTCTTGTCGAAAAATTGAAAGATCGCCAATTGGAAACATTATATCAAATAGTGGAAACAAGTCGAAAAGGAAAAGAAGGAAATTTGCTAGGATGTCATCAATCGATACCAAGCGATTGTGTACTAGTACCAAAGGATTTAATAATGGATATCGAACCGTATGTAATTGCATGTCGTTTGTGGCGGTGGCCAGATTTAAAAAGCACAAAACAATTAAAACGAATACCGTCATGTCAGGATCCAGTATACTCTTGTTGCAACCCAATGCATTGGTGCCGATTATACCAATCAGGTAATTCATATTAAAGTACTTAAAATCATTATTATTTTGTAAAGTTCTAGGAAACAACAAACTTAGCGAAAACAATTATTCAACTTTCCAATTAGTTAAACATATACGTACCCACCGGCTACGATTCAACAAAGGTGCTTTCCAAAATGAATTTCAATATTATTGGCATAATGGCATAGTATCCACACCGGTCTACATTTACAATACCTCAATTTTGAAGCAATCAGTTAAATCGTCTTACTTGTAAATTCATTATGGTCGAATATAGATCCTCGGGTATATGAAACAAATATATGAACTGAACTTGCCTAGCTATTATCACGGGTGCCTATCGAAATCCTGAGCCTTTACTTTCCTATTGAAATCGATCGTCCGTTTATTATCTCCTCTAGTTGAACGCCCGAGTAAAAATGTGTACTGTTATCGATTTCTCAGTGCGAGCTTATACGATTTTCCCCTGCAAAATTTGCAAATGGATCAAAAAAAAATGACTATCTTTATTGAAAAGTTCACGGCACATTTTTTTCACATCTATGTTTTACCCTTTTCCACACAAATGACGGATAACAAAAACAGTTGAAATTTTTCCATTCAAAAATCAAGTATTGTCCCTTCTGTTTGTATACTGTGCCTAAATGCTCAATTGAAGTAGGCTATATATGTAGTGGTGTTCAATGAAATAGCACAGTTGGTATTTTTTTGGAAAATATTATTTAATTAGAGAAATACTTATCAATTTCTTATATTTTTATTTTATTTAGACAATATATATATAGAAACTTAAAAATGCATATATAAACTCAAATTCAATTCACAAAAGGAACATTATTTTGCTGATAATTAGAAAAATAAAATAAAATTATTCAGAAGCATTATAATTAATTATCAAACATCTTATTTAATAAAAAGCTTGTTCATAAAAATAGCACACTTCATTTCCATCACAAATTTGAGTCTTTATCCAGTCCACTTTTATTGATGGTGGTGAAAATTTTTATTTACTAGTATGTTTTTTAGTCGTACGTATTTTAGCCATTTGGTCGGTATTACTTCTTTGCATCTGTGGTCCATGAGTCAACCAGCTTCCGACATTATTGTGAACCGGAATTTGTTCCCATTATGATTTAATTGCCGTCCATAATTCTTCCTTCTGTATTTCTTGTTTCCAACGGTTTTCTTTAAATCGTTCCTCAAAATTGCTATAGGGTTTAGGTCAGGTGATTGTGCCGGCCATTGCATAATGTTCACGTTACGACTACTAAACCACTCATTTGCTTTTTTAGAGGTATGCTTCGGGTCGTTAGCTTGCTGAAAAGACCAGTCTTCCCAGCAAACAAACGCTGATAGCAGAATGAAATAGATGGAAACATTTGCACACGTCGAAGCGAGAAAACAAATAAATTTACTTCGGTTCCTTCTATGCACTGCATTTTTACCCCCACCTAATCTCTTGTTTATCAATTTCTTTTCAAAAATTGTTATTTCATTTCTATCAGTCTCCATATTTCAGCTGAAGGTAATAGATGTGCGTTGTTGAAACATATTCAATGCATACGTATGACGATGTTTGTAAATGTTTTTCAGATTGAAATGGAAATACATGGATAACATATAAAGTAAGTATACAAAATTAAAAAAATGTGTAGTTGTATCTGAATGACAATACACATTTGGTACATACAACCAAAACCAAACACAATAATATATAATTGTGTTTGGTTTTAATACAACCAAATATATTAAAAAAATATTATTTTCTGGTAAACCAACGGTTAACAATTACATATTATACTCAAATCGAAATGAAAGAGAGATAAATTAATTTTAAGGGGAAACAAAGCCAAGTTTTCGGTCGACAACAATACGAATAGCATGGAATTAGGTGCATCAATTTGAAGTAAAAATTGAGCGCTCTAATTATATGCTGTTTATGCGCTCCTTGTGCGCTGATTTGTACTACTGGGAATTGTGGCATTACATCTTCAGTATATCCGAGCATTACCTCATTCAATTTTTGGACATAAACGTCGGCAGTCATTTTTTCTTTGATACAATAAATTGGACCAGGTACATACCAAGAGAAAGCACCCCACACCATAATGAATCCTCCACCATGCTAAATGGTTTTTTTGGTGTAGTACGGCAACAAACTTTTATTTGGTGATCGTCGTACATAATGTCGGCCATCAGAACCGAACAGATTATTCTTAATTTCACCCGCCGCATTTTTATATATATATTTAAATATTTTTTAAATATTTTATGGAGAAAAGCCGATAACTATGGCTTGAAATATATAAGACAATGCACAATGTAACACATAACACATTAAAAACGCCCAGTCGTAACTTTTTTGTCACCACCAGGAATCGAACCCGGGACCCCCGAATTACATAGCAAGCGCTCTACTTACTGTGCTATCGAGGGCGATAGCACAGTATATATAGATATATAGATACAACCAAGTTACACATTTGCGCATTCCTTAACAAACAAGCAACTATTCATCCGTTTGTAATTCACAAAAATCAAGGAGATAAATTACAGCATTATAGCTACATTATAATATCAGATTGTCTCCATAATGACGCCGTAGCAGTTAACGTGTTCATAGCTCATGGAAAGGAACCATGCGGTGGACTAGGAGGTACTATTAAGAGAATGGCGTCCAGAGCCAGTCTCACCAAAGAATATGATGATACCATAACTAATGCTGAATAATTTTTCAAATGGGCTCAAACTTTGAAAACTGATATGATTTTTGAATTTTGCTCAGATGCTGAACATAAGTTAAAACAAATTCAACTGGAGACTAGACTAGGAAATTTGAAAACAATAAAAAGAACCCGCGATTTTCACTCAATTATACCTTCAGGAGAGTTGATTGTGTCTAAGTAAGTATGAATTATCATAGTCGTCGTCACACAGGTTTGACGCCAAATGGAAGAATTTCCTACGATTGTGTATTTAATTCGAGATATACTGAAATAGACCAACGTACGGAACAATCACAACAAAAACCATTACAATAAAACAACAACAACGTAAAAATATAAAAGTAATTCGTACACAACGAAAAGTTAATTGATAAAAATGAAGTATAGATGGAGAATATGAAAGAATCGAATTCCGTAGACTAGGTAGTAATTCGCTAGTGCTACATATACATGGTATTGTTCTATATATATACAATATTCCTGATCAATAATCTGATTCCAAATCAATAATCTCATTAAGTTCCAAAGTGATTGTTGCGATTCTTGCAAATCTTCCATCTATAATTCAAATTAAATTCTAATAATAATAGTATAGCCAAATATAAAATTAATAGTCAAATTTAATTTTAATAATTGTTTTAATTTCCCGACAAAATCATCTCGCGACCCATATTTGATTTGTATACATTTATTTCGAGATATTTCAATTGGGCTGCAACTCCTACTTTTGTTTGCACTTAAAGAACGACTGTTCGAGGGTAATAGAAATCACATATTTGGCTATCGTCGATCGGCCGAAATATCATAATGGCGTCAATTGCATTCCTGATCTGTTACGAGAAATGGTGGTTGTTCTATTTCAGGTATTTCGGAAATGAGGCTTTTCATAAGGTTGCATTTATAGAAATATCACTATGCCATCCTCACATCATAGTATTGTTTGCGGTGCTGGGTTCCAATTTGAATGCATTAATCTGAACAGAAAGTGTAGGTGCTAATTTTATCAATTATTTGGAGACCCTAGAAGAAATAAAATTGGTCTCCAAAAACATACCTTTTCAGTGACGAGCTGACTAAAAAATGGGTTCGTAATCCCCTTAACATCATCGAAATGAAATGTAAACTTTTTTATTTTGTAACTTGATTCCTTATATAGCTCATCCTTTTTACATATTCGCAATGGTTATTTTCGCCTAAAACAAAATACAACTATGTATTTCTTCAAATAATGCCTAACATAATTAGATTTACTTCTCGATCTAAAATGCAATATAACTTGAGCAGGCATTACCCGTACATCCTTGGTAAATATATACATACATTATTTAAGCCGCAGTCACACGAATTCAAATACATACCAACATTGGCGTATTTGTCCAAATAACAAATCGAGTAGCCGCAAAACAAATGACAAATTCAAATCAAGGTTACATTTGTCCAACATTGGCGCACATTCGCTCAATAGGCGGTTTTTCCACAGTAGAGTTTGTCAATTGTCATATTTTACCAATATTTGCCAAACATAAAATACACCAAAGTTCGTCGATTATTTGCATTGGTGTGGCTGCGGCTTTATTCCAATACCGAATGCGACGGCGATATCTATTAAAAATATCTTAAAATTTCGTTCGATCGGTTTCTCTTTTGTGTGCACGAAATAAGCAATTATAGACGAATACACTACGTCATTATAATATACATATGTATTTATCATATTAAAGTAAACAATTATTTAAAATGGACGAATTAAGAGACGAATTAATGAAAATTATTTCATCTCTTGATTAATGAAAATTAATCTATTGCTCGCCCCAGCCAGCTGTTGTTTATACGGAAAAATTAATAATAAACAAGGGGAAAGAGTATAGTAGGTAAGCGAATAGGTGATCGGCTGAGTAACAAAATGACTTCGCTTACCTGCTATCCTCCTCCCTCGCTTTTTCATTATTAATTTTTCCGGATATACAACAGTTGACTTGGGGGATAGATTAATTTTTATTGCCTATTTTTTTGTCTCTCCTTCTTTTATTTTTTTTTTGCCTTTTTTCTTAGATACTCCTGATGATGACCTAACAAGTCGAAAACGATCGAGTGATTTTTAAACTTTTTGAACAATTTTTTTTAATTAAAATATTCAAAAATCTAATTTTTGCGAAATAGAAAAACAAGTGTTTAATAAAATGTGTTTATTAAGTGTAAAGATTAGTATTAATTAAATTAATTTTCTGCTCTTAAAACAAATAAAATAAAAATAAAATAAATCGAATTCAAATATTGTAGTATATAAGCTGGAAATGCATGCACGATCTTCCTATCTTCAATGGATATAATCTTTGTAAGTCTGCTGATTTGATGAATTTATTTATAAAAAATAGTTAAATAAAAATTCTATATAATTTAGTCACTTGTCCTTGCCATCCCTATTCTAATACAAATATGATTATTTATAAAAATTACCAAACGAAATCTGGTTCCAAAAACAGCTAATCTGGAATCTGTAAGGTAATATATCAATAATGAATGTTTGACACAGTTTTAGAATACCTAAATAAATTAAACCAGAATTAAATAAAACAACGTGATCAGGAATTTGTAATATGACAGAATTAATAATAAGTAGCTAGCACAACTGTAGGATCCATAGTAAACAAATAACCCAATCGATTGTTCAACGCTTTAATTATAAAATAAATGAATCGGAAAATATTAAAATAAGACATTAAAAATTAAACTACGATAATCAACTATTGTATATATCAATTTACAACAGTATTAAATAAATTATAAATTATAATTGACATACAGCGAAAATTTATCCAACCTAGAATAAGCTAACCAAAACCTTTATCAATTGACAGTCTCCTGAATAACCTAGAAAATAATTTAATTAAAGAGTTGCCATGATCCCCGAAAAACTATCTAAATACAGCAATATTTAACTGCTATTCAAATTTACTCCGTAGCTTCCAAGCTATCTATAATTAAAAAATTCAAATGTTTGCTGAAATAGCAAAGTTATTAGCAAACCCAATGGCCATTATGATTCCTAACTTGTCTGCTCCCATAAAAAGTTTTATTGTATGTATTTAATTATACTTATTTATATAGCATTTGTCCAAATGAATTGCCTGAATCTAGAGATTATGCAAATGAAATCAAAAACTACACTATTACGTAAACTAAAAAAATTAGGACTACTTTCTAAAATAACATTTGTAATTATTGATTAAATTTCCGAAAATTTATAATTTTAAAGTTAAATTAATAATTCCAAATCGATCACAGCCGCCTACCTATACATGTCCTAAACCAGAGTTCCAAAATTCGTTAAATTATTATTATCACTTTAAAATAAGAATAATAAGAAATTTTAATTTTATACTAAACCCGAAAATTTAAATTAATAAATTTAAATGATTCCTTTATACCAAAATCTGTATATTGATGAAACTTTATTAATTTGACAATACTCCAATCACCATCGAAATGATCAGAAATGATCAAAACAAAGACTGGAAGTACATATGTACTTGCCATTTCATCTTCATTATAGTGGACTTCCTTAACAAGGAAAGGCAGTTCCATTCAACTAAAACGTATTTTTCCACTACTTCGACCAAAAGCAGCACTACATCCGTTCAAAAGTGAAAAACAAAACGGATCAGTACACCACAACAGAAACATAAGCCACAATGATGTATTCAGTCCCTAGGGGCCACAGTAGATGGCCTACCAGACAGTCAATTAAAAAAGCTGTGAAGTATTAACTTCATAAAAAATTGCTTTATGCAATCGAATTTAACGAGAACGGGGGCCGATCGGTATATTCCATATTTCCATGTGAGAAAGGTTGTACCTACTACAAATCACGTGACAAAAACATCTCGATCAAAATAAAAAGGTGTCGCAGAAGAAACATCGCATGCAACTGGACAGCAAACGTTGATTACTGCTCAGATCCAGTAACGATCTTTTGCTTTTGGTCCCGGTTGCAGACGAGCAACTCTCAATTTATAAAGGAAACATCATCGGTCAATTTATAAAGGAAAGGGAACGGTCTAACTTTTTCAAGATTTTTTTTTACAGGATGAGCACTTGTTCAAAATGACAAAATATTTAAATAAAAATAATTTAGTAGGCCAGAAGAATTTTATTTTGTTTTTTATTAAAAAGTATATTTTTGTGTGTTTCACTTAAATAGAAACGACCATAATTATTAGTTGTCAATAAAGTGGAAGTCTCAGCAAATTTAAACTTAAATTAAATTATTTTTTCTGAAAAAGTTACTGTTTTAACGGTATGATATCAAAGGGCCGAATGTCGAAGGGCCAAATGTCGAAGAGCCAAATGTGTCGAAGGGCCGAATGGGTCGAAGGGCCGATTTTTATTTTATTTTTTTTTGTTTTTAGAAATATATTTTTTTTGTTTTTTTATTTAATTTAATTATTTTTTTTACATATCCCTTTTCCAAACAAAAAAAATGGCACTATTTAAGTCCAAACTACACAAATGTATGGGTAAAAAATCGTTGGTGTGTTCAGTCCGACCAAAATGATAAAATTTATCATGATATTTTTTGTGACCCTAACTTCACTTCGTATAATTTTATGTCAAACCCGAGTGAACAACCAAATTGAAAAAATTATTATAAATTGATTCTGCACGTCAAAACATTGTTCGCGCTGTCATAACAAACATTTACTATTTACTAATGCCTAAGTGTATTTCACAATAGTTTAATACTTCACATCTTTTCTTAGCTAATAAAACAAACCCGGGGAGTACACATAGTAATTCACTCATTTAAATATTCATTCAATTATAGTTTACGACAGAGATTTGCAGATAATTGATTGCTCTTAAAATTTTCACAAATTGTTTTTAGATGGCATTTATATGTGTAAAGGAAATCACATTCTCGCCCAATTCGTGAATATGTACACGAATAATTTTAGCCACACAACGTCGCACCTAATAAATCATTCAAGGCGGCCGCATGAAATGTCTCTCGAATCTCGAGCCAAGGCCAAGCCAACAAAGTTAAAACTTAAAAATGTGTGATCTCAAAAAGGCGGTACACAACATTTGCATTACAACAACAATAATTTACAACAACAATTTGCATTATATCACTCATTTTTAACTTTGTTGCCTCAGCTCGAGGTGTCGAGACACATTTCATGCAGCCGCCATCAGAGGAAATGAAATGGGCATTGAAGATTGAACGAAAACACAGAAAAGAAACTACACACACAAATACACAAACAATATTTGTTGTTGTTTATTCCAGCCAGACACTGATTTCAACTATGTACATTGTTTTTAATGTATTATTGTTTAATACAAAAATATAACATTAAAGTTGAACGTTGAACAAAATGTTGTTCCTGTCCATGTAAAGTCATACCGCAATAACATTAGAAATAAAATGTACATACATTTTGACAGCCAGAACCGAAAATATTTTTGGTTTTTTTTGTGATAAATGAGTGCGTTTTATGACAAAAACTGATAAAAAATATCATGATAATTTTTATCATTTTGGTCGGACTGAACACTACTCCCCCTATCTCACAAAACCTAGCAACTCGTTTTTACAAGTTTGAGGGAAATTAAGGTTTTGCATTTCATATCTTTTCCGGGTGTAATATTAAATTTTTTACATAAATTTTTTGTATTTCTTATTTAAAAAACATTTTATTTTCAAACGTTATCATTCATCTTCCAAAAAACCTACTAATAGAAAAATTATTTGTGGTTAATGTCGATGAAAACAATTTTCTATACAAAAATTTATATCAATTTCACACAAGACCTAGTAACTTTCAAGTTACTTTGTTCTGTCTAAAATAGGGTGAAAATTTTCCATAGAAAAAATTAAGAAATTCGAATCAAATCATAGTAACTCTGACTTGCTTGGTTCTGTAGAATATTGAAATACTTTTCCATGTAAATCACTAGTGAACATTCGATTAGCATCTCCGTAAAATAAAACAAAAATTTTGAACGAAAAATTACAGGCCATTTTATTAATTCGTTTTAGCCACTTATAATATAATTTTATAAAAAAATTGTATAAGATAATTATAATCATATTCATGTATCATTATGAAATAAGAACAAAAAATTCATCACATTTTTTTTTAAGAAATAAAATATTCATCACATTTAACTTAAAAGAGAAAATAAAAATACAAAATTGATCACTTAAGTGACTAATGCCTCAACCAGTCAGCCTTAATTTCTTAAGTTGTGCTCCATTTTGGACCACTTAGGAGAGCGGTACAACCACCAAAATTTTAGAGGTCAGTTGTTTATTTGTGACAAGAAGCCTATAAAATTTTGGTGATTGTAGCACTAACCGAAGTGGTGCAATCAGCGTTTAACTTAAGAACTTAAGGCTGACTGGTTGAGGCATTATGTAACATAAAAAGAGAAAAAGAATAGCTACTCTGCTACATACATATTATTATAAAAATTAAAGTAAAGGAACATAAACAATTACTCAATTCAACAAAAATTCTTTTTCGGACTGGCATTTGGGGTAATAGTTGATCTGAAATTTTTTTCATTTTCGTTGCATTCATTCCAGTTGGTTCCGTTCTTTTATCAGGAAATTTAATCTCTTTTAGTTTTGTAATATGATCAAATACATGAAAAGTTTCACATTCATGTTTATATTTATAAAATAAATTTTTTGATCCTCGCCGGAACTCGACCACTTTTATGTCCTTTAAAAAAGGTAGTTCATTTTTTTGTGTCCTTTTCTGGCAGATGTTTTTAAAGTTGTAAAAGTCGGTTTCGGTAAGAAGTCGGCAAACGTTTTTTCCGTCAGCCTTTTTTATTAAATCCACCAAGTCATCCATATCTAACACTTCTTGTGTGTTTTTCCACTTTTTGCCGATATTGCCATGTACCGAATCCGATCTCATGTAGGAATGCCCTGGCTCAAAATATTTTATTGTAATAGTTTCTGGGCTCCTATTCTGATTTACCACTGTCAGCAATGCCGAATAGAGAATCCAATTTTTATTTTGGGCGGAACAGTTGTCAGCCCAAAAAATAAATTTCGATACATCTCGTCTCGATTGTTGAATAATATTTAAGAAAGAAGACGCAACATCTGAAGCAGACCGACCCGTTATGGCTTCATGCCAAAGGACACACAGATTAGATTGATCGTGTTGATGAAGTGGCGCAAACGTTTCGTTGAACACTACTAAGCGACTAACAAAATAGGAGTTCTTCGATTTCATTTTCGGTATAATGATTACCTTTTGCATATCCACTGTAAATAAATTAACGGTTTGGGGCCACTCATATGTCTTGTCGATTTTGTAATATTTTCGTGCTTGTATGTAATTTAATTTATGGTTAACAAATTGTTGGCAAATCACACAGTCATCAGAATGATTGGCTAATGCAGAAATCATCGGAATCGGTGGTATATCATGTGAACATCTAGCTGCTTCTACATCTTTCAACTCCTTTTGGTGTTGTTTGTGTTCAGCACACACAGGGCATTCGTCCTGTGATGGCTTATCAAAACCGATGTTTTCCTTTTTGAAAACTTTTGAATATGTTACGTAAGAAGCAGCATTTCCAAATTTGGTAATAAAATCATTCCACATAAATTTGACTGTTATTTCCGATGACAGATATCTACGATTCGGTGCGTGCTCCAACTTATAATGTGAGACTTGTGGATGAAATGATGAAATGTGGTCCCGAATTTGATTGTGAATTAAAGTTGATTTTTCTACCTTAATTCTGTTTACCACATCACCACGATGGTCAGTTAATGGCACCAATCCTGAATTTATATTTCTTCGTTTAAAAAATTCTGTGATTAATCCATCAGTTTTCCTACCGATGGTGTGAAGGAACATAGTCTTACACACAATTTGTTTCGACGAATTTTGTGCGTTGAGTGGAAGATGGTATACGTAGGTGTACTTACGTTTTGTGGATGACGAGGGGTAATGTTTTTTATTTTGTAAAATAAATGCCTCAAAAAACAACTGACGCTGGGCAAAGTTCATTTTACTGAACTGGTCAAATATAGCTTGCCGTCGAAAATTCTGAAATGTCATCCCACATTTTCTTTTGCAACTACATTCATTTAATAGCTTTAGTGCGGCATCACCTGATTTTTTCTTTTTAGCTTGGTGGACCGCGAGTGGTGATGGTGTTTCAATGTGGCTTTCCAATGGTACCGGAGGTGGTGGATCGTTATGATTTAAGAACGGCGGTGGTGTTTTAACGTTTTTCACAGGCGGTGGTTTATGAATGGCATCATCATCTGTCGATTCTTCATCTGTGGAATCATCCATGCAATGTTTATTGGGACAATACGTGGTATCCGCCAAAGAGTCATCAGATGAAAAATCTTCCGACGTGTTTGCTGCTTCTAAATGCCCTGCTGCATTTCCTGCACGGAGCCTAAAAACATTTTAATAAGATTACAATTTTGAATGGGAGAGACAAGGTCAAACAAACTGGCGACAGTATTTCCCAAAGTTGACCGTAAATCGAATATTATAATGTTTTCTTTTGTTGGTAGAATAAAGTTGAGTTTAGCGAGAAGCCAAATTTGGATCTTTACCAATGATCATTATTTTCGTTCGAACAAAAAACGACAATTTCCAATAAAACATAGTAACTTTTGAAAAATTACTATGTATTGTGTGAAATCTTCTGACTATAAAATGAAAACACTAAACATCATATTACAACATAACCTAGTAATTTTTAAAAGATACTATATTTTGTGCACAATCCACTCTAAGTTTTCTCACATAATCTAGTATCATTTAAAAATTACTAGTTTCTGTAAAAAATATATTAATACCTACGTACAGTTTTTGGGCCAGCTCAACCATTATTTTTCCACGCGACTGCATTTTAATGACAAACTGCAACTAATGACAGTTAACACACGACTAAATACGCAAAGAACATAGACTCGAAGAATAACCATCAATTGGATAAATATAGCTATCTCTTTCATTTTTTATGATCAAATAAATTAAAAAAATACATAGTTGCTAGGTTCTGTGTGGAACTATTTTTGTAAATAGATATTTTGAGTAAAGTTACTAGGTGTTTGTTTTTTGAATAAAGTTGTCAATAATGATCGTAGAGCAATAATTCTCAGAGCGTTAGAAACATAATTTTATTCCGGTTTAATAAAACGAATAATCACAAAATCTAGTAAGTCGCAGTTACTAGGTTTTGCGTTTTGACGGGAGACTAGGAGTATGTAATGGCGTTTTTGATAAAAAATTTGGGTAAGATGAAATTTTTTTAAAAAATTTTCTTTGTAGGGTTGTGCATCTATCGTTTTTAGGAAGTGCAAGCCAAAAATTTCGACAAAATTATCACATTTTCCGGGAAAGTTTTGACCTTTTCATTTTTTTTGGTGACAAATTGCGTATTATTTTATTCAAAATAGTACAAATGTGTAATTTTTTTTTAAATTTTAATATTAACATTGTATTTTAACAGTTTTTCAGTACAGTACAAGTAATTTTTCCGGGAAAATTTTGCAATTTTTCTAGGAAAATTTTATTAGTTTTTTTTTACTTAGTTTAAAATTATAAATAAAATTTACCACTTGAAGAATTGTATAAATTCTGGAAAAGCGGGGGTTTAGGGGCGGCAGCCCTCATCCCGTAAGGTGTATAACAAATTAAAATTACATTAAAAGAAAGTTTTATATTTACAAAAGTTGATTTTTTTAACATTTGTGGCTCTATCAGAAGAAACGATAAGAGCGATAACAACTCTTTGATCTGTGTCTGCAAGGTTGATGAAGCAATTATTATTAATAAAAATAAATAAAACTAAAAAAAATATTGAAAAAATAAAAAAAGGGAAAAAAATCAAAAAAATATTTTTGGAAAAACTGAAAATTTTCCAGGAAAATGTGGTGATTTTTCCGAAATTTTTGGCTTGCACCTCCTAAAAATGATAGGTATACAATCCTATAAAGAATTTTTTTTGAAAAATTTTCATCTTACCCGATTTCGGCGATGTATACGTCATCGACACTTACGCCAAAAATGTCGCTTGAGTGGAAGTACAACCAACACAATTGTGTATATAGTTATATTACTTTTTTTCGGACGAAAATAATTTTAAAAGGAATGCACAAATGCGTAAGTTGGGTCAAAACACATACAAAAATAAATTTTTGACATGGTACTTTTACAGTACCCACACAACTGTGTTAACGGGCAGGAAAAGAGATATATCTATTGGTGGCGCATGACAAAATTTTCCTTCACCAAAATGTACCGCTGACTGGATACGTGATGAAAAATTGTAAAATACATAAATGCATAAAAACTTCATTTATGTTTAATAAAAAAAAAAATTACAAAATACTCAATAAAACAACAAATTTAAAAGATTATATTTCTAAAAACAAAAAAAAAAATTCGGCCCTTCGACCCATTCGGCCCTTCGACATTCGGCTCTTCGACACATTCGGCCCTTCGACATTCGGCCCTTCGACATTCAGCCCTTCGACCCATTCGGCCCTTCGACACATTCGGCCCTTCGACACATTCGGCCCTTCGACATTCAGCCCTTCGACATTCGGCCCTTTGACATTCGGCCCTTTGTACCCATTCCGTTTTAACATATTCCATTCCTTACAGTTTTAACATATTAACATTAAAATATTAAATGGGTCGAGGAAAAACTTAGTAAGGAAGAAATAGTCCAAATTCAAGTGCCACAAAAATATTCTACAAGCAATTGCCGATAAAATAGGCAGAAGTAAGACTCACTTCAATTTTATAAAAAATCCAAATGAATATGGCTTAACCTTTGTGTCAACACGAGCAGCGAACAACTTCTCAACACGACATACGTGGGTATGTCGTTAATTTTTCTATACATTTAGTATGGAAAGTATCAGATTAATGGTAATTTTGAGCTAAACATAGATGCTAAATGATAAATGACTTAATAAAATTCAGGTTAGCAAACGTAAAATTAGTTTACAGCTAAATTCAGTTTATTTCATTTAATTCAAAACAAACAATCCAACAAGAAATGTAATTAATTAATATTTAAATCTATGAAACATATTAATATTATAATACATAGATGCTTACTCCATATTATTTAACAAAGAAACAGGGCATTAAAAATTTATGGGCAATTCCAGCATTTAATAAACTCCTGACAATGTTCCGCACATACTGATTTAAGACAATAGTGAAATGCCTTTCTGGCAGGTCGTCGTTTCGAGTCTTTTCGGCATATAAAGCAATTAAACCTTTATGTTTCAGGCGACCTGTTTTATCTCTATCTTCTAGTGACAGGACTAGGGCTAGAAACGGACTAGAATCAGAATATGGGGATAGAAATGATTCAGATACCTCTAATATTTTCCGCAATAACATTGCTTCCAATCCGTTTCGTGTGCTAAAGTTTCGTTATATACATGGCGTTGCTGTTCGTTTTTCAATTGATGGTATTGCAAGCGATTTGCCTCCTACAAATGTTTTCTCCTTGACAACTCAGGGTTGTTAGTTGAATAAATTATATGCGTAGCTAATGCAGCGGAATATCTTAGTACGGCGTTTGGTGGTATATTCGCCCAGCATTTTATCCGTCGTATACACTACTACTTTCTTTGTATTATAATAATTTATAATATCAGGTTTATTTTTTACACCTCTTACATTTTTGTCATAATGAAGCGTGGATAAGAGAACCGCAGCTAAGTTTTTTTACTTTTTACGCTATTTGCCGTAGGCACTTGGCGAAACACACTAATACTTAATAAACACATTTTATTAAACACTTGTTTTTTATTTCGCAAGGTTTTTTTGGTATGTAAGAGCACACTATCACGTTCTCGTGGAAGCCAAATTCTGTAGTTTGTTCTACGTGTTTTGGCGGCGTTATGGGTGTTCCCACATCTTTTACGTGTTCTTTAAATCTTTATAAGTGCACAAAAATAAAAGAAAATAAATGTCATAATACAAAGTATATTCGCGACTATCTATTTCAAATGTCGATCGTATTCGTACAAAATACAAAAGAAATTACCGTTACTTTTCCCGAATAAAAAAAAATAAATAAACTTTCAGACTACTCTCTCTAACCATAAAGAATAAAAATGTCAAAATTTCACAATTACACCCGTTATGTAATATTACATTTTTATGTACGAACGAATTTAAGCATAAACATACCCGACCGAGTACGTCGTGTTGAGTAAAAGATGTAATAATGAATATCTAGTCCTAAAACATCCTAATTGGCAATATAAATTTGTTTTCTTTTGGAAAGTGTATATATTCTATATTTAGGCAGCTACTGAAAAGTTCAGTCTACTCCCGGGTATGTATTTAGTTGTTTAAACGGTAAAATTGACCTAACAGAAGGTACCTTGTAGACTGAAGTTGTGTTGAGACAATGGTTAAATAGCAAAGGCCGAACTGTTAAGGCTATATTTGCAGACGATAACCGGCCATACCAAAGGCAGCATCCAATTGCGCACTATCTTGTGCAAAAATTAAAGCGAGAATAACAGTGTGGAGAGTTATTAGAAAATCAGATCACTTTATTCGAAGAATGCTTCAAAAGAAACGGCCTCTAAATCTCAAGAAGAAGAAGAAAAGATGACATTTCTCGAGGCTACATATGATATGGGCTGAAAAATGAAAACCTTTCATTTTCTCTGATGTAAAGAACTTTAACCTCGATGGTCCCGATGGATTTAACTATTATTTTCACGACCTTCGAAAAGAGAAAAATGTTTAGCAAAAAACCATAGCCGCGAAAGAGGCGTTACGTGTGAGGAGCTGTATCATTTGATGATCAGGGAGTTTTGTCATTTCCAACCGAAAAAATGACTGCATCAACTTACAAATGCCTCCTTGAAAAAGTATTTCTCCATTTCAAGGATACTTTTAGACCATTGCCATGGATATATCAACAAGATGAGGCCCTACCCATAGACCTAATCTAGCCAAATTATGGATATCGCTGCAAAACGTAAAGCTTTTGCCTTGGCCAGCGTATTCTCCCGATCTAAATATAACATGGAAAAACGTATGGGGTTTGCTGTCTCGGAAAGTTTTCGAAGGAAGTCGAGAATTTAACAGCAAAGAAAGCCTTATTAGAACAATAAATGAAGCCTCCATCTCCAGCAGGTTGTATGAAGTTATTTTCAATAAGGGAAGTAGTACGCATTACTAAAACCATGTAAATCCAATTAATTATTAAAAATAAATCGAATTTAATTATATTTTTAATCAAAAAAATAACTATTAAGATTTGTTAATCGTTCTTATTCAAGTGAACATCCAAATTTGTCATTTTTTTTTAGAAAAAAAACAAAGCACAATTAATCATGTAAACATACATTTTTCTTCTTTATACTGCCTATTGAAAATTTTATAATTCTACGGAAAAAATTATTGAAGAACCTAGACCGATTTTAAAATATTCCAAAAAACGGTCATCCCTATTCAAGTGAACTGAAGGGTATTTGATGTATATATGTATTTTGATCCGAATAGTGGATTCAATGATTTAAATATTGTCTTGTTGTCTATACAGTGAAAACAAGAATTGCAATATGAGTATATTATGTCGTTGCTCTCCAGCAACGAGCATTTTCGATAGTGAGGACCAATGATGCTATTTGTTTATTAATTAATATACGTATGAACATTAACTTATTCTTTGAATCACAAACATTTTTGAAACGCCTTATTCATATGACTGTGATTAAATTCAACCTGTTTTAAATATTCATATAAAGCAGAACTTTTCATCAATTATGTGTGTGGTCTTTCTATCTTAAAACTTGATTTTCTTCTAATGAATGAAATTTTATTTAACTGTTTTAACCGTCATGTTTTTTGAAATTTTAGAAGAATTAAGCAATTTAAAATACTTCTGTTAATTATATGATTATAATCGCTGACTAAGAATACTTACTACGTATAATGCACATTTGATATGAAAATGTGTAATAATTTGTGTTTTTTAATAATAGTTATAATTAAAAAAAGTCAAATGTAATTAGTACACAATTGCACCACCCAATTAATAAATTTTTAGAAAGTAAGTATACTATTAAATGTTTAATTAACATTAGTATATATATTTAAAATTTGTTATACTTAGGAATCTGATTTACTATATTATAAAAGATTTTAAATTTCTTCACTTCTTAAGTGATGAAAATCGAAATCTATTTGTCTATGAATTGGTAACCTAACCTTTTGCATTTCTTCTTCCAATAACCGCCTTGTATATTACCCCATCATAATTTCATGATCAATGATCATATCATGTAACAAAATTATTTTTAATTTTGTGTCGTATTAGAAAACCAGTTTTTGTTTTAATAATCGGTAATCAAAATTTCAACCTTTTGAAGATCAAGCAATGGAAAATAAAGAAACAAAATGTGCTAATTTGGAAACAACTATCATTAGTCGTGATATCAAAACATGCAAATTTAAGCACAATCTTCTGAATACATATTTTGAATTTAAAATTCGATGGCATCATCTTTAGCTATAAAGTTTCTTACATTTGCGTTCTATGATTATCATTTAAAAAATAAAAAGGCTTCTTATCTCTATTTCATTCATAAAAATGTTATTTTAGGTCGATTGTTACAAAAATTATACCTTTTTTGTTTCGGTTATTTGAAAAAAAAAAAACAACTATCATTGATATGAGCATTAAAGTTCACTGAAGTTGAAAGGAAATACTTTTTGGCTTAAAGTAAAAGCCTCAACAGGATCGAAACGGATCAGGGTAAATTTTTTATAAATTATTTGTCAAACCGAGTCATAACAATGCGATATATATTGAAGCGACGATATTGAACGTATGATGATGAACATTTACTTTTATACTTTTGTACTTTTATACGATTTGTACAAATCGGTAGATACTCCTGATGATGACCTAACAAGTCGAAATCGATCGAGTGATTTTTTAAACTTTTTTGAACAAATTTTTTAATTAAAATATTCAAAAAATCTAATTTTGCGAAATAAAAAACAAGAGTTTAATAAAATGTATTTATTTACTTTTATGTGGAGTAGAGAAATTTAAAATCCTAGCGAAGGAAAACAGTTTCGATTTTTCCAGTGGGAGACTTTGTTTGCTTTCGTTCTTTTAGTAGTCAGTATAGCCAGCCTCAAGACGAAAAACTCAGTGGCACAATCTTAAATAAACACGGTGAAATCTTAGAATATGAAATCTGACTTTTCAACATAGACAAGTAATTACGTTTATATATATTGGTAAGGTATAGATAGAAATATATATTGATAATAGCTGGTATATTATAATCAATTATCTGGGTATGTATTATATTATTTACAATATTTGTTTATTATTTTACAGTACGCTTATGTCAATACGTCACCGTCTATTTAGAGGAACAATATTATGTCACTACAAATGTTGTATATAATAAACTTCAAATTTTGCTTATATTCCAATTATAGAGTGCTCATAGCGGAAGTACAACCCTGCGAATATCGATAGAGTCGACTTTTCTAAATTCAATAGATGTGCAAGATCTTATAGTCAAAGCATGTAGGGTCAACAAAACAAGTTTAAGCGAGATTGAAAATACTAGTCTAGTTTCTCACATAGAAACTTTTGATTCGAGATTGTTGTATACTTTCATTATTACGTTAATGAGAACTCTACACGAACTGGATGCATCCTTAGATATACGAATTTTGTTTTGCATGCGTCAACACTTACATTATGAGAGAATTCCACTTAATTCACAAAAAAGTAAACCACAAATTTGCTCAAATTCAAATAAGGTTTCATTGGCTTAGAGCACGAATGAAAAAATGTAGGGTCTGAAGCCGAACATTAAAACAAAAATCTGAGACGAGAGCATTTGGCCGTTAGTTGAGCCAGCAGAAAATTTATTAACTGGGAGGATGAACTACCACAGTCTGATTCACAATAATTATAATCGCATGCGCTTTAGTCATAATACTACACAAGTACACGCCATACATCTCCCCAGAATGAATTCAATAATAAAAGACGTTTGTTAGGGTTGGTCACTCAATCCCTATTAAAAATCTCGAGAAATTAAATTGTGAACATTCAAATTAAATTGCTAAAATCATATTCCTCGATATAGCTTAAATACACATGCTTTGCTAGAAAAAGTGAATAGAACTGTTAAATACTGGAAGGGGAGATGAAATTTTGTTCGTGCCTGTGCCGAAACTTGTATCGAAAGTGGAAATGAATATAGGCTTTACGCGATTGTTCAGATAAATAAGACTCCTATTCGTGGGTTAATGGACAGCGGTACTTCTCGTAGTATATTAGTACAACGGTCATTTAAATTTCTTAAGGAACTAAAGGCTAGTTACAAATTGTTTTATAATATTAATATACTTATGTGTTTTATATAATTTGATATATCTTTTTGATATTTATATAACTATGTATTTATTTGTACGATTATTTAATAAACGAAAGATTATTTTAAATTTTAAGGGAATGAATTATATGATTGAATAGAGATTTTTATAATATGAATGCTCGAAGTGTTTCTTCTAATTGGAGAATAAATGTTTTATAATATTTTATATGTGTGTTTTATAATTTGATGATGAGTGTTTTGTAATATGATGATGTTTTATAATTGTATGAAAATGTTTTCTTATGTTTTCTTATAAATATTTATTGGGGAAATTATTTCTGAATACGGATTTGATTGATATTATGTATTTTCGTATGTTAGTAAGGATGTTTTAATTATTATATTATCCTTATATAATTGATCGATTTGATTCGATAAATTATAATTTGCGTTAATCTTTACCTTTACCTACTAATCTTTACCATGTATCGGGTCACGTATCTGCTGTGCACATCTATTGCAACTGGGCTAGATTAACGGGATAATTTTATGATTTCTGTTGTGCGTTATTATTATTATTATTTAGTCGTTGTTCGTTTTCGGTTGTGCTCACGGTGATTTAACACCTATGTTAGTAAGTTAATTCTCGAACTAGTTATGCCTGTTTCACCTCGCTACCCGTGGCTTGGGTAAACGGACTTAAAGGTCTCGTCCGGTGAAGTCAGGCGTGTATATTATTTTAATTATACTTACCGAATGTTGGATTCTCTTTTTCCTTTTATTTCTAACAGTTAGACTTTATTTCCGTATTTCAAGACTTTATTAAATCGCTTAACGATTTTACAATTCTGGATAACAACTAACTTAAACTTATTACTAAAAATCTTGCGGTTTATATACAAATATTGTACCCGCTCATTTCTTTGATTTCTTTGGTTTACGAGTACATTGATCGCGGCTCGCGTTATCGATATCAAAATATATTTTTATTTAATTACATATGTTCATAAAAATATTTGTATTTAAATGTTTAATATCTTTTTATTTAGAATGTTCCCAATTTATAGTTTTGTAATTTATGAGATTTTGAAAAATATTTTAATTTTGCTTTCTATGATTTTTATGTTCTACTAGAAATACACTTTATATAGTAGTTAAATATGATTTTTTGTCATTTGGTATTTTGAATTATTTGAAGATGTCGTGTTTTGAAATTTTGTTGTTCTTACGTTAGGGAAGTTATGTTTCTACATTTTTATGATATTTGGTAGGTGATGATACTTTTATGTTTTAGAGAAGTACGTTCGGGTTGTCTTTTGTAATTTAATGAATTTGATTTTCTTATCATTAACAAATTATTCATGATCAATATTTTACGGCTAACATTTTTATATTTTATTTATCTACGAAAATAATTTCATTTTTCTGATATTTTAGGAAGTGATTTTACAGTATGTGCAACAAGAGCGTGTACGACAAAAACCTAAGTAAAAACTAAAACTACGATTTTTTTTGTTTATATTACGAAAGTTTGTTGTATTTTCTAGGGCGCTATCACCTAAAACATAGTAAAGTCACCATTACTGTTAATAATTACCTGGCTCCTTTTGTCCATACTATCAACCAATTTTCTGCATACTGTGGTGATACATTTTTCCATATCTTCCGGACCACTCGCACTAGAGCGCTTACATTTTTTATGTGGTACATTTTCAGCTTATTCTTCATGAGTGCCTATAAATTTTGACCGGATTATGATTAGGTGCCTGAGATGGCAAATTCAATGTTGTGATGTCCTTTTTGAGTTTAAATTTCGAACAGAGTATGCTATGTTGTTTTGGATCGTTGTCTTCTTGCAAGATACAATTAGAGTTCCCCGCTCCAAACCATTTCAGGATAGATGGTAACAAACCTCGTGAATAAATTTTATTCATGAAAAGTGCGATTAGGTTCCGTGTGGAAACGATTAATTTACCAAAACCTTGCTTGGTGAGGCATCCCCATACATGGAGCTAGGGCGGGTGCCCCACAGTTCGGGCAATCCTTTTTTTTGCTTAATTCGCCAAACACGCCTTTTAACATTAAAACTCCAAAAGGATGACTCATCGGTAAACACAATATTCGTAAAATCATTGTTTTTATGTTCATACGCGCACTGTAGTCGCTTTTCTATGTATTTTCGTGTTAGCAGTGGTTTGACCAAAGTATTTCCATATGCGTAGCCCTGTTCTTTCGTATGGTTGTTTTTGGTAAAATAGTATTATTTTTCGGCAATTTAGCCACAGCTGCATCCAGCGCAAGCGAAGAATTTTCATCAAATAACTGTATGATGGCCTCATCCTCCTTTTTTGTAGTGGTTCGAATTTTGCCTCTATCTGGCAAATCGTAAACATTTTTATACATTGAATAATGTGTAATCTTCTTCTGTACAAATGTTTTCGACTTTTTTATATAATTAGCTGCACTTACAACCGACATTTTTTTGTCCTTTCGGATGTGCACTTAAAAACATCGCTTTAAATCGTTTTTTATAAATCGCACACATTTCTTTCACATTTGTTGTCCGCTAAACAGTTGCAGTAATGTTAAACTAATGTTTGTATTAGAGCGTTCATGAGGGTTCAATAGAGAACTGATTTAAGCCCCGCCCATATTTGTTCCTATAGTTTTAAGTTTTAAGTACAGTTATGCCTTATTGAACATACTGTATTTTGGTGCTTAGGAAATATTTTTAGTTTTGTTTCTTGTAATTTAAGCGGTTCGATTATCTTATCCTTTATAAATATTCATAGTCAATTGTTTTATGACTAACAATTTTATATTTTATTTATCTACGAAAAATATTTCATTTTTAGGAAGTGATGATATTTTCATGTCTAAAAAAATATGCTTGGCGATCGAAATATTTCGTGATTATGCTTAGAATACTTTTGTTATGATTTTTTGTGTTTTTAAGGAATTTATAATCAACGTTGGGGTCGATATCCTGAAAACACAACATAGGACACCCCCTGATTTGAGGATTTTATTGGGGTTTTGAAGAAAGCTCAAGACAATTCTCTAGGTATAAGTGAATGTGATACATATGTATGTTTTTTATTTCATAGTGTTAGTATTTTATTGTTTTATTAATTTTTATACGGCAGCAATCCTTTGATTGGTTGAATGACCTTCTGTAATTTGTTGGGTGATGATTGTGACTTCCTTGTAGTTTAGTACCTTGCCTTCTTTGTTTATGGTGTGTCGTTTTTGTGTTAAGGGTTTTGCCTTTGCATCTTTGCTCTTCCGCTGTTGTGTACTTTGTTTTTATTGGTTTTTGATGTATTTTATTTAGTTTTTGTTAATATTTTATGTTTGCAATTTTATTGTTTTTATTATTATTGGGTATTATTAATTACTTCTATGATGACATATTCCTGTTATGGTATGTTGCCTTTTCCGGGTTGCGTTTTTGTTGTAAATAATATGTTTTCAGTCTTTGTTGAAAGCGTGTTTGAGATATCACAAGTGTGAATGACATGTTATCATGTTTTTATGATTGTGTATTTATTTAGTTATGTTTTATAGTGAATATATTATATATTATTTTTTTGTTTTTATGTTGTGTTGTCCTGCGATAATGTGTGTATGATTGGATTATCGTTTCGTGGTTTGTTATGAATATGGTAGTTTGTATTACGATTTTTGTTGTTACTGTATGATATTATAAAAATATCTTATTTATTGTAACGTCAAATTACGTGTTTCATTGACTTGTTGCTTATGATTACAGGTGTCTTTCTATTTGGGTTTGATATTTCAGTTTTCTCATTTGCTGGTTCTTCTGGAATGATTACTTCGGTCAGTTTTCGTGCTAGTTGTGTTGTGCGTATAACATGTTGTAATACATTTAATATTTTGTGTTAATTTGCTTAATTTAGTTTTTTACTTATGTTTCTATAATATTTAGAAATTTGATTTTAATGTTTCGTTTTAATGAAAATTAAAGATTCTAGATTTGATTTTTTGATTAATTTAAATTTTTATGTAGACTATAGAGTATTTGAAATTTAAACAATTTCGTTAATAAATAACAACTTTATGAGTATGATTCTTTGATATTTTGATGTATTTGATTTTGTCCTTCCATAATTTCTTTACTTTTATGGTTTATTTTTAAATTTATCTAATTAATTATTATTGAGATTGTTTACAAAAAAAAAAATTGAATTATTATATACATATATGTATATATATTTTTTTTTAAAATTGTTACACAGGAAAGTTATTTTTTGTAGTTGGTTGAATGATCTTCTGTAATTTGCTGGGTGATGCTTGTGACTTCTTTGTATTTTAGTACCTTGCCTTCTTTGTTTATGGTGTGTCGTTTTTGTGTTAAGGGTTTTGCCTTGGCGTCTTTTTCATAAATTTATGACTTTGGCGTATTATGTGTTTATGTTATGTATTTTGAATTAATGACCTCTGCGTTGGCAGGATTTTCGTCTTGAATTTAGTCTGTTCCGGTTCCGGGTTGTGATTTTTGTTTTTGGTTGTTTACCTTCCATTTAGGATACATGACGTTGTTGTTGTTTGTTTTTTATAGTGTATATTTGTGATAATTATCACCGTTTTTATGCCACGATATTGTTTGGTCTATCGTGTTACGGTTTCGTTAATATTTTAGAATTTGTTATAGATATCGTATTCTGGTTGTATTTATATTATGATGTGTTATATGTAACTACATTATGTGATATTATTTATAATTGATATATTTCGATATTATACATGTTGTATTGATACATTTGAATGTTTCATTACGGTTTTCTTTTGACGTGTCATATATGTTGTATTATGATATTATTTATAACGTTGTATTTTCATCTCATGGTTAGCTGTTGTTTCGGCTCATTTTGGTGTTCTGGTTTTATCTTTTGATGGTGTTTTCTGCTCTTTTATATGTGTTAAGATTCTGTCTTCTTGTGCTTGTTGTTTTTTGTGTGCAGCGTTTCATATGGGTTTGTGATCTTAATTCTAGTTTTTATGTTATTTCGTGTTACTTAAGTAAACAAAGTTCTTGATATTTTGATTTTAATTTTAAACTTAAAAATTTTGACTTTTGCAATTTTGTAATACTTGTAATTTTATTGAAACCTTGAATATAAAAAAAAAATTATGGAAATTTAAAATTTTATATGTAAATTTTGTGAATTTGTATTTCTTCTAAATTTTTTGAAAAGATTTATTTATTAAAAAAATTTAATTGAAAGAATTTCAATATTTTATTTGTTTTATTTTTACGGAATTTTACGAAAAATTGAGTTTTGTGATTTAATATGTTAATTAGTTGGTTAGTGATAGTTTTTCCTTTTTCATCTCATATTTGTTAATAAATGATTATATTTTTATAGTGAGGGGAAAAAAGTCCGCTTTGCGTAAATCTGCAAGCGCAAAAAAAATTTTGACTTAATAATATTTAATTTGTTAGTTTCGGAATTTTGTTAGTTCTAGTGGCTTGAGAATATTAATGGGATTTGTTTTTTTTTGATTCGATTAGTGTATTGCTTTTGGGGCGTAAAGGTTGTATGGAGTATATTATTATTTTTTCCTAATTTTATAATTTTTGTACTGGTATGTAGGAATTGGAATGTACGCTGATAAAGAATTATTCATGCTATTCTTTTTAGGATTTTGAATAAAATTACTGGCTTTTGGTTTTCTGAGACTGAAAGGTTGGATTTGAGCGTGTTCCTCGTTTTTTGGATTACTCGTTGTTGGGTAGTTATTTTGGTATAGTTTGCTAGTGATGCTCAAATGTTTCTTATTACGATTTAAGAAATTTTGTGTTTTGTGGTATAGTATTTTGAATTTGAGAATTCTATCTAGCTTTATCAGTCTAATGGAATTTTGGATATTACTGTTGATTTTATGTACATTGTTTCGTACATTGTAATAGAATAACATGAAAATTGTACCAATTACATATATATATATATATATATATATATATATATATATATATATATATATATATATATATATATATATATATATATATATATATATATATATATATATATATATATATATATATATATATATATATATATATATATATATATATATATATATATATATATATATATATATATATATATATATATATATATATATATATATATATATATATATATATATATATATATATATATATATATATATATATATATATATATATATATATATATATATATATATATATATAAGATAATAATAATGTTTTTGAAAATCTTATTTCCATTTGTGGGATGATATTCATTTTGATTCGTGGGATTACTAACTAAATTTGGCGGGAGAGCGTCTGGGCTCTTTGTTTTCTATATAGTTTTGGTTACTTGTTTGTTGAGTGCCGTGACTCGTTTGCTTATTAATAACTAAATTTGATAAGGGAGCGTCTGGGCTCGTATGTTTTGATAATTGATTGATTTGTGATTGTTTAATTTGATGATGTGTGTCTGGACTCGTTTGCTTACTAACTAAATTTGATAAGGGAGCGTCTGGGCTCGTATGGTTTGATAATTGGTTGATTGTTTTTTGAGTGTCAGGACTCTTTTGCTTATTCACTAATTTTGATGATAGAGCGTCTGGGCTCTTGAAATTTTCTGATTTGTTTTCATGTATTTGACTGAATAAATTGTGAGTGTCTGGACTCGTTGGCTTACTAACTAATGTATGACACCCAATCTCGCTCTGTCGGTTAATTCGAGAAATCGTTTTTCTCGGTGAATTAACTTGAGGGATGGTTATCATATGATTTTGATGTGCGTCGGGGCACATTGGATTGCTTTGATTAAAATTAAAGTTTTGTTTCTGATAATAAGTGGCTGGGCTTGATTTCTTAATAACTAATATATGATTGTCCACCTCACTCTGTCGGTATTTGAGAAAGCGTTTTTCTCGATAAATTAACCCGTTTGTTTCATATGATTTTGATGTGCGTCGGGGCACGTTGAATTGAGTTGATTAAAATTATTGTTTTGTTTTTGGTTATAAGCGGCGGGGCTTAGTGAATTCGATTTCTTAATAACTAATTTATGAGTATCCACCTCACTCTGTCGGTTAATTTGAGAAAGCGTTTGTCTCGGTAAATTAACTTGAGGGGTTGATTTCATATTGTTTTGGTGTGCATCTGGGCACGTTGAAATTGATTCGGTTTTTTTTAATAGTAGATATATTTGTTGTAGTATGCCCATAGGGAAGCGTATTCGAGGTCTTGAATGTCTTGTGGCTTGCTAATTTGGTTATTTTTTGTATCTAAGGAGGCGGTTTTCCTACGGGTTCTTGTGACGTGTAATTGTGTATTGATTCGGGGAATATTGTGTTCACGCGCATTCTTTTGAGATTTTCTGTTACGTCGTTTTCGTTATTATTTGCTGATTGATTGTTTGGTTGTTTTGGATTTGTGGTGAAAAATTTACTGCGGCATTCGTCGAAGGTATGCCCAGTGGTAACTTTGCAATGTGCGCAATATTTGGATGGGAATTTGTTTGGGTGCGACTTTTGTCTGTGCTGTGCGTGTTGCTGCACTGGAATGTAATAATTTCGCTTGAAATTTGGTGGTATGTTATTTGGAAATATTTGTTGCGTTTGTGAAGCGTATTGTATGTGGAAATGTTCTGGTTGAGTTGAGTTGGAATGTGCCTGTTGTGGTTGTTGTGCTCGATTGCGATTTTTTTGAAAGTGTGAGTTGTGTGGTTGTGTTTGTGATGTTGTTTGAGTTGTTGCAGTTGTTATGAACATTTCCAGCATTTTTTCACTTGTTTCAGTTTCGTTTATTATTTTATTTATGCATGTATTTTCGTTTGCCACTACTTTTTGTTTTAGTAGGGTGTTGCTTAACCCTTTCTTGAATGATTGTACAGCTAATGTTTCAAGGTATTTGCAATATGTTTCGTTGATTTTTGTTAGGTTGTAATTATTTTTGAATTTTGTTTTGTAGCGTTCGAGAGCTTGTAATAGACGATATCCGTAAATTCTAACTGTATCTCCATGTGTTTGTTTTATGTCTTTGAAATTAGTTTCTAATCATCTAATGTCTATATTTTGAGATAAATGACGTTTAATCTAGCTTTTATGGTGTTGTAGTCACATGTTTCCATATTAGATACTCGGGAGTAAGCTTCGCCGTTCAATCTGAATTTAATTATTTGGTCGAAAAATATTTTTTCCTCTACAGTTAATGTATCGTACATTTCGTTGGCAACTTTTAAAAATTTTGCAAGTTCTTGTGAGTTGTTTGTTTTATTTTCCCCCCTGAATTCTGGGATAAAGTTTTTTATATCTTTAAGTAATTTGAATTTGTCCATTTTGGTTTAAGATTATTTGAGAATGTAATGAATTTAATTTTAGATTGGTATCCGAACTTTGGTTTTGTTTTTTAGATTTGCATGATTGGTTGTTTCGATTTGTTGTGTAGGTATGAATTTGCTTATGCTGATACTTAATACTAATCGCACCAGGACAAATACTACAGCGCCACTGTTTTATAATATTTTATATATAATTTATAATTTGATGATGTTTTTTGGTATTTATATATGTATTTATATGTACGATTATTTAATAAACGAAAGATTATTTTAAATTTTAAGGGAATGAATTATATGATTGAATAGAGATTTTTATAATATGAATGAATGCTCGAAGTGTTTCTTCTAATTGGAGAATAAATGTTTTATAATATTTTATATGTGCGTTGTATAATTTGATGATAAGTGTTTTGTAATATGATGATGTTTTATAATTGTATGAAAATGTTTTCTTATAAATGTTTTATTTATTATTTATTAGGGAAATTATTTCTGAATACGGATTGGATTGATATTATGTATTTTCGTATGTTAGTAAGGATGTTTTAATTATTATATTATCCTTATATAATTGATCGATTTGATTCGATAAATTATAATTTGCGTTAATCTTTACCTTTACCTACTAATCTTTACCATGTATCGGGTCACGTATCTGCTGTGCACATCTATTGCAACTGGGCTAGATTAACGGGATAATTTTATGATTTCTGTTGTGCGTTATTATTATTATTATTTAGTCGTTGTTCGTTTTCGGTTGTGCTCACGGTGATTTAACACCTATGTTAGTAAGTTAATTCTCGAACTAGTTATGCCTGTTTCACCTCGCTACCCGTGGCTTGGGTAAACGGACTTAAAGGTCTCGTCCGGTGAAGTCAGGCGTGTATATTATTTTAATTATACTTACCGAATGTTGGATTCTCTTTTTCCTTTTATTTCTAACAGTTATAGACTTTATTTCCGTATTTCAAGACTTTATTAAATCGCTTAACGATTTTACAATTCTGGATAACAACTAACTTAAACTTATTACTAAAAATCTTGCGGTTTATATACAAATATTGTACCCGCTCATTTCTTTGATTTCTTTGGTTTACGAGTACATTGATCGCGGCTCGCGTTATCGATATCAAAATATATTTTTATTTAATTACATATGTTCATAAAAATATTTGTATTTAAATGTTTAATATCTTTTTATTTAGAATGTTCCCAATTTATAGTTTTGTAATTTATGAGATTTTGAAAAATATTTTAATTTTGCTTTCTATGATTTTTATGTTCTACTAGAAATACACTTTATATAGTAGTTAAATATGATTTTTTGTCATTTGGTATTTTGAATTATTTGAAGATGTCGTGTTTTGAAATTTTGTTGTTCTTACGTTAGGGAAGTTATGTTTCTACATTTTTATGATATTTGGTAGGTGATGATACTTTTATGTTTTAGAGAAGTGTACGTTCGGGTTTTGTCTTTTGTAATTTAATGAATTTGATTTTCTTATCATTAACAAATTATTCATGATCAATATTTTACGACTAACATTTTTATATTTTATTTATCTACGAAAATAATTTCATTTTTCTGATATTTTAGGAAGTGATTTTACAGTATGTGCAACAAGAGCGTGTACGGCAAAAACCTAAGTAAAAATAAAACTACGATTTTTTTTTGTTTATATTATGAAAGTTTGTTGTATTTTCTAGGGCGCTATCACCTAAAACATAGTAAAGTCACCATTACTGTTAATAATTACCTGGCTTCTTTAAAACTTAGTAAAGTCACCATTACTGTTAATAATAACCAAGCATGTTCGATGACCAACGATTATTTATCATTTTTTTCTGATTACGGTAATTTTGTAACCTACGTTGTCTTTTATATACATATTTATTTGTACGTTTATTGTTACATACTATGATTTTTTACTCACACATTTGTGTGGTTTGGACTTAAATTGAGCCATTTTTTTTTTGTGTTTTGGTTGAAAAAGGGAATATAAAAATTTATAAATGCATGTGTATGTGGCCGCCTCGAAATGTAGGGACTTTGTTTGTATCCGTTTGATACTACAGTATGTGCAACAAGAGCGTGTGCGGCAAAAACCTAAGTAAAAATAAAACTACGATTTTTTTTTTGTTTTTATTATGAAAGTTTGTTGTATTTTCTAGGGTGCTATCAACTAAAACATAGTAAAATCACCATTACTCAATAATTGCCTGGCTTCTTTTGTCCATACTATCAACCAATTTTTCTGCATACTGTGGTGATACATTTTTCCATATCTTTCGGACCACTCGCGCTACAGCGCTCAAATTTTTTATGTGGTGCTTTTTCAGCTTAATCTCATGAAGCAGATTATTAGCGCACATTAATTTTGATCGGATTGGAATTAGATGCCTGAGATGGCGAATCCAATGTTGTGATGCGCTTTTTGAGTTTAAATTTCGTACAAGGTATGCTATGGTGTTTTGGATCGTTGTCTTCTTGCAAGATCCAATTAGAGTTCCCCGCTCCAAACCATTTCAGGATAGATGGTAACAAACCTCGTGAATAAATTTTATTCATGAAAAGTGCGATAAGGTTCCGTGTGGAAACAATTAATTCACCAAAACCTTGCTTGGTGAAGCATCCCCATACATGGAGCTAGGGCAGGTGCTACACAGTTCGGACAATCCTTTCTTTTGGTTAGTTCGCCAAACACGCCTTTTAACATTAAAACCCCAAAAGGATGACTCATCGGTAAATACAATATTCATAAAATCTTTGTTTTTATGTTCATTCGCCCACTGTTGTTGCTTTTCTATGTATTTTTGTGTTACCAGTGGTTTGACCAAAGTATTTCCATATGCGTAGCCATGTTCTTTCGGATGGTTGTTTTTGGTAAAATAGTATTCTTTTTTCGCCATTTTGCCACAGCTGCATCCAGCGCAAGCGAAGAATTTTCATCAAATAACTGTATGATGCCCTCATCCTTCTTTTTCGTAGTGGTTCGGATTTGACCTCTATCTGGCAAATCGTCAACATTTTTATACATTGAATAATGTGTAATCCTTTTCTGTAGAAATGTTTTCGACTTTTTTTATATAATTAGCTGCACTTGCAACCGACATTTTTGGTCCTTTCGGATGTGTACTTAAAAACACCGCTTCAAATCGTTTTTTTATAAATCGCACTAATTTCTTTCAAACGTGTTATCCCCTAAACAGTTGCACTTAAACTAATGTTTGTTTTAGAGCGCCCAAGAGGAATCAATAGAAAACCGATGTAAGCACCGCCCATATTTGTTCCTTTAGTTTTAAGTACAGTTATGCCGTACACGCTCTTGTCGAACATACTGTACAATCATAGAAAACTAAGTTTACCATAGATTTCTCATTTGTATAAAACGAGAGATAAAAATGAAATTCCAATGTCATGATTGTATTTGTGATTTTACATTGTGCGCAATGTAAAGTCACAAATACAATCAAGACATTGGAATTTAATTCGTTTTATACAAATGAGAAATCTATGTGAAACTTATTTTTCTATGCTACAATATTTGGATTCGATTTATTTTATTTGTTTTACGACAGCCAAATTAATTTAGTTTATAATAATCATTACATTACATTACATTTATTCTGTTCAAGAATAGTTTAACTATATCGTAGAAAATAATGAATCTTTAACTCATAATAATGACGTTTTATTTCAGGAAATTTACCATTAAGATGCCAACATAATTAATTATCAATTTTTGTAAGATGCTGTAATAAAGGTGTTTGGCGGGCCCGGTGTAATCCGGGAGTCTCGCTAAATTGCCTGGACAATCAAATCAATCAATCAAACAAATATTGCTGAATGATGTTTTTGTATTTTTGGAGTTCATGGCAATTCTTTAATTAATTCTTTTCGCGGTTGTTCGGGAGTGTAAATTGGTAAAGGTTTTGGTTGGCTTGTCTAGGTTGGGTGGTTGTTCATTATATGATTTTAATTTATTTAATTTTATTGTAAATTGATATGTATGTTAATTGACTCTCATAGATTAACATTGACTGTTTAATTTTAATATTTTCCGAATTGGATAACTAAATCGTTGAAAAATCGGTTGGATTATTTGGTTATTGGGTTTATAAACAGTTGTACTACATTTTACAGATTCCTGATGATCTTAATCGTATAATTCTGGTTGGGAATGCATTATTATGTATTAATTCGTTTCGGTAATGGGATTCTAGAACTATGTCAACAATTCTTTATTGATGTATTAGCTCGTCGATCACTTGGCAAATCGACTTAAGTTGGATAAAAATGACAAAAAATTTTATCCAACTTAAGTCGATTTGTAATACCGTCCAATTCGAAATTGTTGTAATTGGTACGTAGAGTCAATAAAAAGTACGAATATCATGTAAAATACACAAAATATAAACAAAATGATCATATAATATTCTCAGCGCTTTCACGGTTGTAATTATATTTTTGTAGTGGAATACACTAAACCTTCGTATTACGTTACCTAAATACGCGCATTTCTTTAAATTCACACTAATTATTTTTGAATATGGATATGAAAAATTCAATTTGTGAATTAAGAAAATCAATTAGACTTAAATTGCATAATTTATTAATTTATTTTATAATAATTTAGATTTTTGTTAAGTTTATGAAATATATTGCCATCGTAATAAGGAGGGCAAGGTGTATTATTTTTACTTAATTATGCTGACATCTGGTTATCGACTTACGTTGACGTCATCAGCAAAAAACGAATGTTGTCAAAAGCCAGTACGACAGAAGGAACTCATAGAAGGCACTGGGATAAACAACTAAAACAACAGCAACAAAAACTGTTAGCGAGTATAACAAAACAGAGCAACATAATTGACAAACCCTTTTTCACGCAAACAATACTCGAATAACCCACTACATGAGAATACTTTAATATAGTACTCTACACCTTTATCAATTTATAAATGTAGTTAAAATACACTTTGTCTTTGACAAAGGTGTTGTATAAAATATTTTTATCAATTTTCTTTGATAGTGTAATATGCATGTTTTATAAAACTATCACTTTTATAAAATGTTTTTATCAAATTTAGCCTCATGCAAGTAAATTTGATAAATTATTTTTGACATTTGCTTATTCAAAATGGCGACCAAATACAATTAGACGGCAAAACCACTAAAATATTAATTCAAGAATACGAGGCGAATGAATTTCGAAAGCGAAGTGTGACTCTGAATTAGTCTGTCCTCCACACTTATTGAATTTCGTAAGTGAGTAAGTAAGTTTCCTGTTGTTTAATTAACGGCAAAATTTGTGAACAATACAATTAAATGAATTGTCATCCATCCTTAAATATTTTATGTAGTAGTTCACGTTCTCCTTTAAAAAATTTTGATGGACTCTTTTTAAATCCCGTCTCGATACCCAGGGTTTCACCCAGATTCTTTTATTCGGTTTCTGTTTCTAACAATATAATAATAAATGCGCTTAATGTTGCTGCACACGCTGCTCGTTGTTGCTCCATTTTTACTGAAGTTTGAGGAAAATTTTGATAAAATATTTTATGTAGTGTAATTTTCAAAGATTATTTGATCAAGTAAAAAAAAAATTGATTCAAATATTTTATAAAAACACGTCGACAAAGATCTTTTATAGTGTAATTCCGGCCTATATCTTAGATTATACTATAGATAGAACATCGACAGTATTGTTTTGAAGTATCAATTTTGTAATGTTTTTCTTTTGTGTTTTGATATTTTTTTCGAATCGTAGTTTCAAATGAACGATATCTTATAAATCTTAAAAGTTATTTAAAAAAACTTATACATTTAAACTTTAAAAAAGTTAAAGAAATTAACTTTTCCTTTAAATTTTAAGCTTTTCTTTAAAAAATTTTATATCTAGATTTGAAATACTCATACTCGTTTAAAATATTCTCTTCCATTATATATCCTTTAATACACTATACACAAAACAGTAATTGTGATGTTCTGTTTTGATCGGTCCTCTTCCGTATCATGTAACTGCTTTGTGATGTCCTATTTTGTGAAATCCTGTTTTGAAATATGCCATTGTCTTCGGCTTTGATTTTTGCGTATTGCTTTTGTTGTTTTAGTAATAAGAAATCTAGTTTGGACTGTACGAAAATCTTCTGCTCGATCCTAATCTCTGGTCTAGAGTACTGTTAGTTTATAATATTTTTGTAAATATTATTCTTGATATAAAGCAAACGGTGCTTAGTATCATCGCCTGGCTGCGTTTTGTGTAAGAAGACACACACTGACATCTCAAAGTGTGATTGTCTGTACTTTTTGAAAACTCTGTTTTCACGCAACTTTGTTGCTGTTATTAATTTTTACTTTCTGCTGACATTACAACCCATTAAGGAAGAGGGAGGACAATCAAATCAGTGTGCTAATTGCTCCGCTGGAGGAGACTAAAATAGACTATAGCAGCTAGTAACTCTTCCATGAGACAGCACATGTTTAGAAGTATTAACGGTAAACTTTTGTGATTTGCACTTTCCGGAATTTGTATAAGTAAATTTCTAAGAGTCTAAATGGATAATGTTCGCTCAAAAAACTAAAATGGTGTGGTCTTAACAATTTACTAAGGTCTATATTGTTTGTTATTTTCAACCCAGTCTGATTATTTTTTTTTTCTTGCAGAAACACCACCACCGCCATATTCCCTTTCAATGATGGAAAGATTACACGGTAAGTAAATATAATTCGGAAACCAATTTTGTTTTCTAATCGTAAACATAAACTATCTATTTACAATTAATCAATAATGGCCAACACAAAACAATAATACTTTTTACGCTATTTGCAGTAGGCACTTGGCGAAACACACTTATACCAGAGCCGACTAGATAAATAGAGCCTCCCTATTCGAGCTTTTTTTCACTAAACTTAAAATATGGGATATAATAAATGTTAGTTTCCTATAGCAATGTATGAAAAACGACTAATTTTCTTTTTCTTTTTAAGTATACTTAAACCATAAGCTTTTATAATATTTTTGTACGGGTAAATGCAGAAAAGTTCAAACTTTAATCAGTTAAAAAATAAATTCAAGAAAACCCTTTAAACTGTGTGAAAATTTACTTGGAAAATAAATAAATAATGAGCTTTTATTAATGTTGTTGTTGTATGGCGTCATCATTTCAAATCATAATATGGTCTCTTTCCATTCTCTTGCTAAAAACACGATTGCCATGGAAACAAACACTGATTTTTGTACAGGATTTTTTTATTTCTATTATTTATAAATAACGGCATTCAGTCAGTCACCACTACAATGTGGTTGTGAAAGCATGCGAGTGACAATGTTTTTGAATCACAGATATGTATAAATACGTGATTAAAAAATTAAAAAAAACATTGTTCTATAGATATTCATGTTCTTTTCATTTACAGTATGTACTTGATTTTGTAACTTCGTTCGAATACCATAGCGGCCACCGAAAAGACATAATACTTGTATGCAATTTAAAAATATTTTATTCTTAAGAAAAATTACAGAGTAAAGATTTTCTTATTGATTTACCAAAATAATTTTTTCTTTGCGGTGATTATTGCGCGCGGTGATATTTTCAGCAGTGATAAATGATGAAAAACTCAGATAGTGGCCGTTTCGATAGCAACTCTTCGATAAGTTATGGATTATGTACTACCAAACGGGTTGATTTGGTATCTCATTCAGTTGAGGAATTATAACTTATTTAAAGTATAGCAACAATGTTTTCAAAAGTATACAAGCAATGAACGTTAAATGCTTGAGTATTTGTCCCACGTATGTGTGATAAGCCAAGACGTCTCTTAATGTTGTAAGCCATTCTTTTACCAAAAGTTCCAAACATTGATTTTCTTCGGTTCACGTGTGTTATGTACGCGTCGAATACAAAAGCTCGAAACAATCGCCTCCCATTGGACACTCCGTTATTTTCGAATCACTGTAGATAGTTATTTATCATTCCTCCTCGAGCATCATTCATTGCAATGCATTTTTAAATGATTTCAATTGAATTTTCTATTTATCTGTGTACTGCCATTCAACAAATTTCGTAACTATTCGGCGTTATATACGCCACGTTGCGTATCCGATTCCAACATCCAATTAGTGTGAACGAATATGTAAGCAATATACATGCATAAGCAATGAACCATATAGTGATAATGTGGTAATAATCAGTATTAACGTTTTTTTGTACATTAAACTAATTCTGACCTCCAAAATATAACCGTGATCTGGTAAGCTAGTCGTCTTTGCCACCTAATTCCTGCCAGATTTAACAATTTGTACCAATAGTTATGAACAACATTTTGGTGGTACAGTGGTACAGTACAGCTCGTTTATTCTCATTGGACATCGGATAACATCAAAGATTTATTCTTTGTCGAGCTGGATGAAGTCATCAATAACATACCGCACCACGACATTAAAATCATCGTGGGCGACTTTAATGCAAAAATCGGTAGGAGTGCAGAAAATACATCGCACATCGGTCCTAACAGACTGCATCTAACTAATAATAACAACGGCCAACGCATCATCGACCTGGCAATAACGTACAACTTAGTTGTATCAAGTACGTTTTTTCCGTACTGATAAGAGAATTGACAAAGTAACGTGGAGACCGAATGATGGAAGAACGGAAAAACAAATCGATCACGTCATGGTGTCAAAGAGACACTCCACCAGCATATCTGACGTTAGATCTGCTAAAAATCTGCTAAATCGGAATGACGACGTGACCCCCATTAGAGCAATAGCTCCTCCAGGTGATGAGGTCTTCGTCGAATATCCCACAGCAGAGGAAGTAGACGCAGCTATTAGTCGATTGAAAAACGGAAAGGCACCCGGTCTCGATGGAATCCCCGCTGAATTGATTAAACTCGGAGGCGCTACTCTTGCAACAAGTCTATACGATCTCGTCGTTTGTATTTGGGGCCAAGAAGAGTTGCCGGAGAATTGGAAGACCGCGCTCATATGTCCGTTGCATAAAAAAGGCGACCGTCTGAAATGTGAAAACTATCGTGGTATAGCTCTATTGAACACTGCTTACAAAGTGTTGGCTAATGTTGTACTTGCCAGACTCATCCCTTTCGCCGAAAACATCATTGGCGACTATCAGTGTGGTTTTCGTCCCAATCGATCGACCACTGACCAGTGTTTCACAATGAGGATGATCTTGGAAAAATGTTGGGAGTACAACATAACCATACATCAAATATATAGACTTCCATCAGGCATATGACAGTATAAACCGCGATAACCTTTGGACCGCGCTCATATGCCTAGGAATTCGAGATAAACTCGTTTCTCGGTGCAAATTAACAACGTCTGGGTCTGTATGTAGAATTGTAATCGAAGGAACTGTGTCAGACTCCTTTGAAATAACATCTGGTGTTCGACAGAGAGATGCACTCGCGCCTGTGCTGTTCAATTTGGCGCTTGAGTACGTAGTGAGGAAAAGCAACATCGAAACTTCGCGCTGCATATTTAATAAGTCAGTCCAAATTCTTGGAAATGCAGATGATATCGTGCTTCTTGACCGAAGACCTAGCGATATCAAAGACAGTTTCGTGCCGCTCGATCGCTGCGCATGAAGACTTGGTTTGAAGGAGAACAGTAGCAAAACCAAATTTGTATCAACACCCAGGAACATCTCCATAATAAATCTCGGAATTGGCGACCATAACTTTGATCGCGTTGAAAACTTCAAATAACTCGGGTCAGTTTTAACATCCTTGAATGACATGCAGGCAGAAATAAAAGCCCGAATCGCTACCGCGCATTGAGTTTTCTACGCCCAATCAAAATTATTGCGATCTAAACATCTATCGCAGTCGTACAAGCTCGCACTTTATAAAGCATTCATAAGACGTGTGCTGGCTTTCGGAAGCGAGAGCTGGACCTTGACCACTAACGATTGTGGATTGTTATCAACTTTCGAAAGGAAGGTCATTCGTTCAATCTTTCGTCCAATTAAAGTCGCGAACAATGAATATCGGATTCGCATGAACCACGAGATAAAGCAAATTCTTGGAGGTTGCTATATTATCGGATTCATCAAATCCAATCGAGTTAGATGGCTCGGCCACGTTACAGGGTCCCCACAACAACGTATATAAAATATATAAAGTGTTCCATCAACAACCAGCCGGTGTGCGTCGTAGAGGAACACCCTGACTGCGCTGGCGTGACGACGTTGAAAAAGATCTACATGCACTAGGATGTCGAAACTGAAGGACGAGAGCGATGAACCGAGACGGCTGGAGAACTATAGTGCGGGCGGCAAAATCCCTTCATGGGATGTGAAGCTAGAGAGAGAGAGATACAAATCCAAAATTATGAAAGCAAATTGTTACAACAGACACCAAAACCGGGAGCAAAATTCAATGCGTTTTGGAATCTGGGAGATATTGATACATGCATGATCATATTGAAACAGAAGAACAAAACTACTCAGAACCGAAAATCGAACATACATACTTTTTTAACAACCGTTCCACATAGACAAAAGTATTATGTAATAAATATTTTTTTAATACTTTAATTGTTTCTAGTAGGATACGGAAGCCTAATTGAAAATTTAAGGATTGGTTCATAAAATTTAATAAACCACTTAAACATTATAAAAACGTTAATCAATCCATCGAATTCGATCAATCGAATCGTAATCTTATATTCAAATATTTACGATTTTTATTCATTTCTGAAATCGGGACAAAAACGACGTGCATCCATAACGAATTACATACGGCTACTATTTTATATTAAAGTAAACAAATAGCAAATAGGTAACTATTTTATTTTCGGATTTTTATTTCGGATATTATACGGTTTACTTTATCTTCACCATTGAATTACGATGTTTGCACTCTCATTGTTTTTGATTTCATACTTCATATTGTCGTTTCTATTTGATTTCCCTTTTTTAAAACACATTGTTGTCTTTCTTATTTGCTTATAAATTTTAATTTACTATTTTCTCTCTAACAATTAGTTTTAAATGGCGATATTATGACGTCATCAATTTCCCGTATTTTTTTAATTGTTGTTGTTGTACAGCGAAAATCCCTTATATTTTCTTTATTAATTTGAAGAAAACGAGAAGCCTACTGATTGCATCATTCGAATGAGTTGAAATCTATTATATATGTCATCGATTTATGTGAAAAGAAATCAATTTTACTTTATTTTTAATTCATGTTTTACTTATCAAACGTAATGCTATCTCCCATACAAAACCTATGAAAAGTTAGTTTTTTTATTATGTTTTATATCCCATATTTGAAGGCTTTATTTATTAAGATTGCTTTGCTTATACTTAATAAACACATTTTTATTAATCACTTGTTTTTTGTTTCGCAGAATGTTTTTCAAAAAGTTTAAAAAATCACTCGATCGATTTCGACTTGTTAGGTCATCATCAGGAGTATCTACTGATTTGTATCAGGAGTATCTACTGAGTAGATACTCCTCCTGATGATGACCTAACAAGTCGAAGTCGATCGAGTGATTTTTTAAACTTTTTGAACAAATTTTTTAATTAAAATATTCAAAAATATAATTCTGCGAAATAAAAAACAAGTTGTTTTTGTATCTGAATTTTATGTGTTTGTTTAGGTAGTGAAATATAACTAACCACAACTGTTTTTTAACCAACTTAAAATTCGTTTAATGTAACCACTTTGGGCATTCGATTCATTGTTTAAATGTGAAGACCCCAACCCTAGCGGTCAATGCTGAATGACGCCAATTTCATCCTTCATTTTACACATGACCGCAGGTAGAAAATCAGTAGAAGGGAAACAACAATGAAAACATTTGGAATTTGTATATTTTCTTAACGGTAAATACAATTTTTAATCACCACAAAAATAATGAAAACAAAATAAAGATAATCAAAAAGTGTCTGTCTCTACTATTATATATCATGTTGTCTCTTTCTTACAATGTTCTTTCGGTAAAAAAACTTGGCGATAGATCAACTTAGTGAAAAAATACCGAAGAAAAAAATGTAATTTTCGTCAAATCCTATTGATTAAAAAAAACACAACGAACGGAATGAATACAACAATGAACTCGGCTTCATTCATTGTGGACATAACGCTTAGTTAATGCGTGCATTTAGTGAAGTCGTAACCAATTACGACAAACGAATTTAGTGTTGTAGGCATAGTACTGCTTTCAACATAATTGTAGCCGGACCTGTGCTGACATGTTCTACCATCACATTTTCTATACTTTATCGAAGATTATTTCTCGTTTTCCTAAACTAAAATGTTTCATTTATGAATTATTTATTTTTTATTGCTACCACCACATGCTAGTACAAATGCGAACAAATTGTCTTTCTCTAATTTCGTTCAAGTATCGAGAACTTCGTGATAGAAATGGAGTAGAATATCACAATTTTTCAATCTAGTAACCTGGCAAATGATATAAAATGTGAAATAGTGTCACATTTTATTCTACAGAAGCGAGACATAATTCTCGATAAAATAACGAAAATGTGATGGTAGAACATGTCAGCACTGGGATGTTGCAACTTCACTTTTTTAGAATCGAATCGAAACTTACGCCTCTATTTTATAAAACAAATTTTATGGCTCATCAATTATTCTTATTTAGATTCAAAGTCTATTTCAATAATGACATCTTTTCGATTTTTATTCACGAACTTAACACAATTTGAATATTTAATAAAATAACCAATTTCAGTTTTTAATCACTTTCTTTTTATCTCTTTTTATTTTATAAAAAAAACAAAGTATCACATAAAAAGAAATTGATTAAAAACTCTATTTCAATACCTATCATCCAGTGGTACCTTTTTTGTACTTGTACCTGTATTGGTAACCTTGTAAACTGATATTTGGGGGTAAACATCTGAGGTACACGTTGTTCTTGTGAATTAGTGAGCATGAAAATTAGGGGTAAAAATCGAATTAAAACATGAAAATAAACAAAAAAAATACAGTTTTATTAATAAGAAGTATTCCCTCACCTGGCCCGGATGACAGCTTCCATTCGATGCTGCATTAATTTCACCAAGGTTTTAGATTAGGTTTCAGTGGTCACACTTGGGCCATTTTTGGCCCATTGATTTAACCAAAGTTTTCACAAAATCTTGAGGTATTGCCTCCCATTCCTCTACGATCGCCTGTTGCAGCTCCTGGAGACTCGTTGGAGCAACATCTCTGGCAGGAACCCTTCTTTTCAACTCGTCCCATAAATATTCGATGGGATTGAGGTCCGCTGGCCACTCCATAACAGGCACATCCACCTCTTGAAGGTACTTGTATACTACACTAGCCGCATGCGGTCTCGCATTATCCTGCATCAACAAAAAATGTTCACCAATAAACCCGGCAAAAGGTATGACGTACTTCTCGAGTACTTCGTCAATGTACCGATGAGAATTTATTCCTCTTGATCGACAGCCAGTATTAGCTCGTGTGATGAATACACATCTGTCTTCGCCTCTAATGATATGCCTCTCTAGAACATGCTCGATCCACCGCAACACGAGACACGTTCTTCAATGCAACATTGTGCATATCGCTCTCCTTGTCTTCTGTATACTCTTCCGCGTCCATCGGTGCCATATAAACACATCCTGCACTCGTCAGAGAACAGGACTGTTCTCCATTCTTCTTCTGTCCAATTTAAATTTTATTCGAGCGAACTCACGACAGGCTCGTCGGTGGGCTGCGGTCAATTTCGATCCGTTTGCTGGCCTGTGTGCAGAATAATTTCTCGAGGTCGTCTTCTAACTGTCCACCGACTGACTTCGATTTCACGAACAGTTATGTTTAAAACCATTTTATGACAATAAAAAAGATATTTTTCTTATTTTTAGTTAATAAATAGTATTTTTAACATAACCCCACCTCGTGATGTAACCAAAAAAATTTTAGCTTGTTTATATTTTTTGTATCTTCAAAATTCATACAACGGAACACGCGAAAACGTATGAATGGTATTATCATAGAAAAATAAGTTTAACATAGATTTCTCATTTGTATAAAACGAATGAAATTCCAATGTCTTGATTGTATTTGTGACTTTACATTGCGCACAATGTAAAATCACAAATACAATCATGACATTGGAATTTCATTTTTATTTCTCGTTTTATACAAATGAGAAATCTATGGTAAACTTTTTTTTCTATGGTATTATACTTAAAATGGTTATACGTTAAAATGGTATTATACTCTCTTTTATCATTTGCGATATACTGGTGAGTGAAACAACGATGATAGAATGTTGTTTTCATAGTATTATATACTATAGAATGGGTGTAAAGATTTTTTCCAAACTCAAAGGAAAAACCAATCGAACTTCTTTTTGTTTTTGTACAAAGTGACGCGCTCAATTTTGCGCTCTTAAAAATCTTGAAATTATTATGTATATAAAATGGTTAGTGGATAGTGTAGTAGTGCGTCATTTGGTAGTAAAAATTGGAAAATGGTAATTAACATGAAGAGTCTTGTGAAAAGTTGCCAAAACACGCCTAAAAAATTAGAGAATGGAACTGGGATGTTTACCAAGTGTTTATATAAAAAAAAATGTAAATTATGTTAAAAAGAAAAAGAATTGTGGTAAAAATATCCTTATTTTAATTTAGAAATCAGATAAAAGTAAGTAAAAAATTTCGGTTTTTGTTGATTTTTTTTATTTGTAAACATGTTTTATTACCAAACGGAGTTTATTCATGTGCTACGTGCTTGGCTTTTCACAATTTATTTTTATTTTGGAATACTATAAGTACAATTTTTTACCGAAAATAAAAACAATGTACGTACTATATTGAAGAAATAAAAATAATTTTAAATTTGTGTAGTTTTTAATTTGAACCTCCTAACTTCATTGCATTCGTTCGAAAAAATTCTAAATAGAGCTCTGTGGATTTATATGATTTCTCTTTTAGCTTCCGAATTTGACTCACTTGACAGTTGCTTACATTCATTCTATATATTTAATCTTTTTCTATGGTTGTTTTATTTGAGTTGGCTGAGATCGCAGCAGAAACAACATATTTGTAAAAGCGAAATCGGTAATCAATGTATTCTATGAAAAAGTTACGTTAGTTTCGATTCGATGCGAGAAAAGTGATGTTACAACACACAATCCTTAGAAAATTTATGAAATTATTCACAAAACCTATACCATTTGTTGCTTTCTGCGATGTCATGAAATTAAGAATAAAGACAAATAGTAATCGTATATTATAATCAAATTAACTTCGGTTTTAAATAATACAACATATGCTCTTTTTGTAAATTTCCATGAAAACAACCCGGTGGCGTTAACAATTTATTTATTTTATCAACAAAAAAACCAATTGAATCTTTTAATGTGGCGCCACAAAAATAATTGTAAAAAAATAAAAATAAATTTTAATTTTATTTTTGGAGATCATGAGATTTTCTTTTTAATTTTAAAATTATTTTTCAAAAAAGTTACTGCTAGTGAAAAATTAAGTCTGTTTAATATTTTTCAAATAAATTTATGTTCATCACTTATTTACAAATTAGTATGTGGTAGTGCCTATTAATTGTTGTTTTTAGAAGATGTGTCTTTACTTCAATTTTAATTAGTATATTTGAACTCCTTATTACTTAGCCTCAAAACTGGTGCGCAATATGCATGTTAAATAATTTAGAGTTAGTTAATTTATATAAATTACATTAATTACATTCAAAATTACATCAAGTCATTTCAAAGGTTTCAATACACTTTGAAATTCTTCTTTATATACGTTGGGCTTCTATTACCTTATTAGGTTCGTTTGTTTTTACGCAGAAAGTAATTGTTTTTTTTCGATTTTCTTGTTAAGGCTAAATATTTTTTATTTTTTTTTGGAGTGTATTTAGTGATCAAACCACTAATAAAAAATGCAAAAATTGTAACACCCGACTTTCTGTTCCCATGAATATACGTAAATCACAAATACATAGTTTAAAAAATATCTGCAATTAAACAGATTCTGTAAAAGTTGCCACTTCCGGTTGACCGATTACTGCCAAATTATCGATTACTGGGTTGTATAATTTAGCAGGTCAGGTTTCTGTGAAAAACAGCTCTTTGTACAAAATTCACCATTTTCGCTTAAATTTCAGAAACTTATGTCGATACTTGTGTTGATATTTTTCGTAAAGCCTTGTTTTTTATGAATATTTCCAAAAACGGGAAATTTTCTATAATACCTGCTACTTTCAGTGGGATTTCCGCCAAATTCTAATGGGTGCACTTTGTTTCATGGTTCTGGACCTCTTAAAAAAATTTTGGGCAATTTTGATTGCAATAAACGGGAAATCTTTTATGAAAGCTGTCACTTTTAGTGCGCTCTTAATATTTTTTTATTGCATAGTTTTGATTGCTTAAGTATTTGATATCCGAAATCAATTTTACTTCTCGGTACTCCCAATTTATGGGAAAGCTTAAGTATGAGGTTTCATTCCGATCGTCCATCTGTCTCGACTGTAGAGAGACTAACAGTAATGAAAAAATTAGGACTAAATCATCGCGCACCAATTTTAATCGGAAATAAATTATTGTTTTGAAAAACAACAAAACAAACTGACGCTTTATAGCAAATAAACGAATTTTTAAACCAACGGAATTAAACCGGTAAAATCATTGCTTTTTATATTATATAGTACGAAATATCCATGCGGTGTTCATGAGCTTTTATACCATGATTTGTTTGTCGCCAGCACCTATGTTCGTCGTGAGACGTAAACGCACTCATAAAGGCATATCGAAAATAAACGACGGAAACTCAACTAATAAAATTGACCACATCCTCATATATCCAAAATACATTTCTCCAGTTTAAAGAAATCAGAACAACCGCACATGCCTAATTTTGGAATTGCGGCAGTTTGCAATGGTAATAAAATTTTGTTCGGGAAAACAACAAATCGCTGCTTTTGATTGTTACAATATAGTAATAATATAGCAAGCTATAAAAATCCAATACATTAGCTTGACTCAAAGAAATCAAAATAAACCGCGAAAGTAACATCGACTCCGACCACTTTCTGGAAATTACAAAATATTTTTAGGTTATCAACAACATACGCTTCCATAAAAACAACGTTGGAACAATGAAACTTTTAATAATCACGTTATCTTAATCAATTACGAGGATCAGGTGTTGCCTGCTTTCTTAGAGGAGCAGTGGAATATCATGAAAACTTCAGTGGTGGAAGCATCATCATCAACAATTGGTTTATCGTTCGATAGAACTAAACATATCCGGTTGAAAAAAATTGCTTGAATTGCTTGAAAGCTATTCCCAAAAAAGATTTCCCATGTCAGCGAAAACGGACGAAAAATAAAAACCAATCACTTAACAACATCATGACCTCGAGGAGGTTCTCTATTCAGCTCTACATACGAAAACAACGAGAATGGCACAATCAGTGAGTGCTAAACTTCAAAATCTTGTTCCTTAAAGATAGATATCGCATCATAAAAGAAATACTGAAATCTTATGTTATTAATGCATGACAGCGCCGGGCCCCACGTTGCAAACGCTGTCAATAATTATTTGGGTGAAGAATTCGAATCAAATTGTTTGGCCCCCATTGTACAGATGTGGGTTAGACTAGGGCGTCGTTTAAGGCAAATGGAAAACATTCCAGAAACCCCAAATCATCTTCAATCAGCTCTGCAGGAATAATGGGAAATGATGCATCAGGAGTACATTGCAAACCTGATGCACAGTATGCGAAAAAGAATGCTAGGTGTAATCAGAGCTCGTGGGAAAAATACTCGATAATAGAGTACCGATCGCTTAGATTGATTGTTGATTTATATTTAAATAAAGATGAAGATATATCAATATCCTCTGGATGTTGGAGGATGTTGGATCAATCATTATGGATCTCGTTCATGTTGGATTATGAACACTGAAGCAGGAAGCAGTAAAACCGCGAAAATCGCGATCTAAGTGCAACTCACAAAAGTTTAAACAAATTTATCACGAGAAAATTTAACTCCAAGTACATACACACATAAAATAAATATTTAAAGAGCGCTACACACGATCCAATTTGATCGGACCGACCGTCGGTTACTAAATCGGTGTTGTCTACAGACAATCCAACTTACCATCCGATTTATTATCCAATTTTGACAATTAGGTTTAAATTTTATTTTACTTTGTGTGGCATTGTCATTGTTTTCCAAATTCTTTATAAGCATCTGTAATTATTAAGTGTCGAGTTAAAAACAAATTTAACACACAAATGAAATAAAATTGTCCAACAACCATACACACCATCCGATTTGGTTAGTTGGTTGGACGGTCGGATGAAATTTCCATCCAACACATCCAACTTGATTTTATCGGTCCAACTTGCATACACACGATCCGATTGCCAACCAAATCGGTCCAACCATCCGACCAAATTGGATCGTGTGTAGCGCTCTTAAGTTTACTCACTCTTGTTTTTGCTTCATATCCACGAATGATGGTATTATTATATTGAAGGGGTTGAAAGTGTTTACAACTTTGAGTAAAAAATACTACTAGGAATAATTGCAATTAATTACTGTAAGTCGTTATATAAAGTCGATGAAGTTAGCCTGAACCCGAATTTTTTTGGTTGTTGTCTTAGATAAGTGTAGTCATCCCAAATAGTAAAAAAATGTAGCTTCATCCCGAAAGTAAATTGAGTAATGAAAAATTAAAGCAATTTTCAAAAAAAAATATATTAATGTGTAAATTAATAAGTTTCTGAAAGCAGGAGAAAACAATAACATGGATTTTAAATAATATAAAACCATAAAGTTAAAAGATAAATCTAACCGAAAAGCGATTTTTCGTGTAGTTACAATGGGCCAACATTAATTGCTGTATTGAAACACTTAAAGATATAGGCACCCAATGGCGTATACAGCCAGATAGGCCAATGTACTAACTAAGATGTAGAAGCTACCCTATGTTCATATCAGATGGAAATAACCTTGTTTTTGATTGGTTTGTCTAACTGAAAGGCTATTTTTTGTGTAGTTACCATGGGCCCACATTAAATTCTGTACTGAAACACCTAGAGATACAGGCTCCCAATGGCGTATACAGTCAGATAGGCCAATGTACTAATATGTAGAACCTACCCTATGTCCCTATTATTTTTAACAATAAACCTAGAGTTGATCGCCTTTCCAAATCTGGTGTTTATAGGATTAGTTGCAATGATTGTAGTTTCTCCTATATTGGCCAGACTGGGCGCAATTTTGAAGTTAAAGCTACAGAACATTTATCTGGTTGCAATCAATCAACTTTCCATAACCATTAAAGTTTAGAAAATCATACAGCTAGCTTGAACAATTTAGACATATTACACATACAACCCAAAGGTAGACGTTTAGATACCTTAGAATCTTACGAAATTCGAAAATCAATATTTCTTAACCAAAATATCATTAACGAACAAAGAGAAATTCGTTTCTCATCAATAACAGACCCCCCCCCCTTTCTATTCTCACGTTCGTAATAATTTAATTAATACGTCGGGTATTTAAATGTACTTCAATATACCTTGAATTTTGTTACTCAGCCGATGACTAATCGCCTACCTGTTATCCTTCTCCTCTTTTTTTATTATTATTTCCGTATGACTAACAGATAGTAGATTAATTTTTATTGCCTATTTTTTGTTCCTCCTTCTTTTATTTATTTTTTGCTTTTTCTGCTATATATAACAAATTTTTACTTTTACAAATCAGTAGATACTCCTGATGATGACCTAACAATTCGAAATCGATCGAGTGACTTTTTAAACTTTTTGAACAAAATTTTAAAAATATCCAAAAATCTAATTTTGCGAATTCGTTAGGCGAAATAAAAAACAAATGTTTAATAAAATGTGTTTTTTAAGTCTATATATATAGACAATATTTCAATGTAAAATAATACAACATCAGTCGTTGCGACCTGAGTTTCGTTTTTGTACAAAAAGCGACAAGCGCGAGGTGAGCAAACCGGAAACATAGAGTATTGACTTATTGAGCATCTTGATTGTATTAGTACGCTTGCGCTTGATCATGTTTTGCTTTTTTTTGGATTGACATTTCTATGCGTAAACATTTCCCGATTTTATAATTTTTGAATTAATTTGAAAATAATTCACACATTTAAATATTAAATCATATACATACAAAACCATAAAATCCTAAAAACATAAAATATTAGTTCATTCCACCGCTCAAAAGCAAGCGAATAGAAGAGGTGAGTAGATTAAAAAAATTCAACCGGATCCATTTACTTTGGTACCTTTGGCAAGAATGACAAATAGAATGCACATATACAAGGGAGGAAAAAACACAATACAAAATATATAAAATTGTGAATTATACACTGTATATGTAATTTTGCGTACAAAATTGATACTCTAATGAGAAGGCTGATTTTTTCAAATTAGTAATCTCATCCGTTCGAAACTGATTGTTGTGATTTTTACACATTTTTCATCTATAAGTCAAAAATTCAAATTTATCAGCGATCCAGCGTTATTGGAAGGAAAAGTATGGGGTGGTTGGGAAGTTGATTGTGTATAAGTAAATGTCGATTATCATAGTCGTTGTCATATAGATTGACGCAAATGGAAGAATTTCCTACGGTTGTGTAATTTAATTCGAGAGTGAGTGCTGAAAATAGACCAATACACGGAACAATCACAAACCATTACAATCGAAAAAGCCAAAGTAAAATACAATAATGCATGTACAGTTTTACTTTAGATCTTGGATTTTTTTTGTCATTTTTATCCAACATAAGTCGATTTGTAATATCATCCAATTCAAAATTATTGTATTTGGTACGTAGATTCAATAAAATTAGCAAAAAAAGTACCAATAGCATGTATAACACAGAAAAAATACGTCGTATGGCACTCTTAGTGTGTTCAGTCGGGAAAAAATAATAAAAAATAGCACGATATTGTTTATCATGTTTTACCATAAAACGCACTCATTTATCACAAAATAAACCAAGAATATATTTGATTCTAGATGTCAAAATTTTTATGCATTTAGTTTGCTTCAATTTTTTTTTGTGTTGTGATTTCGATAGAGAGTACGGAAACTTATGTTAAGTTCTTTTCGATTTATAAATCAATTTTATTGTGCGGTAAACAATATGACAAACAGCGTAAATAATCTTCAATGGCGAGCTGATTGACGAGCTAATCAAAACTACTATCTTTGTTTATTTTTTGGTTTAAAAAATCTACAAAAAAATAAAGATTTTTTAAAAATGATTTCGATCAAAAATAAATCAAGGTTTCTTTGGAAAAGAACATGCGATGGTAATTTAGAGCAACATTTTTTGATTTGACAGCAAACTTAGTTGATCGAAAATATTTTTTTTGGTTGAAACAAATTTACCATTAAGGTATAAACAGAACCAGAGATACCGCGACAAGATACATCGGCAAAATACATTTGCCTGCCGGCGATGTCGCTTTAGTAAACACAACAAGCGCGTCAGCGTTGAAGCGACAAAACAAGAAAAATAATAATAAATTAACCCTAAAATATTTTATTTATCTTTTTATCGACTCTATTTATTTATTTTACATAAAAAATTGTGTACAGCATTCAGATTTGATTGAAATTCATTTTGAAACAGTTGTAAAAAATGTTTACCAACATAATAATCTGAAACTTATTTTGGTGGTACTGCAACGCCGGCGACAAAATTAGAATACATTCTAAAAAAAATTCAGCGACAATGTCGTCGTCGCCAGCGACATTGGTTGTGTTAGCATCCTATGGTTTACGTGTATTTTATTTTGACAGGCGTTGTAGCTTGTCGCTGTATCTCTGGTTCTGGTTATACCTTTAATCTTATATTTAATTATCGAATATTAATCATTAAATCATTTCAACAGAAATTAAAATTTATCAAAGGCTGTTTCTTTTGTTAACCATAATAAATAATTTTGCTTATAGCTTGCGTGTTTTATTTCGTAAAAATCACATTTAATTTGTTATTAGCTCCTGCATTGTTTGTTCGGTGGTTGTGTTCGTGAAGATGAACGTTAATGCATAAATTGTATGGTACTTGCATATAGTTGATTGCCTTTACTTATCCAACGTTTTGTTTGGTCATAAATTTGATCCTGATTCTCTATATGGCACTTAAACTCCGCTAGCAGACTAATTTTAACCAGCTAAATTTTCTTAAAATCTGTAATATACAGTTTACATGGTACCTATTAGTTTAGGATGAAAGCCCATTAGGGATTGGTATTACATATTTGTTATATAGAAAAAATACGGTTTGTATGTATGCAGGCCCAAAAACACTTTCGTGCAAATGCTATGGAAATTATTTTTTGTTAAGATTTTTTTTGACTTTATTTATTTATATCTCGTACATGTGGCGGAAAATAAATTTTCAGTCCTCAGCACAAGCATATACCTCAGCATAAACTTTGTTTATTTACCTTTAATTTTGATAAATTTTAATTTTCAGGTTAGTATTCCTTCAGAATTTTACCATTTGCCGCTATGATGTTTTTAATTTGATGAATACCGTATATAGAGCATAATTTGTGTATGTATCCACGTATAGTTGATGACATAGAGAAGAAAAACGAAGACTACTCCTCATGCATACACACAAACTATGCTCTATATATTTTCGCATCCGCTCGAAACGCAATATTTCAAAACGCATCCGCTCGAAACGCAATATTTCAAAACGCGATATTTCAAAACGAGATATGACAAAACGAGATATGGTACAAAACGAAATATTTCAAAATACGATATTTTAAAACGCGATATGGTACAAAATGCGATATGGTACAAAATGCGATATTTTCAAAACGCGATACGGTACAAAACGCGATATGGTACAAAAGGAGAGATATATCAACACGCGATATTTAAAAACGCGATATGATACAGAATATGCGTTGCGAAGCGACGGGAGTGCAGGACCCACCTGATAGCGATCCTATGTACTATCGTTCCTATCGACTTTTTCCTATAAACTGAAATTAAATTTCCCCTTCACCCGCCTGATATAACCCGAACCTAAACTCCCGTTTTGTACCATATCGCGTTTTTTACCATATCGCGTTTTAAAATACCGCGTTTTGTACCATATCGCGTTTTGTACTGTATCGCGTTTTGAAATATCGCGTTTTGTACCATATCGCGTTTTGTACCGTATCGTGTTTTGAAATACCGCGTTTCGAAATATCGCGTTTTGATAATTCGCGTTTTAAAATATCGCGTTTCAAATGGGACCCACATATTTTATATGATAATCATCAAATTAAACGGATCCCATTTGAAACGCGATATTTCAAAACGCGAATTATGAAAACGCGATATTTTAAAACGCGATATTTCAAAACGCGATATGGTATAAAACACGATATTTCAAAATGCGATACAATACCAAACGTGATATGGTACAAAACGCAATATTTCAAAACGCGATATTTCAAAACGCGATAGGGTAAAAAACGCGATATGGTACAAAACGCAATATGGTACAAAGCGCGATAGTATACCGAATGATATAGTATATAGCGCGATATCCCTTTTCCGGCCATACAATTTTTTTTCTTAAATTTAAGTCCACTGTACACAAATGTGTACGTAAAATAAAACAGGTCGTAATGTCTTCCGGATTTACCGGATCTTAGTTAAATCGGAATTATTTGTTGAACAAACATTATAATTTGATAACATATAAATTATATAACATATTAATTATTTATTTTTGACAACATATTACATAATTATTTTACTATTTTTATAGTTATAGTGTTATTTTTCGGAAGAAAACGATTTCAGAGGAAAACACAAATGTGTATGTTGGTCCAAAATATATACAAAAATAAATTTTTGACATGATTCTTACTCGTTACCCACACAATTGTGATGGCAGGCAGGGATATTTGAAAACGCGATGTGGTAGAAAAAGTTAAGCAAAAACCAAAAAACTATTTAATTGTAATATGTATCTGAAATAACGCGTTTTGATAATCCGTGTTTTAAAATATCGCATTTCAAATGGGATTCTAAATAGGAACGGGAGTATACGATCGGGTTATTTCAGGCGGGTCCCTGTCCCTGCGCTCCCGTCGCTTCGCAATGTACATTCTGGAAAAGGGGAAATTTAATTTCAGTTTTTAGAGGAATTTAAATATTGACAGGGGTGTGAATTTAGGATCGGGTTATATCAGGTAGATGAAGGGGAAATTTAATTTCAGTTATAGGAATTTAAAAATCAGGTGGGTCAAGGGGAAATTTAATTTCAGTTTATAGGAACTTAAAAATCGATAAAAGCGATAGTATATATAATGTAGGCGGGTCGCTGCGCTCTCGTCGCTTTGCAATGTACATTCTGTAAAACGGGAAATTTAATTTCAGTTTATAGAAAATTTAATTTCAGTTTATTTTTCGTCCAAAAATAACACTATAACTATAATAATAATAAAATAATTAATATATTATCAAAAACAAATAATTATTATGTTATATAATTTATATGTTATCAAATTATAAAGCTTTTTTCAATAAAGAATTCCGATTTAACTAAGATTCGTTAAAATGCGGAAGACATTACAACCTGTCATTTTGTACTTACAAATTTAGGTACAGTGGACTAAAATTTAAGAAAAAAAAATTGTATGGCCGGAAAAGGGATATCATGCTATATACTATATCATTTGGTATTATAAAACAAATAACGCGTTTTAAAATATCGCGTTCTGTACCATATCGTGTTTTGTACCATATCACGTTTTGAAATATCGCATTTTGTACCATGTCGCGTTTTGTACCATATCGCGTTTTGAAATATCGCATTTTGAAATATGTATCTCGTTTTGTACCATATCTCGTTTTGTTATATCTCGTTTTGAAATATCGCGTTTTGAGCGGATCCCAAATTAAACACATAGCGGAAAATGTTAAATTTCTAAACGAAAACTACCTTACAAAAAAACTAAAAAACAATTTACCAAAATTAAAGATAAATAAAAAAAGTTCATGCTCAGGAGAATGATTTTTTTTTCTCTACCGCATTTACAAGATATAAATTAATAAAGAGAAAAATAACATTTCCAAAAAATTCCATAGCATTTGTACGAAAGTTTTTTTCGAGTTTACGTTATTTAGCCTGCATACATACAAATCCATATATTGTAAGACTATACAGCCGTCTTATTTACGTAAGAACTGATATACACATAATTACGAATATCATAAAAACCAGAAAATAATCGTCGATAACACATCGAAACTAACACAAACGCATTCCACAAGACGAACCGTATCCGAGTACAGACCTATCAAATATTTCTGGTCGTTTACTCATTTGCATTAGTACAAACATTGCGTATATGTATACGGCCAAGTAGGTTAGGTTTCAGTGGTTGCTATCGCACACTTAGTCCAATTATGGCCCATTGTGATTCCACATGATCGGACATCATAAACTCCCTTAAACCCATTTAGTACTATTAAAAGATCGTAAATGATTTCGCATATTACAGCTTTCGAGATCATAGAGGCTGTCCGTAGTGTATTGGCCAAGTGATCATGTCTTCTGCCAGCTAGCGCAGGATACGAGCAAATGAAGTGAACAAGTGTCTCCTCGTCCATGGAGTTTTTGCAGAAGTCATTTGCATCCAGACCCAGCCTTCTAGCATGATCTCCGAAAATGCACTGCCCGGTAAGAATCCTTACAATCCTTACGCTTCCTCAGTGTGATTAAGATCTTAGAGCGATGCAAGTTCAGCTCAGGCCGTACTTGTTTCGCTACCCTTCCAGTAGGACTGGCGATCCACCAAGCATTGGCCAAGGCAACTGCTTCCCTATGGCTTGCTACTTTCAGCACAGACATAGGTCTTCCTACACATTCTCTAACTCATTCCAGTTGCGGGAGTCGTACCGTACCTTGCTAACTCGTCTGCCCTGCAATTTCCCTCAACGTCAGAATGGCCCGGAACCCAGACCACCTCGATATTGAAATGTTCACTCATCTCGTTAATAAATGCGTGACAATCCAAGGTCACCCTTGATGCCAGGGAAACTGAATCCAGTGAAATAATGGCCGCCCGACTCTCCACATAGATAGTGATATCAGTTAACGATATTACATTATGCTTCAACCGCAGTTCATGATCTCTTCAATCGCTATAACTTCAGCCTGATACACTGTTGTGCGGAGCGGTTACAGGATAGGGTGTTTTAAAAAACATCATGTTCACTGTTGCGACTACATTTTAATTATTAAAATTAGATTCACATTAAATTTACACTTGAAATAATCATTGATGATTACTGCTTTTGACTCACTGACTAATTATTTATAAACTATATCTATATCTTAAAACTAAAATGTCTTATATACTAAAATTTTGAGGAAATGAAAATGCACAAGCACTACGGAAAACAAATGTACATTTTCCGAGGTTACAAGATTGCATTTTCATTTCTTGTACGCAAATGTGTTTATTTTGTTAAAATTGAACGACCTTACAATTTTATTACAATGCGGAAAACAAATAAATGAATCGACTTTTCCGGTATAAAACACAAACACAACAACACACTGCAGTACGATAGACGTAAAGATAAACTTACTTTTAACCCACAGAATAGAATACATCAGCTTCCACTCTACCATCGAGATTGGAGCCTTCGATGAAGAATTTAACTGTCCCCGGTCTCCATAATGAGACCACTATTCTAATCCTCCCTAGAGGGGAGAATCACCTTAAAAAGCTTGCTAAAGCACAACAAGGGTGTTATATAGTCCAAATTCGCCAGGTCATGCCTCACAGAATTAACTATAGTTGAGTGCCCTTTTTACAGGCATTTCCACCCCGAAGTCGCTGATAGCCGGGCGGCCGTATTGACCGCCATTTTTACCGAGGATATCCAACGGGAGAAGGTACAGCATGACCTCTAAGGCACTAGTGGGGTCGTCACTAATGAGCAAACAGGCTGCCTGCTACAACTTCACCATCATGTTCCTGTATGATAATTTCTCCAGATTTAGCCGCCAAACACACTCACCATACAGTAGTACGGGCCTTACAACTGCCTTGTAAAGCCAGTGTACCAGTTCCGGTTCAAGCCCCATTTCCTTCCAATTGCATTTTTACAAGAATAGAGTACCACAGTAGCCTTCTTCACTCTTTCTATCGTGTTTGGTTTCCAGCTGAGCTCTGGGAAAGGAAGAATCCCCAGGAATCGAGCCTTTTCAGTAAGGACCAGCCTAGAATATTCAGGCTTGTACCGGAATTTTATATTTCCTAGTGAAAAGGGCCTGCTCTGTTTTAGATGGGTTAATCCCCAATCCACATCTGCTGGCCCAACCCGCAGTGAATGATAGCGCATTCTGCATCAAATTCCTGATTGTACCCAGGTGCTCACCCGAAGCAGCTATCGCTACGTCATCGGCATAAGCAAATACACTTACTCCTTACTACGTTTCAAAGAAGGGGAGAGAGACATCTCTCTAGAGTGCTCCCCGAACGACCCGTCTCCTGACGGAAACTTCCCCCATCCTCGTTATGACCCTTCGGCTTCCTAGCAAGTGATCAATTAGCCTGGTTACTGGGTCTTCGATCTCAAGTGGCAGCAATCCTTCTCTAAATGCCTCCACTTTCACATTGTTGAAAGCGCCCTCAATATCGAGAAACGCCACCAACAAGAATTCTTGAAAATCCATTGACTTCTCAATTCCCCCGAACCAAGGTGTGTAATGCCGTATCCACGGACTTACCCTTATGGTACGCATGCTGAGATTGTGCCCAGTTTCTGGATACAATTCTCGATCGAATATAAACGTCCAGCAGCCTTTCCATGATATTTAGCAGCAAGGATGGCAGAGATATTGGTTTTAAGTCCTTGAGTTGCGAGCTTCTATCCGCTTTCGAGATGAAAATCACCCTAGCCTCCGTCCATTTCATTGGGATGTACCCCAGCTTCAAACACCGTTTGAAGATAACTTCCAGCCAGGGAAGCAAGACCTCCGAGTTCAGAATATAAATCATGCTCACCCACCCCAACTCTGATAAATTGCTTTTCATTTCCAAGTCAGCCCCCATTCAGAACTTTACTGTTCCCCGCCACAGCGTCTCCAATCCGAGGATCGTCGCACAGCATATAGAGCAAAGCTTGTGTGCAACTACTGCACGAAAAATATACTACAGGCCTCATTGCTTTAAAAATTTTGATATATGACGTCGTCCTATGTCGACAGTTCCAAATTTTGACTATAGATATCAGTTTAGTTAATTAAGGGAAATAATTTTCTTTTTCTTTTTATTCATTTAACATTTCATTAAACAACTAGGTACGTGAAAAAACACACGTGGTATTTGTTTGTTAAACAAAAAAAACAGTCTCTTTCATCTTAATCATACTATTTTTGTTTTTAATATTTTTTTTCTGTCATCGCTGTATGTAGTTCCAGTTCTTTTTTTATTTTCCCGCTTATTTGTATTGAAAAAACAAAATTAATATAAGCAAAACGATCTTGGAATTGGCCCCGTTCGCCCATTCCAGACTCTACTTCTTTGAAGCAGCTTCATCTTCGTCTCGTTCTCCGTTTATCTAAGAACTTATTTTGAAGTATGAAGCAGCGCTTCTTCAACATCCCGTGTGACACGGCTGATAATGCGTTATACGTTTGTTAAAATATGCTAGCGTATTTTTAAATTTTAACAGCTTATCGATAATAATTATATGTAATTTAACTTTTTCTTTTTTGTAGATGATGAAGGACAAGAAAGAGTTTTTACTGGTGTAGAATTAAGTTATAGATCGCATTTTCCAGCATCTTTAACAACCGATGGCGAAGGTAAGGACAATTTAAATTAAAAGTAGGTGTATAGTTAGTTTTAATTATTTGTAATTATACATTATTATAAACGAAAATAGGTAAATATTATTTTACTTAAAATGTTTTGGATTTGAAAACTTGAAAATATATTGTATTATAGTTATTAGGAATAAGGTCATTCGATTAATCAGCAATTTTTATTTGGATTTTCTACTTAAAAAAACGAGAAAATGATCATTTGAAAATTATTCTTGATACTCACTTAAAAATAAACAATAATTTTATATATAAAATAACACACCAATCACAAAAGATAGATTGTGGTTTGATGTATTCGATATGATATCATTTTGTTTTCGTTTAAATTACAGTTAAAGCTTAGCAATTAATCATTACTACATACTGAATTTTACAACATGCCGTATCTAATCTTCGATTTTTTTATTACATAAATTGTTAGAAACCTACCCGCTTTTTGGAGATATTCTTCATTTTGTATAATTCAAACCTGATCCAATTTTTCATGTAATATATTTGTAATATATTTCATATATATATATATATATATATATATATATATATATATATATATATATAACATCCAGAGCCTAGTATCCGACCTAGATTCTAGGTTCGTCCAGTACAGGATATTCAGTACGATAACAAGGCCCATTTGCCGTATGTGGATAAGAAAAAAGAAGCGGCACGCTGCAAATTCGTAGGTTGCAAAAAGTTTTACACTCGCCGAGTCTAGAAATATCAACTGAAATTTTTAATTTATTTTATTGAATTAATTTTGTGATATATAATTTATTTTTATTTTTTGATAATTAATTTTACTATTTGTCGTGCAAAAGCTTTGTATTTAATTAAAAGGAATGAATGCAGTACAAATATTATACTAAATTTTTTTTTATTTAAATTTATTACAACTTTGTATATAAATTGACTACTACGATAACTCATTTATTATGTGCCGCTTACAACCTTTCACCAGATTTGCACTTGTACATGCTCAATTATAGGGTTTAGGAGCTGAGACTAAATTTTTCCTAAATAATTGTCTTAAATGAAGGCCAAACAACATAAAAATCATTCAAAATATTTTTTAGAAGGCTAGGTTTAGGTGTGAAAGGGTTAAAACAAGAAACGAACCTTCATAACTAGACCTAAATAAAATAACAAGAAATGGTTTCGATTAATAAATTTTCGGTGCTGTTGAGGACTTTATCACAGGAACATACAACAATTATTGGATGAAGAACTCGTGGAGTTCGGAAAACTCGCAGTGACTAACTTAATTTTACGGCCAAATAGTCATAATTACTGCTAATAATTGCCTGGCATCTTTTGTCCATACAATCAACCAAATTCTCTGCATACTGTGATGTTAAATTTCAGGTGACTGAGATGGCCAATCCAATGTTGTGGTGTCCTTATTGAGTTTAAATTCCGAACAGAGTATGCTACGGTGTTTTGGACCGTTGTCTTCTTGCAAGATCCAATAAGAGTTCCTCCCTCCAAGCCATTTACGGACAGATGGTAACATCGTGAATAAATTTTATTCATGAAAAGTGCATTAAGGTTCCGTGTGAAAACGATTAATTTATCAAAACCTTGCTCGGTGAAGCATCCCCATACATAGAGCTTGTGCGGGTGCTTGACAATTAGGACAATCCTTTTTTTTTGCTTAGTTGATCAAACACGCCTTTAACATTAAAACTCCAACAGGATGACTCATCGGTAAACACAAAACACAACATCCGTGCAATCTTTGTTTTTATGTTCATTCGTCCATTGTAGTCGCTTTTTAAAGTTTATTTGTGTTAGCAGTGGGTTGACCATAGTGTTGCAATATGCGTAGCCATGTTCTATAAATGTATTTCGTTCCAAAGAGAATAATTTTTGTCAGCTTCAGTCCTTTCATATAATTTTCAGTACAAGCTTTTTTATGTTCTTTAATTAACGGCTAACTTTATTATTTACCCGATTGAATTCTCTTTTGAAATAATGTTTCTTGTTCTATGCCATATGTGTCTTTTCCTTCCCTTTCTTTTATCAGCTCTCGAATCGCCAGGGGGTTGTTGGTCTCTTGTACAACTTTCTCGCATAATACGGGTGTAGTTGTCATTTACGGGTGTAGTCACTATGGGTGTAGTTGTCACGATAACTCATTTATTATGGTGCCGCTTACAACCTTTCACCAGATTTGCACTTGTACATGCTCAATTATAGGGTTTAGGAGCTGAGACTAAATTTTTCCTAAATAATTGTCTTAAATGAAGGCCAAACAACATAAAAATCATTCAAAATATTTTTTAGAAGGCTAGGTTTAGGTGTGAAAGGGTTAAAACAAGAAACGAACCTTCATAACTAGACCTAAATAAAATAACTAGAAATGGTTTCGATTAATAAATTTTCGGTGCTGTTGAGGACTTTATCACAGGAACATACAACAATTATTGGATGAAGAACTCGTGGAGTTCGGAAAACTCGCAGTGACTAACTTAATTTTACGGCCAAATAGGCTTTGTTCCATTTCATTAGGAATAAATAAATAAACAATCCCAAGCTCACAGAAAATTTTCGGGATTCCGAGATCCGGCTATTATACTTAGAGCTTAAATTAAGATCTACTTAACACAGATTTGATTGGATTTCAAAAAACATATCGTCATTAATAATTAAAGATGTGATTTTGTACTTAGAACAATGAATGAAGTCTTTAAAGGGTTGAGCACATACGATACTAATCAAAACCCAACGAATGAATTGTAAATAGACTTACATTGTACACGTCTTTACCATACAAAGTAAAGAAAGATTTTACTGTTGTAATGTGCTTTTCAATCATTTGATTTGATTTATATCTATCTAACCGTAATTTGATTTTAATATCAAATAACTCCCGACTACAACCATTTTTCAACACGGTTTTTGGGGCTACATATGTGTGATTCTAGATGGCTTTGATGTACAGTACGTTCAGCAAGGGCGTGTACGGAAAAAAACTAAGTAGAAATAAAACTTTTTTTGTTTTTATTATGAAAGTTCGTTGAACTTTCTTGGACGCTATCAACTAATACATAGTAAAGTCATAATTACTGCTAATAATTGCCTGGCATCTTTTGTCCATACAATCAACCAAATTCTCTGCATACTGTGATGTTAAATTTCAGGTGACTGAGATGGCCAATCCAATGTTGTGGTGTCCTTGTTGAGTTTAAATTCCGAACAGAGTATGCTACGGTGTTTTGGACCGTTGTCTTCTTGCAAGATCCAATAAGAGTTCCTCCCTCAGAGCCATTTACGGACAGATGGTAACATCGTGAATAAATTTTATTCATGAAAAGTGCGTTAAGGTTCCGTGTGAAAACGATTAATTTATCAAAACCTTGCTCGGTGAAGCATCCCCATACATAGAGCTTGTGCGGGTGCTGACAATTAAGACAATCCTTTTTTTTTGCTTAGTTGATCAAACACGCCTTTAACATTAAAACTCCAACAGGATGACTCATCGGTAAACACAAAACACAACATCCGTGCAATCTTTGTTTTTATGTTCATTCGTCCATTGTAGTCGCTTTTTAAAGTTTATTTGTGTTAGCAGTGGGTTGACCATAGTGTTGCAATATGCGTAGCCATGTTCTATAAATGTATTTCGTTCCAAAGAGAATAATTTTTGTCAACTTCAGTCCTTTCATATAATTTTCAGTACAAGCTTCTTTATGTTCTTTAATTAACGGCTAACTTTTTTATTTACCCGATTGAATTCTCTTTTGAAATAATGTTTCTTGTTCTATGCCATATGTGTCTTTTCCTTCCCTTTCTTTTATCAGCTCTCGAATCGCCAGAGGGTTGTTGGTCTCTTGTACAACTTTCTCGCATAATACGGGTGTAGTTGTTGATGTTTTTAGGCTAATAGGTTGGTTTACGCGATGAGTGATATTCACAACCTGACATTTCTATTGCACTTATGGGTTCTTTTCCTTTTCCTGGTGGTATGAATCGAGATTGATTTCTTACTATATTATGTCTTTGTGTGCAGTAGATCGCCCTTAAACTTAGTTCAGCAGTACCATGATTAATTGTTATTCCTGTAGCTTACATAAACGGCTCCTTAATTTCTTCTTGTTGGAAATGTAGGATGTTTTGTTTGATTAAGATTGATGTTCCTCCTCGAGCACGACCATTGGGATGCAATGTCCAGTATGCTCTATATCCTGTAATTTTGAAAAAGTTTTTCTCTGTAAAGTGTGTCTCTGATATTAAAGCTACATGCTATACATCTATATTGTTGGTTCCTAGAAATAGATAGTTCTTGGGCGCTTGTATTAAGCCCGTTAGCATTCCAGGCAATTATACGTGGGAACGTTACAATCATTTACTTTTTATGTTTTAGCGGTTTGTTTTGTGGCTTGGAATTATCTTCCAGTTTATCCACCCTATTAGTAAGCTGGCTGAAATTGTGTCTCATTTCTGCCTGAAATTCGGTAAGCATTTTCATTATATTACTAATGGTTGGCTCGTTGAGCACAGGTTTCTGCCTGCTTGCTTGATTTAGATTGTTATTTGAAGTGTCGGTCACCTGGGTGTAGGAAACCCCCTCTAATAGTGTCATGTTGTAAGTTTGGATTTTGCTGTAGGCACTCTTCTACTGTTATTTTTCTCGGTAGTTGAGCAATTAACTTTTTCTGTTGCACCTGACATCCTGTATAGATAGCCACATTTTCTTCGCGCAGTGTACAAGTTGGTATAACATTTCGCGGCTTTTGACATTGTTTTGTTTGATGATTTCCTGCACATTTGACACACTTGCCTTGCCTATTGCAGAAGTTCTTCGTGTGTCCTAGCTGTTGGCAATTTGTACACTGAGGTGTACCTATTACCTTTTTAGGTAGTTCAACAGACAACTTTGCAATATAGCAGGTTCTTAATTTCGTGTATATCCTTATTGTTTTCCCCCTGCAACAGGTCTACATAAAACAGTGGGAAGTGTCTAATAATTTTCTCATTATTAATTGTCGACTTTTTTGAATGTTAATAATGTTGGAACATCTTTATAACCATGGTCCTCGATCGCCGCTTTGATCTCGTCGCGATCGGTAGACGACGGTAAACCTCGTATTACGACTCTATACCCTCTTTCACTTTTGAGTTGATAGGTATGGTATGGTAGTTTTTTAATTTTCCGGTAGTCATTTTCAGACTGCGTTGTTATTTTGATACCGTTATTGTTTGATACCGTTATTGGATATTGCTTTAAACTGAGCAGGTTTCTCTGTCATCGCCAATACTTGAGCTCTGAGTATATTAAAATCTCTAACATTACTCACATTGATTGGTGGTGGTAAGGGTTCCTTTTGGCGTGCATGTTAGTAGTCGTAGAAGGTTTCATTTGCCTCTCTAATGTTTCAATTCTGTTTTGTAAGTTTACCATAATATCTTGGTATTATATTAGGGGTACCTATATGAGTTACAATGTAATAACTCATATTGCTGGCATTTTATTTTTAGTTCTATATTTTGGTACTTGAGCGAGGCTAATTTGATGCTATTTTACTGCCGTCATCATTATCAATTATTAGCATCAAATATTTTTCGATAATACGTTTGTATGTTATTCGTTCCTAAAATTTACAATTTTAAGAACCAGTATTAAAACGATTACAGGTATGTTATGCTTGTTTAGTTTAAATTAATAATTTACCATTTGGCACACGAGTTTGAGAAACGTTTACATATTTAGATGAAATTGTTTATCGATTAATACCTTTACATTGTGTGAAGTTTCTATAAATTAATGCAAATTGTAAGCAGTATATACTTATTGTAAATATTGTAAATGTCGCAAGACTTATTCTAAATCTAAACAAATGCGATCAACAGTCATAGGTTAAAAAAAATATTTTCGTTTAAAATTTGGCACACCACACCACATGAAGTTAAAATCATGGCGCCAAGTATTTAGTTTCATATACAAAATTAAAAACAACAATATGTAATTTTACTTTTAATTAAACTGATTTACTCTGCAGAAGTTAAATGCCGTACTGAACCCGAGCTAATAAATCTTATTTTCGTAGGACTGAATGTGGATATTGTTGCCTATTTTGTTATTCATTAATTCAAAAACATAACCAGAAATTAGTTTCTCAGTCTCGTACTGTACTCCATTATAAATATTCAAAGCAGCAAAAAATAATAATAAAAAGATAACATTATGACATAACAATCACGGATAAATTGTCTGGGCGCCACTTCAATGTCGCGCCATATTGTTAATGATGATCGTATTTTTTATTGTGTAATCTAGTAATGAGACGAAAGACGCCATATTTAATATCAACATTTTGATTTTCATTAAAGAAAAAATATAAAATTCAAGATGGCCAATTTCTCGATCATGAATCAATTATCTTCATTATAAGAAACTTTTTTAGTAATTTCCTCCAAGCAGATTTAATTTGTACTTGTATTTGATTTTAAACAAATTGTTTTATTAACTATGAATATTGGTAGTTGTGTTTTGTTTGATTTTTAATGGTAAATTTGAGAGTATCATGTTTAAATTTAGAACAACCACGCAAAATGAAACTTCTGTTTTGTTGCCATGTATTAGTGAGTTGATATTGCTTTGTAAATAACATCAATATTAGTACTCAATAGCAGTAAAATAGATCGCACTAAACGCGTGCGCACGTTTGTTCAGAATAATTTGTTTTGTAAAATACAGAAACTCAATCATCAAGACATTAGGAAAATAAAGAAATTAACCTACTATATGAGAACATATTTTATATAAAAACAACGATTATAGTAGTTGTAATTTTCAAGTTTGGTTGATAAGAATTCTTTAAATAGTTGACTAAACCTTAATCTCGATGGGCTATGCCATATTTTCAAAACAGTCAAATATATCTAACAAATGCTATATTTTTGATAAGCTATATTGGGCATATCCAAATCAATATGTCATTCGTTTTTCATGTCCTTAACCATCAAACTGATTGTACGAAATTAAAATTTCAATTTTGTCGAAATATTTATATTTTTTTTTTCTTAGTTTCATAGCCATAAAAACGATAAATAGGAGGCCGATATGACTAGACGAAACGATTGCTTGGCGCCTGTACAAATTCTGACACATAAAAATATTAAAATTAAAGAAGAATTTCGTATTTAATGATTTTATTGCACACCTACATAAATATTGTATGTCGGTATTTAGTTGATACACTGTTAAAAATATTTGTATGTTCGTACTTTATTATGAATGAATAAAGCGAATTCATAATAAATGGAAGAATAAAAGTATAACTCGTTTGTGGGTTATTAGAGAATAATATTACAATGTATGTATAAACAAACATGTCTATCTCTCGTTTAACGCGATTTATTGATCCAGTGGAGTATAGCGTAAATAAATTAGACATAAAAGACGTTTGTAGTCAAATATGAATGACGGGCGAATGAAAGCGTAAAGCAGATAATGTTTTTTGTGCAGATACGAGTAACACCGGTTGATAATTTGTTAAGTTTCTAACTGTATCTATGATTTTGTGATATTTACCGTGCGATTCTGATGTTAAGACTATTAAGAGGCTAACAATAAAGAGGGTTTTCGTTAATAGATTTTTGTAAGAGAATCTCTTAATTGGTATTCTGTTAGTACTAGTCTTACAATTTCTATTAAAAACTCTCGAAATATTTTTGGAGACCTGTCAATTGTGATTTTTATTAATGCGAGCCATCGAAATTGTATTTTTATTGTTAAATAAACGATAAAATACGACATATTTTTGTGAAAAATATTTTTTAAATATTCATATTAAGAGAAATTAATAATTAGGCAAAAAATTAATTGTATGGGAAAAGAAAATAAACAACAACAAAATATTTACTTCCACCCGAAATGATAATGTCCGAATATAATATATATATATATATATATATATATATATATATATATATATATATATATATATATATATATATATATATATATATATATATATATATATATATATATATATATATATATATATATATATATATATATATATATATATATATATATATATATATATATATATATATATATATATATATATATATATATATATATATATATATATATATATATATATATATATATATATATATATATATATATATATATATATATATATATATATATATATATATATATATATATATATATATATATATATATATATATATATATATATATATATATATATATATATATATATATATATATATATATATATATATATATATATATATATATATATATATATATATATATATATATATATATATATATATATATATATATATGTATATATATATATATATATATATATATATATATATATATATATATATATATATATATATATATATATATATATATATATATATATATATATATATATATATATATATATATATATATATATATATATATATATATATATATATATATATATATATATATATATATATATATATATATATATATATATATATATATATATATATATATATATATATATATATATATATATATATATATATATATATATATATATATATATATATATATATATATATATATATATATATATATATATATATATATATATATATATATATATATATATATATATATATATATATATATATATATATATATATATATATATATATATATATATATATCAGAAGTATTTCAGCCGAGGACTAATCGCCTACCTACTATCATCTTCCCCATTTTTTATTAATTTGGACCGATGACTGACAGTTGGTTGGACGATCAATAGATTAATTTTTATTGCCTAGTTTTTGTCCCTCCTTCTTTTATTTATTTTTTGCTTTTTTCCACTATATATAACAAAAAAATTTACTTTTACAAATCAGTAGATACTCCTGATTATGACCTAACAAGCCGAAATTGATCGAGTGATTTTTTAAACTTTTTGAACAAATTTTTTAATTAAAATGTTCAAAAATCTAATTTTGCGAAATAAAAACAAGTGTTAAATAAAATGTGATTTTTGCTTCAATTTAAGTCCCCCAAACACAAATGTGTACGTAAAAAATGACCGGTTGTAATGCTTTTCGGATTTTAACGGATCTTAGTTAAATTGGAATTATTATAAATTATATAACATATTAATTTTTGTTTTTGATAACATATTAATTATTTTATTATTATTACAGTTATAGTGTTATTTTTCGGACGAAAACAAAATTAAGTGGTTAAGGTTAGCTCTGAAAAGATACAGAAGTTACGAAACGTGGTCATATCTCATATTTGCGTATGTTTGACCCTTTCGGGTTTTTGTCTACTTCTATTATATTGCTAAAGATCCTATTTCAAATGCTTTGGTTTTTGAAGTTGGATTAGAACAATAAATTACCTAATTGAATATAAAGAGTATTATAAAAATGTTAGAGCGGAATTCATACATTTTTAAGATGTAAAAATTCAGCGATTCAAATACTCAAATCCACGGTTTCGCAGGCGCAAGTGAGGTAGCTTATTGTGCTGTTGTGTATAGTACAACAATTAATGAAGACGGTGAAATCTCGGTAAACTTATTAACCTCTTTAACTGTTTATGTCGAGTATAATATACTCGTCAGAACAAAACGAAAATTTTTCGCATAATGTGGAGTATACTCGTCATAAAGAAAAAAAAATACATTCGTATTACTATTCAACGAATTAACTGTAATTTTTATTCCTAATGAAGGGCAAATAAAGATCATTTAAAAATATAAGTTTTAGAATATTCATCTGGTAACTTTATTTATTTTAATTCACAAAGCTTGTATTATCGTCTTCGCTGAAAATAATTAAGCAGGGAGAAAAAAAAATTTCGAAACAAAATTAAACATTTAACGGGTTAAAGTTTAAAACCAAGGTTTCTCCATGAAAAAGAATTCCGTTACCTGCCCATTTGAAAACCTTCGTCGCAAATCGCACCATCCAATTATTAGAAAAATCCCCTCGATAACATTAGGTACATGTGAAATCCACCGATATCTCATTTACAAACAGCTCAGCTGATCATGCTTCGAGAGGAATAACTATACAAAACCTGTTTCATGTACAACAACGGTGGTATGGACCCGATTGGTTAAAATTGCCCGAAAACTCTTGCCCTACAAATGCACTTTCAACATTAGATGAAATCGCGATTGAAGCAGAACATCGCAATACCAACGCATATTTTTCAAGCTAAGGTGCAAAGTGATCGGTTGAGTAAAATTTTTGAACCAGGACATCGTGTATTAAATGGTTATAGAATAGAGAATTGAGTGCAGAAATTCAATTCCTTCTAACATATAAAACTGTGAATAATCAATCAAATTTATTTTCTTTAGTGCCATTTACAGTTGCGGGTGGAGTTCTTAGAGTTGGTGGTCGATTGGTCAACACAGTATTCGATTATGATACTAAGGCCCTGTCCCAAACACCGACTTATATGCTTGTACCGATTTATTCAAATAAGTCTACTGTCGAGCTTACTTATTTTTAAAGCAGAAAACTTATTTGATCATGTAAACATGAAAAATCCATTTCATGATGTAAACATGAGAAATTCAACAAATTGTCAAATATTATTATTATCTTTCAAACATTAGTGATATTCCATTTAATTAATAACTATTAACACCATATTATTGTCTTAATAAATTAATATAATTAATATATTTTAGAGGTATAAACAATTGTACCTTGCGTATTTCTTGCTTCTCCAGCCACAACAATAAATTTTCATAGTGTTTTAATAACAGCTTGGCACATTTTTATGTTTTTATTTATTAAATAATTCATTTTAATTTTTTTATTTTATTATTTAATAACAAATTGCTAAAATATTTGTTGTTTGCTATAGCTGTCAAAATAAGTCAGCAAAATCGTTTGGGACGACTTGACCGACTTATTAAAGATGGCGTCAAATAAGTCAATAAGTTTGAAATAAATCGGTGTTTGGGAAAGAGCCTAAACATCCTATCATTATACATTCCAATCATATTTTTATAAGACTGATATGGGAAATTCACTCTACAAATCTCCATATGTGGTTTAGATACAAACAACTTAATAACGCAGAAATATTGAATAACTAAAGGTCGTACAAAAATAAGAACTACAATAAAAAATGCGTAACTTATAGCAAATACGTGAAAAAGGCTAGCAGTTAATTAATTGTCAACCTATCAATCGAGCGAATAACACCAACACGACTTTTCGCTAATTGTGGAATATATTTTCCTGGTTCACTTTATTTCGCAACGAGGTATGGCATAGGTAGCAGGAAGCCTGTCAAAACTTATCTGTGCATATTTGTTGGCCTGTCAGTGAAGGCTGTACATATATAGCCAGTGAGTGACCTCACAAGTGAAGCATTGTACGGCGAGGCAAATTGTTCCTGCAAACATATACTCATATACAAATAATGGTTCAAATTGCTCGGAACAAAGATAATCCTGGGTGGTGCGTGCAAACTGATTCAAACCATTAACAAAAATTATGTATAATTTCAGGATACTTGAGTAACAAGGGGATAGAATGGTATTTTATTCCATCTGCATCACCTCATTTCGGCTGGTTATGGTAATCTGCAGTCACGCTGGTGAAGACACATTTGTTGAAGTGACATCACTTCTATGCCAAATAAAAAATATGCCAAATTCAGATCCGTTATGCACAACGTCCACTGATGACACATACTAAGTACTTCCGCGAGCTCATTTCTTAATCGGCACTTCAGTAGGGTCCCTTCCTGAGAAGCCTGTATCGATAGCAGAATCTACATCATCAAGATGGCACAGAATCCAAGCTAAAATATAGACATTCTGGAAGAAATATTACACAGATTATCTAAACAATCTTTAGCAAGGTACAAATGTCAAAAAAGAAAACGAAATATTGAGATTGGCCTTGATGTAGATTAGATTAGCAACAAAACGAAACGACATCAAAACATTACGTGCACACATCACAAATAAAATAAACACTAATCTAGATCATAGTTCGTAGTCTGCGGTTTAAGATTACTGCAAAAACCTAGAGAATCGTCCATACTCTAAGCACTGCATTAAAGCGTTTATCTTATTCGCAGGTAGAATTTACCTATTCTGTACTATTATTTCTAAGCTGCACTTGATTGGTTATCTCAAATAGGCTCTGTTCCTGATGGTTCACACTTTTCGTACGAATAAACAAAATTATTGTTAGTAAATCGATATCATTTATAGATAACATAAGAACAGTTTACATTTAGTTATTTTCATTATGATATGAAAACAGAAAAACGTTAATTTTGTATGTAATTGACATTATTTTTAATGCCGATATTTGTATTTGTAGAAACATCATCTGGATGGTGTCAACTTGCTTATTGGGAGTTAACGCAGCGCGTTGGTCGTTTGTTTCCTGTTGAAAATGCAATAGTCAATATATTTTCGGAGCAAATAAATGGGAATGGATTATGTTTAACAACATTAGCACAGCAGCGCCGGACAAAGCCATCCGATGCAGTATTGCGTGCGCGGCAAAAAATTGGATTGGGTGTTACGTTAAGCCGGGAGACTGATGGAATTTGGCTGTACAATCGTTCGACAGCCCCTGTGTTTGTACATTCGCCGACCTTAAACGATATCAAATCAAAACTATTAGTTTATCGTGTCCCACCGGGACATTGTCTTCGAGCCTTTGATGCAAATAGGTAGGATTTAATGCTTAGATGTCGTGTATTTATGAAATAATGATAATTTTTATTATTTATAGGGCATCGATCGCATCAATTGCATGTTCAAGCATTGCAGGTGTTCAAACTGGTCCAATTGATACTCATAGCATACGTATAAGTTTTGCCAAAGGTTGGGGTCCAAGATACTCAAGACAGGAAGTTACTGCTTGTCCGTGTTGGTTAGAAGTTTTATTGAACCCTTGTCGGTGACATTAAATTTTTATTTAATTCGTTTTATTATTATTTTAAAATACAGGGAATCTGCACCGCAGAGCTTTTGCAAAGCAAATATCGAAAACTCTAAAACATTTTTTGTAAATAGTCATAACTTTAGTCATACTAAGCCATAAAAGTTTAATTTTCAAATGTGAGATTATTTAATTAAAATACAGATAGTTAAATAAATTTAAAAAAACGAAACAAAAATTTCTTGCCAATTTATTCTAAAAATATTAATTAAATTATTTTGTACATATTTAAATAAAAATTAAAATAAATGGCGAAATTGTAATTATAATTTTTTTAGTTAAACAAAATTGAGCAAATGTATCAAAAAATAAAAAAAGCAAAAAAATAAGTATAAACAAAAAGTGCCATGTTGTAGTTTATTTGCATTAATTTTTTTTTATTGACGCAGGAAAAATTATTACATATTAGAACTAATATTTATTTGTAAATAATGTAATTAACAATTAAATATTTTATAATAGTCATCAGGCATAAACAAGCACGAAATGGTGAAAAATTGTTTGATGAAAAACCAGTTGGAGGAATTTCAAGACTAAGTTATTTTTCATTTCGATTAATAGGTGTTTTTTATTTAGAATTGTAAAGACAAGAACCCGATCTATCATTCATTTCCTTTTACTTCCCTTATTTGATTTTAAAAATTTACTTTAGTTATTTTTTTTTTGTTATATTTAATTTATCGCTGATGTAGTTTTTTCTTTTCAAATAAGTTTATTTTATTTTTCGCATTATCAGCAAATTAATTATTATTTATTCTTAGATATTTCGCCTAGTTTTATTGGCATCATCAGTAAGATGGTACATGGATGGTACATATACATTTTGTTTTCTAAAAAATATGGTTGATACAGTTCACATTAGAAAAATACGTTATAATATTTTATTATTTAGCACTTAAAATTGCCTTAATTTTGTGATAAATAATTTTTAAATCAATAAATTTACATTTAAATAAATACGTTATATAAATAATTAATAAATTAACATATTAAAATCATAAACATCGCACATAACAGAAATTAAATTAATATTAAATGCTATTCATTTTTATCAAACGTTGTTGAAGTGCTATATATCTATATAAAATATTATAATTGTGTCAACCACATTTTTTAGAAAACAAAATGTATATGTACCATCTACATCAAACTGATGATGCAAAAACTAGGCGCAATATCTAAGAATAAATAAAATTCATTAATTCATTTGCTGATAATGCGAAAATTGAAATAAAATTTCTTTAGTTATGTTTAATTGACTTAAAAATACGACAAATATTTAATTTAACTTACGTTTTGTAGCGTGGAAAAAGTTTGTAACAATTTTAAAAGCCTCAAAAGTTGAAATTTTTAAAGCGGGGGGAAACGGAGTTCTTTTATTTACAAAAGTGGAGAATTATTGAAGTGTTTTCTTTTTTTTATTGTTTCCATAGTTATGCTAGTATTTTTTCTTTGTACAATTTTTTCAACAAGTTCAATATATTTTTTTCTCCAACAGTTAATTAGAAAGATAATTTGTTGATCTTTTAAGATTTTGGTATGTATTGCTTTAGCGATTGATGGATCTCAAATATGGATTGCTTCCACCATGGTTAGTAATTACGTAAGTGTACATAAGGTTAGTATTGCAGGGTTAAATATATAAATAAAGCAGGAGGACCATAGACATATTAATTGATTGATTGATTGTTTGAAATGTATGACCGGACAGAGGCAATTTAGTGAGACTCCCGAATAATATATGACAATATGACCGAATCGACCCACTTACAAACACCTAAGTAGTCAATAGTTAGTAAAATGTTAGTTGAAAACATAATGTAAGGTGGTTAGCATAAAACAGTATAATTATTTTTCTTTTTTTGGCATTAAATATTCAGCAATCAGCATCCTAAAAAAAAATACAATATAATTAATGAAGTTGCCATTTTCATGGTAAATTTCCTGAAATAAAACGTAATAATGATGTTTTAGTTAAAAATTCATTATTTATAATTAGAAAATAGAAAAATAAAATAAATGTAACGTAATGATTAGTGTTAACGAAATTAATTTGGTTCTCTTACAACAAATTAAATCAAAATAAAATAAATCGAACCCAGAAATCACCAAATATTGTAGCAGGAAAGAACAACCTTTCTATTTTCAACGAATAGAATCTTTGTGAATCTGTTGATTTAATAGATTTATTTATAAAAAATTGTTAAATAAAAAAAATTATATAATGTAAAAGCCATTTGTGCTTGCCATACCTAATCCCTAATTTAATACAAATTGAAAAGTTTTATTATATTGATTGATTGGACTATAGCACCAAGTACTAGACAGGATGTGTCGGATAACGCCGATTATATTCCTACAGCCGATTATATTCCTACAGCCTAGGACCAAGTACTAGACAGGATGTGTCGGATAACGCCGATTATATTCCTAACGCCGATTATATTCCTACAGCCTATTCCCAACACATAACAAGAGGGAAGGATAGGACAACTATTTTTGGAAAGGAAGGAACGACCCGGTTTCAGACAGGTATAGCATAAGACAACACAATTCTAATCTACTAGAGAAAGGTTTAATGGTTAACGATGGTATTGGTCTACAACAAATGCTTGTTTAAATCAGCAACCTAAGAAAAAATATTTCACGTGCATCTGGAAATTTCCTGAAAACTATTGAAATTAAAACAAATTATAGAAATACTTATATGTAGTACTAAAAGTTACAAAAATATTTACTAGGTATTTAGTTCTATTTCACACAGCACAAGCTTAACAATAAAATGAATATATATGATATAGATGGAAAAATACCCAACACCAATCATCGTGACAAAATTATTTAATATCAAGCTTATTGTTAGCTCCACATGAAACTCGAAAACTCATAATATACATATTCAATTCACTGAAATAATATTGAAAACGCCAAGCAAATTTACTGTAACCAGTATAGCGATTTTGTCTCGTGAGACTCATTTAAAATGAGTGAAGCAAAAAATACGTACATAGTGTATAATGCACAATTATGTCTTTGTATTTGTATTTTGCTTTTGTTCGTATTTGTATCATTTGTATGATGTTCAGTACCAAAATAACACGATCCGGGCGAATCGGTTTAATTGTTATAGTGCTTATTTCTTTTTCTCAGCACATTACGTCTGCTCTCGAGTTGTGGAGTGTCATTATTTAACATGCTAATATATTTTATATTTAATTTTTTAATCATAAATTAGTTTTATATGTATTGATAAAGTTTTATAAATATATTTATTTTAAATTTTCAAAATAAAATGTTAACTATAAAAATCGAAAATACATAAACAACACAAAAATATGGCGTTTACAATGGTTAACCCTTTGAGTGCCAAGAGGTGCGATCGTGCTCCTCAATACACTAGCCGAAATCATGTTGGCACTCAAAGGGTTAACATTGTATGTGCAGTAAAACAATCATACGCACGAAACTAACACAAACGCAAATGTTACTACTATATCTTTCCGGTTACACTCATTTCGTTTCACGCATTTCGAGACAAAATCGACATACAGAAGTTACTTAAATGAGATTAATTAATACCCCGTTAACCTTTACATAAGGATGACCATAGAAACATTAATGCATAGGGGTCACTAGTTATAGGAGGTATATCCCTTTAATGTTTAACTAACACAATTGTGTACGGCAAAAGTACCATGTCAAAAATTTATTTTTGTATGTGTTTTGAACCAACTTGTATTCCTTTGAAACTTATTTTCGTTCGAAAAAAAACACTAACTATACACACAATTGTGTTGGTTGTAATTCAAAACAAATGAAATTTTTTATTAAAAACGCCATTACATACTAAGATTTTTTACTTACACATTTGTGTGGTTTGGACTTTAATTGAGCCATTTTTTTTTTGGTTGAAAAAGGGATATTCTGATGAAATATCAATAATGACATTTTTATTTAGTACTAAAATTTTAAGTGCCTTAAAATGTCTAATGTGTGGCGAGTCTAAAGGTAGTTTCAGGTTTTTTTGTCTATATCTCCGACTAACTACATTGATGGCGCTAGTTCATTTGATTAAAAATTTATAAATTTATCAAACTACAACATTTCTAATCAGCGCTTGATAAATCGGCGCGCTTAGGCAAATTTTAAGGCACTTAATATAAATATAGCTTCATTATTTACAGAACAATTTTATGCATTTCGGCGTTTTATGCAACTACCTATTTATAATTGTTTCGTTGAACAATTTTCTTGTATCCACATGCAAGGAAAAATTGGCATGTAAGAAAAAGTTTAATAAAAAGCAACGAAAGAAATTAAATGTAAACAAACTCATTAGCGGTAATACACTCGTGGACAAAACTAAAGCATATTTTTTTTTGTAATAAAAAAAATCCCTCTGGCCAATTTCAAAGGAAGTTATATCAAATGATCCTATATTTAGATTTTTCACAAAAAGCGCACAAGCGTTTATAGCGACTATTTTTCATTGCAAAATGTTAAAATGTGTCAAACAATTTTTTTTTAATTTTCAAAAGCGGTTTATAAGCATTAAAATTAGCTGTATTACAATTTAGTTTGATTAATTTAGTAATGAGTATTTTCCTCTCGTGCCTCCGTCATACCCCCGTATGAGTATTTTCCCCCCGTGCATTACAGCTTCCATTCTTCTGGGCATACTAAGTAGAATGCTTTGTATCATTTCTTGCGGAATGAGATTCCACTCTTCATGCGCTGCAACACTCAGCTCTGCTATCGAATCTGGTACGGGATTTCTAGCTCTAATACGGCGTTTTAGAATGTCCCATACGTGTTCGATCGAATTTGGATCCGGGTCCATTAAATGCACGAATGCCGATATCTTGGAAATATTGATGTACCGTTGCAGCTACGTGTACTGGAGCGTTAACACAAAACTAACATAAACTATGAAGCCCACATTTGGCAAAACGTGATCGCCAAGAATGTTTCGAACATACCAGTCTGCATTCATCCTCAAACCAATCTCGAGCTCCGTACGGCCCTCCCAACTGATTCCACCCCAAAACATTATTGCGCCTCCTCCAATGCTTACATTTTGCACTATGTTACACGGTGCGTAGCGTTCTCCAACTATGTACAAGATTACGTCCATCTGATTTCCATAATTGGGTTCTGGTCTCATCTGAAAAGATAAGTGTACCATTGATCAGTTTCCCAATTTGCATGAGTATGAGCAAATTCTAAAAGGCTGGATTTGTGACGGGAAGAAGCTGTGGAACTTTTACGGGCTGTTTTGGAGTAAGGTTCATTTCTTTTAATCTTCGTCTAATTGTTCTGGCCCTAATGTTCACCTGACGGGCACTAACCAACTCACTTTTCAGTTGAGTAGCAGTACGCCTTCGATCTCGTAACGAATTAATTTTTAAAAATCGGTCGTCATGCTTGGTATTGCCTTTTACGTCCTTGTCCGGGCTTTCTTTTATATTCTCCGGTCTCTCGATATCGCTTAAGTATTCGTAAAATCGAAGACTGGTTCATTCCTAATTTTCGTGCGATTTGACTAATGTAGAACCTTCCTGATACAATGTGACGACTTTAACCTCCTCCAGCTCATGAAAGGGCTCCATATTACAATGAATCTTATATCAGGTGTTAACTTTAGAACACATTTACAAGAACTAGTGGTACTGCATTTACAAACAGTTGATATGCAATGGTACAAAAGCCGATCGTTGCTTTGAATTTCAAACAACATGCACTCTTGATTAAGCATTTTTGAAAAATTATATTGATTGGCTTGCAGTAGACTTTATTCCAGGTAGCTTGTGATAAAAATATAAAAGTGCTATCATTCGACACTAGTAGTATTAAAATTGACCAGCGGGATTTTGTTTATTACAAAAAAAAATATGCGTTAATTTTGTCCATGAGTGTATTCATTTTTGGCGATCAACAAATTAAAGACAGCGTAGAGGAAAATGGAAAATTGTGTACTAAAATTGTCTTAGAAATGAAAAACAGTTAATCGAAATTAATTATAACTATATAAATAAGTTCTATTTAATCAAAACTTATTTCCGTGCCCACAAATCCTTCATTCAATAATGTGGATTGGAAACTTTTCTAGTCTCAAAACAGGCACAAACTAATAATGAAAAAATATTAAATAATTAGAAACAATAAAGAAAATATTTCCTATATTAGGAAATATTTCAATTAATAATTTTACTTGTATTTCAACCTAATTGTAATATGTAAAATTTTCATGAATATGAAAATTATTTACTGTAAATAAATATCAATATTTTATTTTAATTATTATTTGTATATTTTACAATAATAAATATGCCTTATTATCAAAAGCCTTAATTTATAATTAAGTTATATATGTATTATAGAACCTATAAAAAAAATGTAAAAATTGATGATCCACCCAAACAGAGAGGTGTACGGATTAGATAGAAGATAGAATTTGGGTAAACAAAATTTCAACTTTCTCCTCTATTTTAAAAATTTATTTGTGTTGTATCAATTTTAAATTTTTTTATTTTAATAAATACACATCGTGGTGGTCAAACGAGCGGCCCTGCAAAATATGTGAGCTCTTTCATTTTCAACATTTACAAAACTTAAGCCATGCCAAGTACACATATATTGTAATGAATATCTTAAGCCTTACTAGCTAGAAACAAAACTAAATTCTAGCTTTTTCAAATCTATATAGATTATTCTTTATAAAACACACGATAACATTCAGGTTAAATCCTGTTTATATATAAACATATAACCAACGATACCAAAATATTACCAACGATGCCCGTATATCAGCGTAGTTTATAATTCAAAATATTTGATCATACTTTAATTGCTAATAATCAACTTATATTCGTACGAACATTGATGATATTTTTCATTTAGTGCGTAGCAAAGTGAGTTGGCTGATATTCGCACGAATGTACATAGATCTTGGGTACACTTCTTGATTTCTAAAGTGAAAAATATAGTTTACCGGATATTTTGTAAACTGTCTCGTATAATCAGAAATCGCTATTCATACTTAAATTCAGAAAACCAATCCATGTTGATAATTTAATCTTTAAATGTATTTTAAGTTTTTTGTAAATCATTTGTAAATCAACATCTTTGCAAAAATTGAAAAAGCTCCCACTGAAGCTGCCACTTCCAGTAGCCAAATTTCTACCAAATTTAGTAACGATCTACCAACTAATAAATTAAATTAAGTATGAAGTTTCGTTCGGAATAGTCATTTCCGCTAATACGAGTATTAAAAAATGATTCAAACTGAATTTGCCACTTCCGATGGACCTATTTCTACCAAACTTAATTATGAAGTTTCACCCAGATCAGTCAATCCGCCTGAGCTATAGTTAGGACGCAGACAATTATTACTTTTTATATATGTATACTATCCTATTTATACGTACTTAGTGCCCTAATTCTCTAAAAACCAAGATAAATGGTAATGTATAACCTTTAAACACGAAAAAAATTATCGTAGAAATGTAGATTGATATTGTTTAGTAAGTTTGCATTCACTAATTTTTTTCAAGATAAAATGTAAAGTGGCAAGATAAATTTATGTAAAAAGTATCACCAACAATTTATCGTTGAATAACTTTACTTGAATGTGTAACAGTTGGATAATATTAATGATTATTATTAATGATTCGTTTGGATATTATTAATGATTAATTGCAATTTTTTAAATTTTAAGTTTATACAGTACCTGGCAATTGAATTAGAGCCACCTTCTGATTTTGGTATTTTTACAAATTTATCGGGAACCAAATAGAAACAGTATTTTTACAAATTTATCGGGAACCAAATAGACACACATATTACTAATAAAAAATGATTATTTATGTTTTATAGTAGATATTACATTAATATTTTGTTAGCCTCCTTTAGCTTTAATGGCTGCACTATCTTTAGGTGGCATACTGCAAATACACGTTTTTACCACTCCTTGTAGTTTTGCGCGTTCTCTTGCCAATGTCTGTTAATATTATCTTTCAGAAGAGCTATCGTTACGTTCGGGGATGAGTACCCAACCTTTTTCAACATGCTCCATACATTTTCGATCGTATTTAGAACGGGTGAGTTTCCGGGCTATGGCAAAATGGGTATGCTATGCTCTTGAAACTTATCTTTTCGCTGTATGATACGGTGTTTCATCCTGCATGAATGTGTATGGCCCTTTTTCTTCATTTAATGAGTTTAGCAAAGGCAAAAATACAGTCAAAATAACCTTTTTATATTGCACTTGAATCATGGTGCGCCGGCACAAAATAGAGAGGTCCGGTGCCATTCGCGGTTTTGCATGACCATCATGACTGATGGTGGGTGTTTAATTTTTTTTTGTTTACAGCTTCCTCACTATAAGGATCCTTGGCTCTCCGTCTAACAAAATAAACACTCTCTGTCGGGATTATGGAAAAAAGCTTAACTATATGAAGTTTCACTCCGATCAGCCAATACGTTTGGGCTATAGAGAGGACACGGACGTTTAGTCAAGCAATTTGAGATCAAAAATTTTGATGATTATAGAAAAAAGCATTTTCATGATTAGGCATGCATTTTATTACAAAAAACTCAAATTTTGGAAAATTGATCAAAACTAACAGTTTCATCTCGATCAATCAATCCATGTACGCTGTAGGCCACAAACAGGTTGATAGACTTTTTTTGATTTTGTTAAATCAGCACAAACCTCGAGGTTAAAATTTTTCATGGTTATTATCATGAAATGTTCAGTGGATCGAGTTTGGTCCACATCACTAGTATCTTTCAATTTATAGAAAAAGCTTAAGTTTGAAATTTCGCCCCGATCAGTCAATCCGTTTGGGCTGCATAGAGGTCGAATTTTAAGCATGAATTTTAAGCATGAAGCATGAAATTGCATAAACCATAAATTTTTCGATGAAATTATTTCATCTATTTCGTTACTCTGACTTACAATATACACTTTTCGTGATATTGAACTAAATACGTAGTGAAGAGTAAACATTGTAACGAATGTTTACTTTAATGCTAATAAACCCTCCAAAAAATAAAACCCGACAGAAAAATGTGTATACATATATTTATATAATGTACTTTCTCAGTTGCAATTTCAGTTTTAGTTTGCCAAAAAAATCCACTACTATCTACCGGCCCCTAAAATTAACTTAAACGCATGTATTTTTTAAATACTTGTAGTAATATCAATTTAATTCCCATTGTATAATATCTGATTTTACTTATAAAAAGTAACAAATTTATTTTATAATTGTTTTAAATTTAAAAATAAATATTGTATAAACTTATTTAAAATAGTATGTAACTATACTTATTTCTTTAAAATAATCTTTTCCGTACTAAAATTTAAAACCTAAATGGTTTGAAATTTATAAAAAAAACACAAGTAAAAATTAAAAATTCAATACAGTTTAAAAAATAAAACGTTCAAAAATTAACTAATTTGCAGTTTTATTATAATGCATAAAAATGTGTTAAGAGATCATTACTGATCTTACTAATCTATGCAGTCAGATGATTTTAAATCCATTTCCAGATCGAGATGTCATCGTTTTCAACATCGACCTGTTTACCTAATAATGTATGGTTTACAGTTGAGAGATTGCTGCATCGATTTTTCTTCACTCTACTACGAATTTGCATTAAATTTCGATTTTCATGAGTGTGTACCGCACTCGGTATGTGCCATCTAAAAACCGTTTTAAGTCATAGATATATCAGAGGCATGATCAAATTAAAAGCGAACAGCCTGCTTTCGTAACTCATCTATAGGTAGGCTCAATTATTATGCGTAACTGCTAACCTAAAAATGATAATGGAGGGGTTAAATCATGAAATCTGACCGAAAAATCGATTGTTCCAAAATATTTCAATGAATAACCATACAGGTGAAGTATTTCCTAAAATAAAAATAAAATTATTTTATGATTTTTTTTAGGAAAAACTTCACGCGTGTCTGGAGAAATGCGAAGTATTTCCAATTCATACATAATTATGAAAGTGTTAGTGCAAATAACATATTATAAAATCAATAGTTAACAGAAATTTATATATTTTTATTCGTTTATTACATTGTCCGAAAAAAATATTACTTATAAAACACATACGTTATCAGCCGGCCCGGTGGCAAAGTGGTCAGCATGCTTGCTCCAACGACCGGAGGTCCCGGGTTCGATTCCCGGTGGTGACAAGTAAAAAATTTCACGGCTGGTTTTAGGATCAATGAATTAATCATTCATTATCCGAAATGAAAATATGATTATGAAACCTCATTTGAGGTGGCCAAATCCTTTGATGGGGGTATAGTACCAGAGAGAGAGAAAGAGAGAGAGAGAGAGAGAGAGAGAGAAATACGTTATTGTTTCTGAAAATTTGTTTTGTAATTTTCAAAATCCTAAGAAAATTAAATTACTACATATATGAAAATTAACAATTAAAAGGAAAATAACTCAAAATTAAATAACTTTATTTATGCTCTCAGATTGCCGATTTTTGAATATTCTGTAGAATAGTCATGTATCAAGTCAAATTTCCTGGTGTTCGCCGGGTATCCTAACGTAAACTTGTTTTGAGTAAGTCACGATCTACTCTAACAGAAAATAAGTTATTTTTAAAAGATTCGAAGTGCCTGGGAACTTAGAATTGACAATTTTTGCATATTCTATAGGGAATTACCGTATATCAAGTTTCCCTGGGGTCCTATTATGAAATTTATCCGATATCGTAAAATACGAAATCGTAAAATCCGATCCTCGGCGGATATTCATATTATAAAACACGTATTTAAACTGTCAAAAATGAACCAATGAAATTAGTTCTATAACCAAATATAGAGGAGTAACATCATTTTTTTTTTGTTTTCTGTAATTTTGTTTTTGCTGTCAAAGTATATTTCGGGTTTTATATCTAATTTCGTGTGATTTGTCTATTGTAAAAATAAATTAAAATTAATACGTTGTCATTGGGAGGTTAATATGGATACGAACGCGTATTTTGTTAACAGAAGTGTCGATGACTCGAATGAAGATTAAATAATGCCCGCTTACATTGAGAGGAAAAGAATACGTACTGTTTCCAACCCACTTAATATGACTATATTTGAAATATTTCAAAACCTATAAAAACAATATACATACATATATTCAATTATAACACCATCATATAACCTCCCTTTTGCCGTCCCTCGACCGTTTTTTCTGGAGGGCCCAATTCGTTTAATTTCCTTGTGATTTCTTGCCATAAATTAATTGCGGTCTGCTTGAACTGTTGAGAAACGGTTTGTTTGTTGAGGCCCTATAACAATTAAAAATTTTAATTAAGTATGTCTAGGTACACCACATATTTAGTAAAATTTAATGGAGAAAAGTTTGTTTAAATTTATTTTGTGTAAATTTTAATTAAAAAAAAAATTTAAATGTTATTATAAATCATATCTACGATTTATAATTACATTTAATTTTTTTTTTAATTAAAATTTACACAAAATAAATTTAAACAAACTTTTCTTCTTTCGTAATTTACGATATCCGCCACCTCCCAGCAAACAAACGCTGATAGCAGAATGAAATAGATGGAAACATTTGCATACGTCGAAGCGAGGAAACAAATATATTTACTTGGGTTTCTTGTATGCAGTATGCACTGCATTTTTATCCCCACCTAATCTCTTGTTTATCAATTTCATTTCAAAATTTGTTATTTCATTTCTATCAGTCTCCAGATTTCAGCTGAAGGTAATAGATGTTTGTAAATGTTTTTCAGATGGAAAAATTAAGTATACAAAATTAAAAAAATGTGTAGTTGTATCTGAATGACAATACACATTTGGTACATACATCCAAAACCAAACGCAATCAATAATATATGATTGTGTTTAGTTTTGATACAACAAAATACATTAAAAAAATATTATTTTCTGGTAAACCAACGGTTAACAATTACATATTATACTCAAATCGAAATGAAAGAGAGATAAATTAATTTTTAGGGGAAACAAAGCCGAGTTTTCGGTCGACAACAATACGAATAGCATGGAATTAGGTGCATCAATTTGAAGTAAAATTTGAGCGCTCTAATTATATGCTGTTTATGCGCTCTTTGTGCGCTGATTTGTATTACTGGGCTAAATACCAATCGGATATGACATTTGGATTTTCGTAAAATCCGCTAACGTTCGGATTTTTTATTTTCATAATAGCAATATCCGCAGCTGATCGGATTTTTTTTAATTTCATAATATGAATATCCGCGGTAGATCCGATTTTACGATATCGGATAAATTTCATAATAGGAAATGAATTGACTGAATTTTCCAGGTATTCCTAAACAGCGGTCATCCTAACGGAGACATATTTTTAGTAAGTCATGATTTATTCTAACAGAAAATAAATCATTTTAAAAAAAATCGATGGTCGCAGGCACAATTTTTTGTTACCTAATATTCTTGGAAACAAATAGAAAATGGCCACAAAAAATAAATAAATATTAATGAAATATTTATTATGTTCATTAATATTTTAATCCCAGTTTAATTAAGATAAAATTAGAGGTTTTGTGTCAGGTCAGCGAAATTTGCCTTGGAGAACTATAAATAGAACGTACAATTTTCCGGGTCAATCCGGAAATCTCCTATAATTTCTCGGAAAAATACTATAATCCGCGTCTCTAATTGGCGTTTATATAGAGTTACTCGATCCTATATAAGAGATAAACACGTTTATTTTGGCCAAATTGTAAAGTAAGCTAATTTTGGTATTGAAGAAAATGCAATGATAATTTAAAAAAAAAGCGTTATTCTGTATCTTGTTAATAAACGATTTAAATTCTCATCAATCATAACAAAAAATAAAATTCTACGTTTATGAATTTTTATAGGACTATAAAACAACTATTCAATATAGAAAACAAAATAATCTAAACAAAATAACACAAAATTCATAAATAATAAGTATATCGAATTAAGGTGGAGTCTTAAATTCGCTTGTGCCTATACTATTAGATATTTATATGTAGTGGCACATACCCCCAGATAGGTCTTGGTCACACCCAGATGTCATGATAACCAATGGACCATAGAGCACAATTTTATAACTTTTCCAAGTGAAGTTTACAAAATAATGAATATTTCGAATTATGGTGAAGTCTTAAATTCGCTTGGGCCTATACTAGAGATATTTACAGTGGGTTCAACAAGAGCGTGTACGGCATAACGGTACTTAAAACTATAGGAACAAATATGGGCAGGGGTTAAATCGGTTTTCTATTGATTCCTCTTGAACGCTCTAAAACAAAAATTAGTTTAACTGCATCTGTTTATCGGGTAACATATATGAAAGAAATGAGTACGATTTATAAAAAACGATTTGAAGCATACTACTGAAGTTAGCCGGAAACTGCATTATCGACCTTTTTTATTTATACATTAGTAGAAAAAGTCAACAGAAATTTTTTGTTGTTTTTGACCTTTTTCTGAAGAAAAACTGTATTATTGAAGTATTTAAAGTAGTCGTAGAAAAATTGACTCACTTTTCTTTATGTAAGCATGTTTTCGGCCGAAATTCGAGTAAATTTTAATTGGTTACTATAAAAATGCATTCACATAAGCACAAGCACAGTTTTAAGTACAGAAAGTAGAAAAACTCTCCTGCCTTAGGGTTTAAAAGGTCCGCAAATTAGTTGATTTATATAGGTTCTGGACTCCTATATCTATCTACCGAGCGAGTATGACGACCCGCTGGTCGTGGAAATTCCCGCTATTCGAATATACGTGACACGGGAAAAATATTGGTTCGGTTGAAAAGAAGAAAAATTCTATAGCCTTAGGTTTCAAAGATCCGCAAATTTGTTGATTTACATAAGTTCTGAACACCTATGTCTATCTACCGAGCGAGTATGACGACCCACTGGTCGTGGAAATTTCCGCTATTCGAATTTACGTGACACGGGAAAAGTATTGGTCCCGTTGAAAGGAAGTAAAATTCTATAGCCTTAGGATTTAAAAAGTCGGCAAATATGTTGATTTATATAAGTTCTGGACTTCTAATGGAACCAATACTTTTCCCGTGTCACGTATATTCGAATAGCGGGAATTTCCACGATCAGCAGCTCGTCATATTCGCTCGGTAGATAGACTTAAGAGTCCATAACTTATATAAGTCAATAAATTTATGGACCTTTTAAACCCTAAGGCTATAGAATTTTTCTTCTTTTCAACGGAACCAATACTTTTCTCGTGTCACGTATATTCGAATAGCGGGAATTCCCACGATCATCGGGTCGTCATACTCGCTCGGTAGATAGATGTAGGAGTCCAGAACTTATATAAATCAACAAATTTGTGGACCGTTCTTCGAACAAAAATTTTTACTTTTACAAATCAGTAGATACTCCTGTACCTCGATTTTGTACGAAAAACGACAGCGCGAGGTGGCGAGGTGAGCAAAAATTTTGTGTACATATACGGTGTATAATATACTATTTCTTATTTGTACTGTGTTTTCTCCTTTGTTGTGTATGTGCATTCGATTTGTCATTTTTACGACGGTAGGTACCAAAATAAATAGTTCCGGTTGAAACGGTTGAACTTTTATGATGCTGACGTCCACTCACCTCTTCCATTCGCTTAGTTTTGAGCAGTGATATGAAGTAGTTTTTATGTGGCTAGAATTTATTTTTTAATATTATTTTATGTGCAGGTAGTGTGGTTTTAGTCATCATATCAATTTAATTCAGAAATGATGATTATGAAATGAAAATTATTACGCATAGAATAAATGTCAAAATAAAAGAATATAAACAAGATTACGCGCATGCTCTGATGCATACTAATACAAACACAATCCCCAATACTATATTTTTCCGGTTTGTTCACCTCGCGCTTGTTAGTTTTCGTACAAAATCGAGGTACTGATGATGACCTAACAAGTCGAAATCGATCGAGTGCTTTTTTAAACTTTTTGAACAAATTTTTTAATTAAAATATTCAAAAAATCTAATTTTGCGAAATAAAAACAATTAAGTGTTTAATAAAATGTGTTTATTTAGTATAAGTGTGTTTCGCAAAGTGCCTACGGCAAATAGCGTAAAAAGTATAAAAACAAAAATTGAACGATTATTGTGTTTACCGATGAGTCATCCTTGTGGGGCTTTAATGTTGAAAGGCGTGTTTGGTCAACTAAGCAAAAAAGAATGGTTGTCAGAACTGTGAACCACCCGCCCCAGCTCCATGTATGCTTCACCAAGCAAGGTTTTGGTAAATTAATCGGAACCTAATCGCACTTTTCATGAATAAAATTTATTCACGAGGTTTGTTACCATTTGTCCTTAAATGGTCTAGTGTGGCGAACTCTAATCGGATCTTGCAAGAAGATAACTTTCAACAACACCATAGCATACTCTGTTCGGAATTTAAACTTAAAAAGGTCATACAACATTGGATTTGCCATCTCAGTCCCCTGATTCCAATCTGATCGAAATTTATGGGCACTCATTAATTTTCATGAGCTAATCTTCAGCTGAAAATTTACCACATAAAAAATTTGAGCGCTGTAGCGCAAGTTGTCCGGAAGATATGAAAAAATTTATCACACATGCAGAAATTTGGTTGTTAATATGGGCAAAAAGAGCCAGGCAATTTTTAATAGTAATGGTGATTTTACTATGTATTAGTTTATAGCGCCCAAGAAAATACAAAAAACTCTCACAATAAAAACAAAAAAAGACGGGAAAGGTTCGGAGCCGAACTCTATAAGCATTTTTGTTGCCTATAAAATATAAGAAAATAGCTTTTCCACAAAAATAAATACAAACCACCACACCTAAACATTATTACTACCCCTATTCCACTATCCTATTCAAACCCCCAAAACCCACCTCACCCGCACCACCCTATACCACACCACCCATATCCTCACCCTTTAACACCTCCATACCCACTCCCACACACACACCGCCCACACAAACCCCCATCGACCAAATCCCAAATTCCCACACCAAACCCAAAACACCTCATCCCACCCCCTTCCACCTCTCATACCACCACTCCTACCACCCCCATAACCACCACCTGCAAAAATACACACTTACACGAGATATATTTTTATTTCACATTCACATGCTCTATGAAACCAAAATAGAATAGAAAATAAAAAAAAAAATCTATAAATTTTAAGGAGGGGGGTTAACAAAACCCTACATATCTCCGAACACCCTAAACACAGAAATGTCCAAATCAATAGGGATCATTCCCATGAATTGCTTGAACTTTTAGTGAAGGAATTAAGTTGATATCTCCATCCGTTCTCAAGTTATCGTGCACGCAGACGGACAGACGGCAAACCGAAACCCTATATCATTTTTTAACAAATAGTGTAATTTTTACTTAGGTTTTTGCCGTACACGCTCTTGTTGCACATGTTTGTCTAGTGGCGTAAACGGCCAGATAGGCCTTGGCCACACCAAGATGCCATGATAACCACTGGTCCATATCATGACCATAGAACATTTTTTTAACCCTTCCCATAATTTTATATCCTGATCCAACCAAAATCTATCTGGGGGTATGTGCCCACTACACATAAATATCTCTAGTATAGGCGAATTTAAGACTCCACCTTAATTCGATATACACACTTATTATTTATGAATTTTGTGTTATTTAGTTAAGATTATTTAGTTTTCTATATTGAATAGTTGCTTTCTATTCCTATAAAAATTCGTAAACTTAGAATTCTATTTTTTATTACGATTGACGAGAATTTAAATCTCTCTCTCTCTTCTCTCTCAATGGCACTATATCGCATCAAGGGATTTGGCCGCCTCAAATGAGGTTTCATAATCATATTTTCATTTCGGATAATGAGTGATTAATTCATTGATCCTAAACCAGCCGTGAAATTTTTTTCTTGTCACCACCGGGAATCGAACCCGGGACCTCCGGTCGCTGGAGCAAGCATGCTAACCACTTTGCCACCGGGCAAATCATTTATTAACAAATTTTATTTAATGTGCCTGTTAATCTGCAAGTTAGTAAATCTTAATTGTTTATATTAATAATGGGAGCTGCTTTTCTACGGAAGTGCAACATACAAAATAATATTTTTTAATAAAAAATTTACACTTTTAAGAGATAGCTACACTTTATCCGAGAAACGCACCATTTTTTCGGGCTAACTTATGGTGCTTTCTTCTAGTGACGGTAGAGAGTTCCTGAATCTCCACCACTGCACGGTTATAGCCGGAGGTAGAGATTGATCCCAGGATAGCCCTGTTAACCAAAGATCATCATTAACCAAAGATCATCTTACAGGGTCGAAAAGTTTAGCACTCTCGGATAGAATATGAGCGTACTACAGAATCCGAAACTGTCTATCACTGGATTCCAATGTATGGCGAGACTTTTAATTGTTGCATCAAGTTGAATTCAGCTACTCCAATGATTCGTAGGTCCATGGGCATGGCTTGCATCAGGGTGATGTGATTGGTAGTCGATTTACGTAAATTGAATCCACTAGTTTTGAGTAATGCTATTATTTGCTTCTGAGCACTTAATGCTTCCTCGAGTGTGTTATTCCCAGAGATGAGGTCATTTATATAGAAATCGTTTAGCGTAATTTATGATGTGCTTGGATATGTGAGAGCTTCATCTCTGGCTAACTGTTGTAATATGCTCACGGCTAAGTACGAGGCTGATGCTGTTCCGTAGGCAACTGTAGTTAGCTTGTATTCTTTTACTGGCTGTTCTGGTGATTTCCTCCAACAAATCCATTGATAGGATTATGGTTGTCTTCATGAACCAAAATTTGACGGAACATCTTTTCTATATCAACTGTGTATATATACATATCTATATTTCCGCCATCGTAACAATATGCTTAGCAGGTCCTGTTGAAGCGTGGGCCCATTTAGCATGATATCATTTAAAGATATACCTTTGGATGTTTTGCATCGAAAACGACCCGCATCTTGGTTGTTGTGCTCGAGTCCTTTAGTACTTCATGATGTGGTAAGTAGTAGTGTCGGACCTCTCCAGATACGGCATCAGCTTCTTTCATATGACGAAAAGTTTCATATTCATCCAAAAACTGCTAATATATTAGTCCTAATTCTGGATTTCTAGCAAGCCGTTTTTCGACTTGCAATAGACGTGCAACGGCTGTCTTCTTTAAAGTATAGTCTAAAGTATTTAAGGCCCGTTGCTCAATGTCAAATGGAATCCTTACCTTGTATCTTCCATCAGCCTGACGTGTAAGGGTTTTTGTATAGAATTCTTCTCATTCCCTTTTGTCTTCTGTTAGCTCCCTTTTCCTTGTTACTTCTTCGAGTTCCCAAAATTGCTTTAGCTGCTGGTCGAGGTTGTGACTAAGGTTTGAATAACCTCCATGTTTACGTTAGGAGATGTGTTTTCAGTGATTATCCAGTTTCCAGTGATTAATTTGGTCTGCTATGCAATTGGTTCATCTGGCGCACCCTTTAAAAGATTAGCCATGATTATATATGGCCTTTATTTTTAACTTGAAGTTTGATGTGAATCCTGGACTAATTGTAAATTCTGTAGTAGAAAGCGCTGTTCCGGTTGTTGTTATTCCCATGCAAGCATGTCTACTTGAGTAGGAGTTCTTGATAACTTGAGCCCATCGGCAGATTCTTCAGTGATGAATGTTGCTTGGGAGGCTGGATCAATCAGCATTCGAACTAAATGTTCTCCATTTTCGGTTGTTGTCCTGACCATGGCAGTTGCCAGTAAAACTCCACCTTTTAAAGTATTGACACCTGTTTGAAACGATGTCTTTGTTGGAGTTTCTGCTTTCTTTGCCTTTTCCTTTTGAATGTCGTGAAGTAAAGTATGGTGAGCTCCGTGACACTTTTCACATTTATTATGGCATTTCAAACCGTGATATTTTTGTAAACACCTTCTACATAAATCCTTTTCCTTAGCAGAAGTGGTCCTCTCTGTTACCGTCAATTCTTGGAACTTCCTGCAAGTGTACAGCTCGTCATCACCACCAGAATGAGCACAGCATGATGATGGAAGCGTTAGTGCTACGTGTGTTGCTTTTATGAATATTTTGTTGTGGTGATTCCTTTTTCTTAATGATCCTATATCTAGCAACTGTAGCTAGAGAATGAAATCTTGATTTAAAAAATTCAAAAAAAACTTTTCATCGTTTGAATTCCTTTTGATGCATTGATTTTAACATGCGTAGATTTATTGATGTGCAAACATCTCTACTCGCGCCTACCACAAATTTTTGTATTAGAGTAAACTTAAATGAAACGAATGGAAATGACGTACCTACTTCGTTTGAAAAAAGCAACAAACTCAATAAAAACAATTTTGTACTACACATGGCATTGTATGCATATGTATAATAGCATATATTAAATAACTTATATATAGGACGTTCGTGTTCTTTTTTTCTCTTAGCTTATCGCATTTACCGTAATTAGATTTTTTGTCACGGCGTCGCTTTTGTCGTTTTTTCGATCTTTTTTCGAAAAATTACCGTTGTTTGTTTATTTTTTTGCTTAGACAACTAAGCTAAACACTTGAAACAGTTAAATTTAGTTTTACTTTTTCACCAGCTGTGTTGATTTTCGAGTTTTTTTAACGAGTTTACTAAAACAACTAACTTCACTCTTATCTTATAGAAAAAAAATTTTGGAACACGTTTTTACAAGGTAATGTCCTATATTGATACTATTTAATATTTGATAATAGTAGGGAAAACAAAAAAACTAAATTAAAAAATGAAATAGAAACCACCGACATTTCCATCGATCAGAAAAATATTACGATACGAATAACGATTACGAAATTACGTACTCTTACGATAAAAACACAGTCAACAACTTGTGTATGTTGCTTTATCGCGAGTAACGAGTCTGTAGGAGCTGTTTATCACGTCGGCTATCAATGATCATGTCTTCTACTAAATGGGGTTATAATGACGTCTCGTTTTTAACATTGAACTGCTAGAGTCTCAGGTCACAATCATGCAGGTATGCTCAATTCATTTCAATTCATTGAGCTGGCTGCTCAATGACGAGCATGTTAATATTCCTACGTTTGAATGCTGCGTTCAGTTCAAGAGAGGTGGTCATAGTGGGCTGCCGGAGTAGCAATTCCGTCAAAAGAAAAGATCCATGAAATGAGCATAGTGGACACAAATAATTTTCCACACGAACTTCCACTTGTCATAAGTCTGCCTTACTTTCTCAAAATCAATATTGACGTAACAGATGGACTGGCGAATGGAACTATGGGCTGTCTGAGGTATATCGAACGCAGCCATCCTGACCAGGACAACGAGAACGATGAAAACGTCAACAGTAAAAAATGTCAAACGACTCTGGATGGATTTCGGTACAAATTCTCAAGTTGGTAAGGTCAGGCGGCTTAAAGCTGGATGGGCGCAGAGGAAACCGCAAAACAAAGCAGAAATTGCAAACAAAAAATTCAAAACAATAGGAAACATATCGAACATCCTCTTAAAAACTGTCAACACAAAAAAACAGTTTTGAGATAAATGCATTTTAATTTTTTTTAATTGCTAACGCTACTGTGATAGAAGTATAGTAATTTAAAATGCATTTATCACAAAACTGTTTTTTGTGTTATGACATTTTTTTAAAGGATGTGCGATATGACAACCGTAGACAAATTTTTTGAGCAAAAGTTGGTAAAAAAACCAGCTTTTTTATCTCGTTCCGTGAACACACAGTAAAGGCGGCCGGATGAAATTTGATCAACACTCGATGCGAGCCAACAAAAGTAAAAAATGTGTGATACATTATGCAAATTGTTGTTGTAATGCAATTGTTGTTATACCACCATTTTGAGATCACACATTTTTAACTTTGTTGGCTCGGCTTTGGAGTCGGCCGCCTTAAAATTCGTATAATAAGTCTGACCAAAAAGAAGTACCACACTGTAAAATATTACAAAAATTATAACTATTTATTTAATTTATTACTAAATGAAATAAATACAATACGTTCAATCCTACCACTGTAAATTATTTTAATTCATTTAGCTAAAAATAATACAAGTTGAAAATAACCTTGAAAATAAATCGAGTGCAAAGGGTTAAAGATATATAACACTCAATATTTTAAAAAATGTTTTCGGTAGTTTTGGGAATAGGCACACCTCAATTAAACATTTTAAATATTTTTAAATAATGACATTTATTTTTCTGTAAATTAATTTTTTTGATAACGTTATAATCTTTCATTATTAATAGACAATATTAATTATTATTTTATTTACGTTAATTTTAATATTGAAAGATTTTTATTAATATAAATTCATCACTTTCTTTATACTTAATTAGTTTTTTGTTCAATATTATGTTTATGCAATAAATAATTTTAATGTTATATTCAACACTTTTGTTTTATAAATACTAAGAGGAAAAATTTGAGCTTTGGTATAAAAAATTATGAAGTTAATTTTTCTAAAATTTAAAAATAATAATATAAAATATTTTTTATTTTGTAACATATAAGCAACATTATTTTTATTATCATTAATCATTTTCATACTGCAATTAAATTATACGAAACATCTAAAAATAATTAAATTAATAGCTTTAAACTTTATTTGGTTTGCTCCATTTTCAAAACAAATGCTGGCTTTTCTGAAATTTATGATTTGGCATGCTGGTTTAGCATGCAGTCAACAAACAAAATTCAAGCAAGTGATATTTTGCAACACAAATGGTTTAAGCTAAACAATTTTATGTTCTATGCATGAGATAATAAATTTATTCAATTTTAATTATATTTTATTTTTTGACCAAAGCATATACTCGTACGAGCCGAAATGAAATAAGAATGGTTGATGAGAGTGGTATTATTTTGCTTTTTGTCCGACTAGAAACTTTCACTCTAGATCACACCCAAAACTTTTGCGATGTTGTGCACACAGACCCAATAGTTTATTTCCAGCATTTGTTTACTAAAAATTATCTTATTCTAGATTCTTTTATATTTAAATTTATTTTGTGAGTTAAAAGATATAATAATATTAACATCGATGCGTTTTCCTCGCACTCAATATACATAATAGTGCAATTTGATTTTAGGTAGATTAATTTATATATTGCTAGATTTTTAAAAACACAGTTAATAGATATCTTATTGTTTTATATAAATTATTTTATTTAAGGTTATTGGGCGTGAAAAGAACGTGAATATAATAATCTAATTTAATTAATTGTTTTTGAAAATAAATAAGATTTGGCTAATACAATTTTAGATTATGTTGATGTGGATAAATTATGAACTAAACTATTCGAGTGTTTGTAAATAGGTAAATATAGTAATTTGGTGAATCCTCGTTATTCCTTAATTTTCTAATTTAATTGCTTGCTTTATTTATTAATTTCACAGTTTTGAGCCATTTAATTCCATTTACATATTCTGATATGCCGAATGCACGCTATTAACATAAAGTTAAACATATGAAAATCAACCAACTAAAATTGTTCTACTATAAAATAGGAAAATTATGAATTTCAAGTTCTTGGCTTAAGAAGTATGAACTTTGAACACAAAAAGGTCTAGTCTAAAAGTATAAAAAGCTGGGTATTTTTTATTAAATAAATTCGTTATTTTCTATATGTTCTTTTTTCTCGAAATTTCACTTCAACGATCGCATTGTTATATGGGATTTAATTTTCGGTTATTAAATGTTTAAAGAAAAATACATAGAGCTTATAATTACATATATATATATTTCTATATAAGAAGTAAGAAATATAAATGTATTAACTGAAGAAGCTTAAATATAGATTGGGTTTTCTTGACCAGTTAGCAGACGAAACATTGACGTTGGCATTGTTTTCATCAATATCTGAAAAGTATATTTTAGACATAACTAAATAAATCATGGACAATTATTAGATACAATGTACTTCTCCAACAGATGTAGCTAGTAAGTTTACTATCTTCTCGTGTGGTACAGCAACCACACTTTGATTATTTATTTCGATTATTCGATGCCCCACTCGTACGCCACCCCGTTCAGCAATTCCACCGCGTAACAGACTACAAATCTAGTAAATAATAATTATTATTATATATTTATATCTATTTTCGTAAAAAATAATACAAAATACTTACAACACCATTTTGAACACTAAAACCTAATTGATATTTTGTATTTGGCCGTTTAATTTTGACTTCAACAACAGGTGGGCAAGGCACGACTGTAAATTTAACAGCGGTTTGGTTTTTAGTATTTCTGATATAATTCTGACATGTCGACAGTGGTAGCCCAACCAAACTTAATCCATTGATGGCAATAATTTGATCACCAATATTTAATTGACCACATCGTGCTGCTGCACCAGTTGATAATAAATTAGCTATTACAACAGTGGGTAACATGGAGCCCCATCCGGATTCAACAATAACGACACCTAGTATCTCGCCCTTTGCCTTGGGCACAACAACTACCTTTTGCAGTTCTTTTTTGGCGAATATCTCTAATTCATCGCCAAATATTTCTTGACTATTTAAAACTTCTTGATAATCCATTTCTTTAACAAAACTATGATCTTCAATTCCATTGGCTTTTAAAAATTCCATATACGCAACTTGAAACGCTTGTCCAATCGATTGAGCTATAAATTGGGCCTCTTCACTTTCAAATACATGACAAATCATTTTTGGTGTACGGTTCGGTTTTGGCGCATCGTCCAATTCGGATGGAACAAATCGTCGACGTGCCATTAAAACAACTAAATCACCAATATCAGCAATATAAGAAATTGTTCGTAGAGCGTGGTCCATCATTATTTCTTTTAGATCCGTGTTTAACACCATAATTTTTTCGGTTGATATAAATAAATCGACTTCTGTACTTGGTTGGGATTCTCCTTCAGGCGCCTAAATTAAAATAATTATTTATTGTTTGCACAATTTCAAAATCGCTTTAAATCGTCTAAAATAGTCGGACAAAATAACGGTTTTTCAACTCGAAATTTTCGAATGCATATATATTACTTATAAAAGGTTAAATAGATTATGAATTCAACATTTTGCTACTTGATGTTTTTGTAGTAGGCATCAATATTTTAAAATTCGACATTACATACCCAGCCCAATTAAAATTATAAATAAATATGAATAATGGTGGCATTTATTACCTAAATATTAAATTTATTATTACCTAAATAAATAGAATATTTAACGTTTTGTTAAGTTAACATAATGTTAATCTAATATTTGATTAACATTATGTTAACTTAACATTTTGTTGATATATTTTATTTATTTATAAATAGAAAATTTAATTTTAATTAGAGACTTACTAATGAAGTATGTATTTAATTTAATTACCTAAATTTATAACAAAAAAATTTTAAATTTATAATAAATTTATTTTAAATTTATAATAACTTACCAGCGCCTTTATTTGAAATGCATAAAAATTAGTAGACCTCTTAATACAAAAAAAAAAATAAAAAAAATAAATATGATTTACCTTAATTCGTGAAACAGCCTCTTCGGCTTGCATCATTCTGGTTGTTTTGGTCGGCTGACCTTCACAAACTAATTGAGTTGAACCCAAATAACGTGCCCTAAACAAAACCCCTTCAATCAATACTGCGGAATCGTGGAAACCTTTAATTACGAATATAAACATTTATCAAAAGTCTCTAAATGCTTCAAAAATATTTTTAGTTTTGTTTTTTTTACAGGCAGTTAGTTAACGCGAACACTTACAGCGTATTTGCGTAATCCAAGAAGGCAAAAATATGAAATGAATATATGTAATATATGAAATAAAAATAAAACAACATTTTAACAAGTCAACGAAGGTCTACACGAATTATCCAAATCATGATTATATTTTTTAACGAACCTATACCACCTTGGTATACTCCGATGCTATACAATTTGCTTTTTCATTAATAACTAACTTTTTCGTTGTTCGTTACTCATTACCACTAGATTGAAGCTGGCTATAACATCGCAACACTTACTTCGTTAGTAAGTGTAATTTTGAGTCTGTTCATGGCATTTGATTTGGGCATATCAGGGCAATATTAAATTTTTGTAATTTTTTAAATATTCCACGGTTTTAGAACGTAGAACGATGCGGGCAGAACGAGTGCAATTTTTTTGGTTCGATGGATAACATATATATTTGGTTTAGGTAATTTTGAAATAACTCTGAAATAGTTTTGGAACAATTTTGGAGTTTTTAATGTTAGTTCTACCAGTTTATACAGCGTATACACTTTCTGTAAATATTTACACACAAAATAATCAAAAAATGTTTGTTTACGCAGTTTAACGAAAAATCAGAGATATACCAATGGATATTGGAATTAGCAGAAATAAATTTTGTTTTACTTTTTCAGTTCAAACGAAAAATCTCCTTTGATTGTCTGTGGTTCTACTATATAAATATTAGTATAGATATGAAATGCGTAAAATGTTAAGAAAAGTTTTAAAAGTGGAAACATCTATAAAACACAAACCTTCTTTATTTCGAGTTTTTCCATTTTTTTCTTTTTTCGATTTGGTTGACTCAGTTGAACTTTTTTGAAAATCGTCGTTTACAATTTCATTACCTTCATTTGTTGTAGTTGCGGCACCTGCTGTTGCATCTGTCGTTGATGATGCCCCAGCTGATGACAATAGAGGAGTCGCCGCTGCTGATTCATTTGCTACAGTTATGTTAGAGCTGTTGGCCATGCCGGTATTAGTAACCCCAGTGGACGACCGAACGGTTGTCGCGTTCGAAAAATGTAGTTGATTTTGTATCGTGGATTTTAAACTGATTGGAGACTTTACGAGTCGAGGATTATTTGTTTTTCGTGATTGTTCGCACCAATTTTTATCTTCGTAAAAACTTTGATCATCTAATCGTTGTTGGCCAAGTAGACGATCAGTTTCTAAATCAGTATCTGCTTCCTCTTCATCGCAACTAATTATTTTCGATTGATTATCAAGTGATTCGTCAAGACTTTCATGCGAATTTGATGTTTCGTTGCGCGGTACCCAAATCGGTGACGTAGGATCCGTTGTTTCGAGTACATCATGTAGATTGTTTGTACATTTATCTTTAACAGGTGTTATCTTTTGTGTCCTTTGAAGAGTTGTTTTAATATCCAGTAATGCAGCTTCAACATCATTTGATGCTTCTTGATTATTAATTTGATTTATAGTCCGGTGTGGTACTGGTGCAGGAGGAGGAGGTGTTGTTTGTGCTAAATTGTTCATGGAATATATAGATTCACGATCATTTTCAGTTTTACTGTTTACTATTTTACATGTATCTATGGAATTATTATCAATACTACTAGGGTAACTAGTTGTATCAATTGTTGAGTTCATTGTTTTGAGCATAAAAGTATCATTTCTTTGTGCCATTCCGGGAATTGGCTTAATCGGACTGTCCAATTTACAAGATACCGAAGATGCCGATGTCATTCTTGATGTTGGCATTTCATATATTTTTCGTTCGACTACAATCGACATCGGATTGTTATTTTCGGTATCTGAGGCATGTCCACTTGATAATCCATCTTCTAGTACTGGCATACTAGTATATAAACGTACAAAATCTTGCATACCACCATTAATGTCATTCGATAAACCTAAAATGTAAATAATGATTTATATAACATAAATCTGCACACAACGTAGAACGTACTATCTAAATCACCACAATTTGAATCATAATCGGTTGTTTCTGGTGATAATGTAAAATTTCTTGAATGTCTTCGATTATTGTGATCTAATTCTGTGTCCGCTAATTCGCCACTGCTTCGACTTCCGGAGTCTAAATAAAGTTCGATTTCATTATTGTCATAATTTTCATTTTGCACATTATTATAAAGCCCACTAGTTCTCGGTGATTCTAGTGTTGAAAATCCTTCTTTTGGTATTTTAGCTAGCCTTTGTCCAATATATAAATTAGAAATTGAGTTATTATCCATTTGATCCTGAAAAAAGATTTTATTTTTAATATATTATTAATCAAAATTAATTTACCTCAAAAATATTTCTGATTTACCAGATAGCTCCCACCGTCCATTTCATTAAAATCACTTAACTTTTTCTCATCGGTTGGACATTTAAAGAATTCCTCTAATACTTTCCGAGTCTCAGAAAATTCGTATAAATAATCGAAAGTAGATTCTCTTGGTTTATTTTCGCTCGATTGAGGCGTTACCTGATTTGGTTGTTTTAAATCTATTGGATCGGTTCCCGTAGTTACAGTTGGTTTATTTGTCAACTCGTCACTTTTCAATTCATTTGAACTCAAATTTGTTGTTAATTGAAGAGCCCCCAACTGAGGCGATGGCACAATTCTTTGGGGAAACCCTGGCCTCGGCGGAAATAGAGAAGGAGATGGCATAAAATTACACGAACCTAGAATTTTTGGTTGTTGATGCATTTGATCTAAATTGTCGCTGTGCTGGACTAAATTATTTCCAAAACGACGCGGTGACCCTTCGTAATCATTGATTGGAAGGCCACCAATCATTTTAGTAATTTTGGCTGAACACGAAGTACTAGTGTTGGCCACTGAGTTGTCCGTTCTGTAACGATAGTTTGTTAAATCAAAATCATCAAAATGTTTTTCCGATATTGAAGCAGATGATGTTATTAAATTGGTCTGCTGGCGTTGCCAATTATCTTCAATGTCATCGAATACAACAACTTCGCCATCAGCGACAACAGACAAATTCTGTTGTACTTGAACCGTCACAGGACTACCATTATTATCATTGTGTCCACTAACAGGCGAGCGTCCAACTTTTATTTGATGTGATTGATTTTGATAATTTTTGTTTGATTCAGTTTCAGTAAGATCCGGTGAATTTAAAACAGTGCTAGCCGGTGTTGTATTTGGCGTCCGCATCCACATTTCCCAAACAACTCGTTCCGATTCTTTATCACGTAATTTAATATTTGTGCTCGAGGTTTGTACTTCATTGGAATTATTACTGAAACTCGTTAAAATATTCTGCTGTAGGGATTGTAGAGTTGATATTGCAGTAGTTGCTGCAGAAGATGTAGTATTTTGTCTAAAATTATTTGTGTTTAGGATTTTACTTGAAGTTGGTTGTTGTTCTTGTTGTTGTGTTAATGTTTGATATGAACTATTCTCCATTGGCTTCGTATTTTGTGGGATTCGTCTTTTTGGTACGTGGTGATAAAAATTTTTCCGAAATGTTACCAATTCTGAGTCAAGAATATTCAAATTGTAATCACTTTTTCGTGGATTTTTGATAAAAAAATTATTTTTTATTTCAGTCTTATTATTTAAATGTTCTTGTATTTTATTTATATCAACAATTTCTATAGAGTTTTTATCGGGCTGGATCTGGAGTTGTGGTGTCAATTGTGATATTGTTATTGAATTGACTGCTGTTGTGCTAATCATTTCACATTCGTTCATCAATTATTGAGTTTAACTGAAAAAAACAAACAAAGTAACTAATTTACATTGTAAATAAAATAAATTTCGAAAGAGAAAAAACATCAAGAGATAACTTGGGTTTCATGATCTTCATTCCAAAGTCAGACTCGTTCTACTTGAAATCCAATAAATAATAATAAATTTCATAAATGTTCTCAGAGAGAAAGATTTAATTTTGCTTAGTGTGTGCTTATGATATTAAAATTTAGATGCCCAGTTTTAACTGATGGCAAGTAAAATTTTAACCGTTAAGGTAGGCCACACACGAACAGTTTTAACTGGCAGTTTTAACTGTACAGCAAAAACTGTCGGTTAAAACTGTACGTGTGTGGGTATTTCATTTCAGTTAAACTCAACTGTACAGTTTAACTGAGAACTTTAAAATTTTTATATTTTTAACTGAAACGATTAACTGAACTGAACGTGTGTGGGGGTTTAACTGCACAGTTCTCGGTTTTGTGTCAAATTTTCATACACCGAGAGCAGCCAAATCATTCCGCTCATTCAAATCCTTGATAATAACTGAAGGATTAGACTGAACGTGTGTGTGCATCTCAGTTCATAGTTAAAACAGACAGTTATAGCTAGACAGTGAAAACTGACAGTTAAAAATGTACGTGTGTGGCCGGCCGACACAGATCAAAATAAACAAATCATTACAGTGGGAACGTATCGTATCGTCTCTTATCGAACTAAACAAGGGACATTTTGAAAATTTTACAGGAAAATTGAAAAAAACTTAACGGTTTTAATTAAAAATTTCAATAAAAACGTTCGATTAATATTTTTATTGCATAACTTAGTATTACACGAACTTAAATACATATATCCTTTTTGTGATCTACTTACTAACCATGCCAAAAATTTATTTTTCTATGTGTTTTGAACCAACTTACACATTTGCGCATTACTTTCAGACTTACTTCATCCGAAAAAAAACACTATAACTATACATACAATTGTGTTGGTTGTACTTCAAATCAAGCGAAATTTTTTATCAAAAACGCCATTATATACTATGACTTTTTATTCACACATTTGTGTGGCTTGGACTTTAATTACGCCATTTTTTTATTTTTTTGGTTGAAAAAGGGATATATTGTTTTTTAATTTCGTCCTTTTATTAATGAGTTACCGGACAAAAACTACATTTTGGTCGCTTGCTCGTTTTGGTTTATTAATTTGTCGCTTGAGCGCAGTTGAGTTTTAAGGATTTAAATAAAAATACATTTTTGTCGTTTATGCATTTTTCATACAATATTTATTTCAATTTAATACTGATTCGTTTTTCAAAAAATCTTGCTTGCTTTAAGATTGCACTTCTTGACCTGCGTATGCGCCCCACGCTTTACAGTTGTATTGTTTGTTTTCTCTGGCGTATGCCTTACAATGATTAAAATAGTGCAAAACTTATACTTATCAAGGAAGAGTGTACAGCTTAAAATGCATCATACATACAACAAACGAATACTTATTTTTCTAGGAGTTAGTTTTAACAAATACCAAATGGCTTAAACAGAAAGTTCAGCGTGGGGCGTATACGCGCCACGCAGCAGTAAACGTGTTAATATAGTCGATTGAACTATATTTTTGTTTGTTGTAGGACAAATAAAACAAACGTCAAAATTTGTTTCTACATAAACCTTTTAGCTTACAAATTTATCTAAATAATTTAGTGGAAACCGCATTAAAATTTATCTTAGCGCGAACTGGAATACTTAGATTGCGGTCAAATTCATCACTTATTTTGTGGATACTGACTTATTACACTTTCGTACAATAAGTCTCCCGGAATAGACTTATTAGAATCTTGCTTGAATTATTTTTATGAGTTACCAGTTTGTTCGCAAGCCTCCCATAAAAGAAAAACAAGTCTATAATATGTCCAACCGACAGAAGGTTTCTTGTAGACTTTCAAATAAGTCAGTTTCCACAAATTAAGTCATGAATTAAACCACAGTCTTGGCTTTAAATGTTAAAAAAATATTAAAAATTTATGTTTCTTTAATCAATTGATTAACGGAAAGCAAGCCGAGTTTATTATTTAAGGAATGTTTTATGCTTTGAGTTGTGACAAAACCATTAAAACGGATAATAGTTCTTTGATCTCTATTGGGTTGTTGTCTTGTATGTGAAGGGTCTTAATTTACACGTTGATCGTAACTATTGACCCTTCAATGCATTTTGACAGGTAAAGAAAATTTAACCCGACGAAACGATAATAAATTATGTACACTTACACTTTGCCTTAGCAAAAGAATTACGGAGAATTTTGAAAAATCAATTTTGGTTTTGTTAAGATAAAGAAATTATAACTATGATTCAAATTATGGACAGAGTGAAATAAAACAACAATGAAAAATAATAATTCAAGTTTTCTGGAATTGCTTCATCTCCGATGCAACTGTGAAAAGATTGGCACTATTTTTTCACGCCACTATCTTCAATCTACGACGAGAAACACTGGGAAGTGATATCGAAGTTCTACCATTTTTCTGAAATATCTTTATGAAACCAGTTTAAAAGACAAAAACTTGGCCTAGCTAAGAGCAAGAACCGAAGCAGTGAGCAAAGGGAATTATTTCTTGTTTCAAAACCAATACTAGTTTCAGCTCGAAAATAAATGAACAGTTAAATTCAAGTCAAAATATAATAATTTTAAGGTTTCGTTTGTATGATTGGGTTGGGTTATCAGATTTGAGTTCTAAACAGCAACATTACCATAAATATACACCTATTTATAATTAAGGCGACTCGAATACAACAAGCTTAAGGCAACATATTGATGGTATTTCTTTTTGTGCACCATTTCGTCGGCTCTAAATTATTTTTCAAAATTAATTAGCCCGAACTTGTCAACTTTATTTTTGCAGGATTAGCTATCATTGTAAAACTACCTAGGTAAATACCTTTAGAAAAATTAGAAGTAATTTAACTATTTTCCCCCTATTAATATTAACCACAATATACATATATTATATTTATTTAATTTATTTTTTTTAATCTACTTTAAAATTATTGTATGTACGTACATTGCAGTAAAAAGTTTAAAAATCAATATTTTTTCACAAAAAAATTCATCTCACATTTGCTTTTCGTTCCGCAAACAGGAAAAAAACAATTACATAGGTAGCTACCTAAAATTTTAAATTTTTCGATTAACAATTAACTCACCAGATATTAATAAAATTATTAAAAACAACTATTTTCACTTTTAAGGTGTTTTTAATTTTTATATTAATTGATATTTACAAAAGAAGCAAAATTACGACTACACAGAATTCCAACTACATAATTTCGATTAACTATAAACTCACCAGATATTAATAACATTATTAAAACCAACTATTTTCACTTTTAAGGTGTTTTTAATTTTTATATTAATTGATATTTACAATAAAAACAAGGAAAATTATGAACTATACAGAATTCCAATTTTTTTGACAACTACATAATTTTGTGTCAACTTTACTATGATGGTCTTATAAACGACATACGTTTCAGAAAATATGACAGCGAAACTAGTAGCATCTCTTAACGGAAATTTGAAACGATACAAGTGAGTGTAGCACCATTTCTATATATGTATGTACTACCATATATTAAATAGCTACTATTTAATATTTGATTGACATACATGTTAAGGCGCATATTACACTATGTAGTTTTATCACAATCCAATTTTTCATTATTCCTTTTCCGGGAAGAAAATGTTGACTTTCTTTATAAGTCCATCATACACAAATGTGCAGCATTATAATTTGATAACATATAAACGACAAAAAAAAATTTGTTGGTATTTTGGACCAACGTACACATTTGTGCATTCCACTTAAATCGTCCGAAAAATAACATTATAACTATAATAATAATAAAATAATTAATATGTTATCAAAAACAAATAATTAAGATGTTATATAATTTATATGTTATCAATTTATAATGCTTTGTTCAAAAAAAATTCCGATTTAACTAACATCCGTTAACTTTTTCTTTTTGTAAACATATGTTATATTAGAGTGCCGCCGCGCGACTCGCGAGTTGCGATAGATCGTCGTCGAGGAAAGACGTGTTTTTGTCTCTCCTCGAAATAAATAAATAATTTAATTCAACTGTGTTAAATTAATTAACTAATAAATAACTACTATTTATATATTGATAGTTAAATAAATAAATAATACTTAATAAACACATCTTATTAAACACTTGTTTTTTATATTTCGCAAGATTAAATTTTTGAATATTTTAATTAAAAAAATCGTTCATAAAGTTTAAAAAATCACTCGATCGATTTCGACTTGTTAGGTCATCATCAGGAGTATCTACTGATTTGTAAAAGTAAAAATTTGTTATACGTAGCAGAAAAAAGCAAAAAATAAATAATAGAAAGGACTAAAAATAAGCAATAAAAATTAATCTATTGATCGCGCAGGTGTGCGATTAGTCAAAATAAGCAATAGAAAGCAATAAAAATTAATCTATTGATAGCGCAGGTGTGCGATTAGTCATCGGCTGCGGGCTGAGTAACAAAATTCGAGGTATATTGAAGTACATTTAATTTCCCGACGTTTGTATGTATTTTGATACCGTTGTTTGATTGCATCTTGCGCATTTTAGGTAAATTTTCAATATGTATGTAGGACTGTTTTTACATATTTTATTATATAATGCATAATTGTTTCCCAAAATAATTTTTTTTAAGTATACAAACACATATTTGAGCCGGTTATTTCTTGTTTTAATGGAAAATTGACGCACGCTTTTCGACTGTGAGCGATGATGATATTCTATCTTTGCGTACATATGAATGTTTTACGTGTGAGGAATAGGGACTGATGATTTTGAAAGTGTTTCTGTTTTTGATAGTTTTTACGTTTTATTTGAATTTGTTCAGTTTCATAGGCTTGTTTTTGAGAATATTGGGTGATGATGGAATTGCGATGGGCATTTTTATTTATTGTATTTACATTTTTAGCGATTGGGAAGGGGGTACACTATTTCTCCAATGCGGAGAACTGCATCGTGTTTTGTAGAATGATGCAATATGTGTGATCAATTCCACAGTGGTGGCGGGGATATGGTGTAGCTGTTAATTACTAATATAATAAGTCAAATTTGCAGTGTTGCAAAGAACCCTTGTCTGAAGTTTAGATTTGGATGTTCAAATTGATCTCTGTGCTGAATGTTGTGGATGTTTTTCTTGAAGTTTGCCGTCAATTTCCTGGGACCGGAATCATCAATCATCAATCAGTTTAGAATAATTGGTCGTACGCTGAAATTTTTGAGCTGTAGGATTGCACGATACGTTTGTAATCTGACATGAATTCGTCGCGGCTTTGCAAAGCATGGGTTTTGCTGATTGGTGATATTGGAGGGGGATCGCTTGGGGGACAGTAGAGGTTTCACAGAGAGGATTTGAGCCGTCTATTGGGATCGTTTTGGAAATAACTGTATGTGTTGCAGTTTCTTTGGTGTTTTACTCTACTTTACGTAATGTAAGTGAAACATATTTTTTGAGCAAGATGTTCATGAGGTAATTGTTCGGGGTCACAGGAATGTTCGTGAATTTCTTTAATTCCAAAAACGAAAATTAAAAGAAGGATGTAACAAATCAAACAATTATTTGGGTGATGTACCCACCTCATCTTTATGGTGAGTGGAAGGAAGATAGTCAATAGAAGTGTCCCAACTAACAAACTAACATTAATACTGTAATAATTTTTTACTAACAAGGGAATTTAGAAATGATTATGGTGCACTTGTGAGAACAAAACACCGAACTGTATTGTGGAAAACGACAGTTTGCTCAAGTAGGTTCTTTTATAAGTTAGTACATTTAACAAATCCTTTTCCAGTAGTATTAGAGATCCTCGCAGGTTCAAGATTCCTAGTCAGTTCGGTTACCGAATCGTGTCTTATGTAACAGATTTCGTCGAATAATTAGGTGATATTTGAATGAAGCAGCAGTAGTTGCATGTGCTCAAGTAATTCAGTTGCTGCGTTGTTCGAACAAATCTGTCTTCATCTTGACATGGGCATACTTAGCATGAAGTACGTTATAGGTAACCAGCCTAACAGCTGTCCTGCATTGTATATATCTTATCTTATCTTAGATGTTATATTAGTGTCGCATTTTTCTTATTGCTACGTACATATTCTACGTGCTTTTCTTTTCATAATTACTTTTTATTTTGGAATACTATAAGTACAATTTTTTACCGAAAATAAAAACAATTAATGCGTATTATATTGGAATAAAAATAATTGTGAATTTGTGTAGTTTTTAATTTCGATCGAACAAATTCTAAATACGACCCATTGATTTATATGCTTTCTCTTTTACCCTCCGAATTTTACTCACTTGACAGCTGCTATCATTCACTCTCGTCTCTTACTCTAAGTTTGAGATATGTAAATGCATGTTAATTTTTTAAATTGCTGACGCTACTGTGATGCTGAGATTATTCATTATTAGCTTTATAAAATAAATAACCTCAGCATTACAGTAGCGTTAGCAATTTAAAATGCATTTATCTCAAAACTGTTTTTTGTGTTACATTTTTTAGAGAATGACTTGATATGACTTGAATGACAACCGTAGACAAATTTTTTGAGCAAAAGTTGGTAAAAAAAAGCCAGCTTTTTTATCTCGTTCTGTGAAAGCACCATGAACGACAAATGTTAAAAAAGTAATTTTTTGTAACATTTAGTTGCGCAGTGAACAGACTCATGGATGTGTGTTGTATTTGTAACCATATGCATCAAAATTTATCCGAACCGGGTGGAATCGGTTCAAATTGTTGGTGCTTCCACTCCTATTTTGTGACATTGGGGTCGATTTTTTCCAAAATTCGACAAGTTGATGAAATAACCGCAAGTATATAGCAGTGGTATGTGTTAGTGAGATGTGCGCCATTTAATTTTCTTGAATATGACATTTCTAGATTCATTCCTATTTATAATTTAAAATTTGTAAATGTAATGCAAATATGCTTTAAATAAAATTAAATTTATTTAATTATTTAATTTTAGTTTTAAAATGATTTCTAAATCTGTGTTTATGCGAAAACAAAACATTCATTCGACGTATGTAGTAAAAAAAAAAATTAAAATATGTGTATTTAAAATTTGTTGATCTTAACACATTGACGCACACTTTCTAAATGTGTGTGCTACTCTAAAACACATTTGAACTTTTGTAATTGCAATGATATTTCGTCGCGGAAAGAAACGCATTGTAAGAATTGAAAAATATGTCGAATTATTCCTTAAAAAATGAATGTTGTTTGAGCAAACGTGTTAAAAATCCAAAAAATTGTATGATCGTTATAGCAGTCATTTCCGCGAATGTGTTAACTCAACACTCAAATACTTGGCGAGATGACAGAAAATTGTGACGACGAAAGGACATAAGCACCAAAAAACTGAACCGATTTGTACCGATTCATAATTTTTGATGCTTGCACTTGCAGAAAACAAACAAATATAACCACAGAAAAATTACACACACTAATATAAAATTGTATACTATATACTCCTTATACGTATACGAAAACATCATGTGTCGTCCGTCGAATTTTGGGAAAAATCGACTCTATTGTAACGAAAAAAAAGTTTACTGTCTTACGACAGTATACCCTATCGTTAAAGAAATTGTCCCCATTTCATGCCCTAGCCCCATGTGCGGCTTGGTTTCCCGCAGCTCAGCCTGGTAGGGGATGTGGTCGTGGGTTTTTGGGGTTAGGTGAAATAAGGGACCTAGATTACCGCACAATCATATTAACTTAGGGAAGATGGCCTAAAATTTACCATCTAAAATTTTGATCAAAAAAAAAGAAAAGAGGTCATCGGACCCAACACTGGCGGATCCTAAACATATTTAGGGAATGGGTTTTCACCCATGGTTGTTATTTCTGGCTTCTTAGGGTAACATAATTACCTTAAGAAGCACAGACACGTAGTATTAACAATAAAAAAAAACTAAGGGTTAGTTGCCTATTGAAAGTGGAGGAGGTCCTTAGCAGAAAGAGGGTGTCCAGCCTATGGGCCGGGTTACTCTCGATGCCCTCGCTCCTAGCAAGACTCAGCTTTGCTAGAAGCAACTAAGGTACCTCGCCACTATTGGAATGTTTATTAATCACACATCAACACCATACTTACCAAAATATATATCTGTGGGTCCAACTCAAAATAACACGCACGCAATTATGGTTTTGAAATATTGCTTGCTTAACAATTTCTGCAGGTTGGTGTTGTTATATGTCCGCTAAATAACCACTATTATTTCGTATAATATATATACAGGCCCGATATAGCTATAGCAATTCACAAAAACTCAAACTCTTTTTTTTTCAGGTTTAGCACAATCTCTCAATTCAATAAGATTATTTTTATTCTTGTTTATGGATATAATAGATTCACTTATTCCACTAAATTTCACTGCTGGTCCATTAAAGATAAAAAAAACACACAAAGTTTCTGTATTAAATTATATTGTATTATTAGTAAAATGGAAAATGCACACTGATTTATTCTTAACCCTCCGTTACTATCCTTTATTTTCAGAACACAACTACTATCCTTGGGTGTAATCCACCCATAACACAAAAATCGCTCGTGCAAAAAATCTTACCATCCAAATCGTAAAATTTGTTATTTTTAAGTAAATCTAATTATAAAACTATTACATCAACAATAAAAACATAACGATTTATTCATTAAATAATTTTTTCCAACGATAAACGTTATACTTGATATCAGCAACAAAAAAAAGAAAAAAAAATTAATGATTTTGTAAAACCTGGCACACTAGTTCAATTCAGCAATTTCATGTTATTATAATATGTTTTTGAAAAACTTAAATGTCAAACAAAAGTTTATTAGAACATAATTTTTTATTGGCTGAACATACATTTTGAGTAAAATATCATAGAAATCGGGCAATTTACCTTGCTTTTTTTGTCATCAAAACTATAATTGATCGCATGATGTAGCATTTTCTGTAACCGTGTGGTTCCCTTTTTTATTGCAATGTGTTGAAAGTGATATAGATGGGTATCACACTTGTATTTATCACATTTGAAACAAGTTGATTTAGTTTTTCGATCACTTTTGGAGCTACAACACTGGCATCGATATTTCGAAAATTTCGCACACAATATTGCTAATGTGGGTGCAAGACACCCAAAGTTACATAACGTAACTACTATCCTGGGTGTGAACCACCCAGACACTTTTTATATTCTACGATGTGAACATTCGAATGACAAAACAATATACTGAAATATATTTTAAGTTGCGGGGAAATACCTAAAGATAAAATACAAATAAGTTTACAGCTGGTAAAAAATCATACAATAACAAACTATTACATACTTATTCAATAACGTTGGTTCTAAAATCTAAATAAAAATCACAAAAACTTCGCACACAATATTACTATCGTGGGTGTAAGACACCCAAAACTACATAACGTAACTACTATCCTGGGTGTAAACGACCCAGACACTTTTTATATTCTACGATGTGTACACTTCGAATGACAAAACATTATTGAAATATATTTTAAATTGCGGGAAAATACCTGAGGATAAAATACAAATAAGTTTGCAGCTAATAAAAAATCATATTCGGTCTATTAATTCGACGTTAATTCTAATTGGGTGGATTACACCCATAGGATAGTAATGCAGGGTTAATATTTTACAAACTACTTTTCCGAAAATTAAATTTTATCATTAAGTATAATTTATTTTTTTGAAAACAATCCGACCAAAAAAAAAAAACTTCTAAACAACTTGCAGGTTTGCAATCGACTTCCTCCCTCCACCAAATATTTTTGCACCTCTTATATTAAATTATTGAAAAAAAATGTTGTACATTCATCAAAAATGTACGCAAGCAAAAAAAAATGTACAAAAACGTGACATTGGTTTTTGATTACCCAATGCACTCGCTAAAATTTTCTTATATCCAAAAAATATAACTTGATCGAAATGTGCAATTGGAGGTATTTCTAATAGCAAAGTCCATTCTCATGCTATTTACCTCAAAACACATCGATAAAAAAAATTGATAATGTTGCATTATATTATTATGGTTTACGTTAATTCACCTACTGCATGGATATATACAGTAATCTGAGTAACATAAACAAACAATAACAATGCGAAATACGGCATGGTTTTTTCTTTTGGTAAAATTTGAGGTATCACCTCGAAGGTTATGCCGAGTGTTAAAATTTGATGATGAAATTTGGGTTGATAACGGAAGTGAATAAAATTCCGTTACAGCGTGGGGAAAACCCAAACCCTGAGAAGAAAAGAGATCTCATACTCTATTTAGAAAGGACGAGGTTTAAGGAATCAGTCTTTAGATAGTCCAACGTGGCGGACGCCCCACACCCTGAGTAAGTCTCAGAGCCGGGCACTTAAACTAGTTATTACTACCGAATTAATAAATCTAAATGCTATGGGCTACTATTATATACCTACATGAATTATTTCCTAATAATTTTGAAGATTTAAAAAAAAAAATTTTGTTTCAACGAATTTACATATTTTGGCTGATGCTGATCAATGGGTTCAATCAACAAATAATGTTTTTTTTATTTATTATTTAAACGAACCAACTTCTAACGTATATCAATTATTTAGACGTTGTTTATCAAGCAGCAGGCTTCGAAGTTACTACCAATGCGGATCTCTTGATGGTTATCCCTTGGCTGAATACGCACGGAAACATCACACATACCCTTGACATCCGATTGTTTAATGTTGCCTCTTGGCCCGATTCTTAGCTTGGCGCAGCGCAGTAGCGTTAGCGCAGTGGTATGACTTTACTTGCAATAACAAAGATGTTGATGGTTCTGATGCTTTTATGACGCTTAGCGAGATCGGCTCACGTGACCTTACAGATGCTGTTATGGTTCCTGGGACATCAAGACTGGATAGTGCGAATTTGATGATACTGGTTGCCTGTATTAATGGTGTGTGCTCAAATATATAACGCCTTTTTTGTTAAGCTTCAGTCGTCCATAAACACGACATTATTTGCTTTGTTTATGTAGTTTTACTTCATCTCCCAAGTAGACAGCATCATATTTTAGTCAGACTTCATATGTTTGCCTTCGTTATTGGAACTGCTTTTTGATATCTTAACAGTTGTCCCCCTCTGGAGCTTTTGACGGTTTTATTTAGTTTACATCCCCGTTATTTTGGACGTTGCACCACCATTGTCCTCCTGTTCGCTTTAAAGACTGGTCCCACGTTCAAAATTGGATCATAGATGTTGCTCGTCATCCAAAAGTGAATATTACATCTCGGTGTGCAGCTGTGCAAAGGTGATTTATGACTGCAGTCTTTGGTAGCCATGGAGTCCGGATATTATAGATTCGAATTATAATGAAGTGTTAACATGTCATCAATATTTCACTTGTTATCACTGGTGTGGTTGCTTTAGTTGCTGTGATTCGTGATGTTTTTGAGCAGTGTGATATTACTGCGTTTCGATGGTCCAGCCGTTGGTAAATTTGGTGCACACTTCTCCTGGTCTGCTGGTTCCTGTTGTTCTTAAAAATTGATATACACGACTCTAAAATTCCAGTGACAGCCTTATTGTAAACATTTTTCTTAGATTCTCTAACCAATAATTTACTATTTTTTTTTTTTGAACTTTTAACTTAATCTATCAACTATCTTATATAAGAGATGGCGCTCCCTCAATCCCACATTGCTATCTTATCTGGATGGGGTTGAGCCAACCTCATCTCTTCTTTAGACTAAACTTAATATTATACCTCCCTAATCTTAATTTTTACCTTAACTAGCGATGCTGGTATATATTCATAATATCGCGCGCGATATACCAGCCTTCATTTTACCATTACATCACCTACGTAAATGCCCGAACTTACATAGATGGTCTAATGGGAAAATGGAAGATGCACCTGTCAACGTTTTCTCCGGCGGCGCTTCCAATTTCGATGGAAAATCTTGGCTAGGGACTTCCTGCTAAAACACTCTTTGTACACGTTTGTAAGAGTTAATCTCGCATACTCCCCATGATCAAATTTGGTCTTACAATGCATTTTGTTGGTGTCAATACATTGAATTATGAATCGCCTCGATGTTCGTACGATTCTAAATTTCTTCTTGTGGTCTCTATGTAGCAATGGTCTGCGTGTTTTACACCTTTTCACCTTTCTGTGAGGCGAACTTTTTCTGTTTTTAGAGACTCTGGTTTTCACCCTATTTCTTAATTTGATAGATAAACTTCTAACTTTAAATTCTGAAATCCTATTAGTTGATAGGGATGCTAAACTTGATGATTTATTTTTTGGAGATAGCGTATTAAGACGGTTATTTACACACCTGTTCTTCCTGTTCTCGATCGTCTTTTGCGGTGCATAACTATTATCTAATTTTGTGTCATTGCCAATTTCTTGCGGTGATGTAGGCAACGATACATATTCAGAGTCTTGAGATAATTTTTCATCAGGTAATCGGCGTACCATCTGCTGTTCAACAATTTGATCAATTACATCTCCCGAGAGATTTTCATCTTCTTCTAAGATGCGGATTGATTGCGAGCTATTTAAGGTTATGTTAGTACCACCACATCCACCATTTGAACTTAACGTTGATTGTAACGTTTCTTGTGATGTTTGTAGCGATAGTGTCGTACTAATTTTGTTCTTAACTACCCGATAACCATCTAATGCTTGTGCGCAACTCGGTAATGATTTATTTGATGGACTATTTGCCTGAGATATTCGTGTTGCTGGTGGTGAAGCTACTATTTGTTCATTTGACAGGCACTGCTTCTTGTGCAGTTTTCGTAATAGCCTGAGATGTTGTTGCTGTGTGCGTTCATTGGTGTAGTACGCACGTGCTGCTGAATCAGTTGATGTATTATTTGGTTGCATCAGCACATTCGTCTGCTGATCTTGCGCATCATCACGAATCCCTAGTAGAACTTTGGTTTCGTGTGATACCACCAGTAATTTGTTTAACTGATTATCGGCCTCCTGCAGTGTAATATCGTGTCCTATTAAAGACCATCCGATATCTCTTAATGTATACCAGCATCGCTTCATCTCACCGGTTGTATCATCAAATACTTCGGAATCAGGGCTTCGGTCAATTCGACCCAAGATGTGAAATAGTTTGGTGTAGTAAACTGGTTTCAGCTCGTCTACGGTTAAACCACCCCATATCCAGGTTCTAAGTAATCTTCGAACCCCCTCCAACTTCTCAAAACACATAATCGCTTCTTGAAGTGGACATTCTGCAGCTGCCCTATGTGCGAATAGCGGAGTACCTAGAATGCTTCCGCGCTCTTGTTTAAAAGCTTCTTCAAGAGCCATTATTGCTTGCTCACGATCATCTGTGTCAATATCTCTTAATTCACACTCTACCGCCAATTCATCTTTACTTAAATGACTCGGATATATCATTATTTAAAATTAAATTTACTAACCTAAATGAACCTAATCTAAAAAAAAAATTAACCTAAACTAAATAAAAACATTAAAAATTTTTTTTTTTTTAAATTAAATGAACTAAAAACAACCATGGGTAATATCCCCTACAATGAATAAATTCCGCCAACTTGGATCAAAATAAGGATAGGATAAAGGAATTGAAATTGAAATTTTGATGATACTGTTTCCTTGTTCCCAATGATGCAACGGTAGTCTAAACCTGACATATGTACAAGGTGATCCTCGCTGCTATGGTGAACTTGAAAACAGATAACACTAATGGTACCCAATAGGCCATGGCAAAATTCTTGCCCCCGTATCCGCAGCTGGCAGTCTTACCCTGAACTCAGCAGAGGAGCTCACCTGCGAGGGTGACAGAACGTTCCCATGTAAGTCAACCAATGTTGCTGAGGTCTTTTCAGACACTCGAACCTCGGCTGCTATGGCTGTCTATTGGGGATGATAACTCGCCGGTTATCACCAAGGATTTCCGCAGTGTGAGATATAATAATGTTTAACTTATGTCCTAAAACCTCATCAATATCCGTTCACTGATAGAACACCGGATTGGACAGCTAAACACATTATACCCTGAACGCGCCTAAAACTAACTATGGGAGGACTTGCAAAACCCATCCCGAAGGATGACAAATTTAAATAAACAACACAAAGTGGAATTTTCGCAATAACCTAACTATACACCGCTGCTTGGAAATCCATATTTTAAAATAAAAATATATCTTACGGCTCGTGATAATTTTCTTACCGGTAGCCATAAGCATTTAACAGAGGAAAAATAAAATGTAGTGCAGTTCAGCTTTACGAGCCAGGATACGGAATGACCGATCTGAGAAATGAGCAGCCCTTTATACCACCCGATCACCGCTCGGCAGGAAAGGGATATGCCCATTACCTCAGGGACCGCATCATTCTCCCTTACTGATAACGCAAAGCATAAACTGTTGGTTGTACATGGTACAGAAAACCGTACAACTGAATTATTGCCTGAGTTCGGTTGTCACCGCATGCTCCAGCCTTCTACCATATTAGATGAATTCTTAAATTCCTATTACTACCACGAGTGTCGGTTTATCCCCCGGAGTGCGGGTTGGGACATGCCACAGATAAACCATCCATTCGGGGATCCAGCATAGGAGCTCAAAAATCATCAATTCCAGTCGGTACGCGTATGACCCACCACGAATAAGGTCAGGCTTGCCGCAGTCATACTCGTATCGATAGAAATTGACATCGAACAATGATAAAAACCAAGCACACGGTCATTTAGACCGATTTCAAATTTTTACTTCGGAGTTTAACAATTTTTGAACATTACATAAAGTAATGTCGACTACTTAGACGAGAATGTGAGGGAATCCTCAATTGAATTTAATAGACTAATGGTGGTATTTATTACCAAAATTTTTGGGCCGAATTATGGTCCCTGTTTGGGCGCCACTGTAACGAAAAAAAAAGTTTACTGTCTTACGACAGTATACCCTATCGTTAAAGAAATTGTCCCCATTTCATGCCCTAGCCCCATGTGCGGCTTGGTTTCCCGCAGCTCAGCCTGGTAGGGGATGTGGTCGTGGGTTTTTGGGGTTAGGTGAAATAAGGGACCTAGATTACCGCACAATCATATTAACTTAGGGAAGATGGCCTAAAATTTACCATCTAAAATTTTGATCAAAAAAAAAGAAAAGAGGTCATCGGACCCAACACTGGCGGATCCTAAACATATTTAGGGAATGGGTTTTCACCCATGGTTGTTATTTCTGGCTTCTTAGGGTAACATAATTACCTTAAGAAGCACAGACACGTAGTATTAACAATAAAAAAAAACTAAGGGTTAGTTGCCTATTGAAAGTGGAGGAGGTCCTTAGCAGAAAGAGGGTGTCCAGCCTATGGGCCGGGTTACTCTCGATGCCCTCGCTCCTAGCAAGACTCAGCTTTGCTAGAAGCAACTAAGGTACCTCGCCACTATTGGAATGTTTATTAATCACACATCAACACCATACTTACCAAAATATATATCTGTGGGTCCAACTCAAAATAACACGCACGCAATTATGGTTTTGAAATATTGCTTGCTTAACAATTTCTGCAGGTTGGTGTTGTTATATGTCCGCTAAATAACCACTATTATTTCGTATAATATATATACAGGCCCGATATAGCTATAGCAATTCACAAAAACTCAAACTCTTTTTTTTTCAGGTTTAGCACAATCTCTCAATTCAATAAGATTATTTTTATTCTTGTTTATGGATATAATAGATTCACTTATTCCACTAAATTTCACTGCTGGTCCATTAAAGATAAAAAAAACACACAAAGTTTCTGTATTAAATTATATTGTATTATTAGTAAAATGGAAAATGCACACTGATTTATTCTTAATATTTTACAAACTACTTTTCCGAAAATTAAATTTTATCATTAAGTATAATTTATTTTTTTGAAAACAATCCGACCAAAAAAAAAAAACTTCTAAACAACTTGCAGGTTTGCAATCGACTTCCTCCCTCCACCAAATATTTTTGCACCTCTTATATTAAATTATTGAAAAAAAATGTTGTACATTCATCAAAAATGTACGCAAGCAAAAAAAAATGTACAAAAACGTGACATTGGTTTTTGATTACCCAATGCACTCGCTAAAATTTTCTTATATCCAAAAAATATAACTTGATCGAAATGTGCAATTGGAGGTATTTCTAATAGCAAAGTCCATTCTCATGCTATTTACCTCAAAACACATCGATAAAAAAAATTGATAATGTTGCATTATATTATTATGGTTTACGTTAATTCACCTACTGCATGGATATATACAGTAATCTGAGTAACATAAACAAACAATAACAATGCGAAATACGGCATGGTTTTTTCTTTTGGTAAAATTTGAGGTATCACCTCGAAGGTTATGCCGAGTGTTAAAATTTGATGATGAAATTTGGGTTGATAACGGAAGTGAATAAAATTCCGTTACACTATTTATGACGTTTCCATGGACTGAATTAAGGTTTTCGTTGAGTTTCGTCGATTAATAACATGGCGAGCTAATCCTTATCGTTTCCATGCTAAATTTGTTTTAACAGTTCAGGCGGTGTTATGTTTTTGTCAGTCTTTTTATATTTTAATCTGTTTCCTGAATGTTTTAACCCGTGTTTATTTTAACTGTATTTTTCTTTATAGAAATACTATATTTTATAATAATACTATATATATTTATTATAAAGATGGCATGAACCCATTTTTTATATTTTTGAAAGACATTAATAATTCAAAAATAATAGTAATTCTTTATTAAAGTGTATGTTAAATTTTAAATTTCAAATTTTAATAAATAAAAACTGTTTTGTGATTTATTTACAATTTTATATAAAAAACAAGTGTTTTTAATATACATATAACGGGTGATTTTTTAAGAGCTTGAGAACTTTTTTTTAAAAAAAAACGCATAAAATTTGCAAAATCTCATCGGTTCTTTATTTGAAACGTTAGATTGGTCCATGACATTTACTTTTTGAAGATAATTTCATTTAAATGTTGACCGCGGCTGCGTCTTAGGTGGTCCATTCGGAAAGTCCAATTTTGGGCAACTTTTTCGAGCATTTCGGCCGGAATAGCCCGAATTTCTTCGGAAATGTTGTCTTCCAAAACTGGAATAGTTGCTGGCTTATTTCTGTAGACTTTAGACTTGACGTAGCCCCACAAAAAATAGTCTAAAGGCGTCAAATCGCATGATCTTGGTGGCCAACTTACCGGGCCATTTCTTGAGATGAATTGTTCTCCGAAGTTTTCCCTCAAAATGGCCATAGAATCGCGAGCTGTGTGGCATGTAGCGCCATCTTGTTGAAACCACATGTCAACTAAGTTCAGTTCTTCCATTTTTGGCAACAAAAAGTTTGTTAGCATCGAACGATAGCGATCGCCATTCACCGTAACGTTGCATCCAACAGCATCTTTGAAAAAATACGGTCCAATGATTCCACCAGCGTACAAACCACACCAAACAGTGCATTTTTCGGGATGCATGGGCAGTTCTTGAACGGCTTCTGGTTGCTCTTCACTCCAAATGCGGCAATTTTGCTTATTTACGTAGCCATTCAACCAGAAATGAGCCTCATCGCTGAACAAAATTTGTCGGACGTAAATCGCGAAACACTTTTCGAACCGAACACTGATTTTTGTAATATAATTCAATTATTTGCAAGCGTTGCTCGTTAGTAAGTCTATTCATTATGAAATGTCAAAGCATACTGAGCATCTTTCTCTTTGACACCTTGTCTGAAATCCCGCGTGATCTGTCAAATACTAATGCATGAAAATCCTAACCACAAAAAAATCACCCGTTACTATATATATTTGCTGAATACTATAATTTTCCTTTTGACAGATAGAATCTCATTTAACCCAACTACTTTCATCGAGTTAAGGAGGATTAAGAAATTTAACGATACTCTAAATCCGACTCGTTTCCATGATGAGTTAATCCGAGATAATTCCGGTTATCTCTGTCATGGAAACACCATAATTTTCCCATGATATCTAGATGGGGATTTTGACTTTTTAGTTTAAATTTAAGCATTTCAGTGTTTCGGGCTCATCGTTAAAAGGTTATGGGGTATATCCTCTATCCGGCAAGTTAATTATTTGCGTACAGAAATATGGTTACTAGATTTATTTTGCCATGCCAATTCTTACATCTTTTTTAAATTTAATTTTTTTTTGCGATTTTTAAGTAGAACAACATAAAAAGACTGCGACCTCGGAAAATGCGTAGCAGTCTTTTAATTTAAATTTAAATTTAAAACATATGTGAGAATTGGCATGGCAAAATAAATCTAGTATCCATATTTCTGATCACAAATAATTAATTTGTAAGCGGATAGAGGATATACAAAAGCAAATAATGGTAAGTTTTGAAGTGAATTTATTTTTTAAAAAGAGTTTCGTTAATATTATATTATTGTAATTTAAAAGCGCAAATTGAAAAATATATATATTTTTACTCTTGGATGCAACAAATTCGCACATTTGCATTTTTTCATTTTTTTTAAATTTTTCTCGCGAATCTAAATAATTTTTTGAATCAAAGTATGTGAAGTTAAAGATCATTTCGTCACCTATCTAATGATACCACGTGTGTGTATTGTCTGTTCAAAGCCAGGACAACAACAACAACAGAACACAACAGCCCGAAAATGCTCGATCCAAGTAGCACCGGTTGAGGAGCTTGTGGCAGGTATAACAGTGTACGTTTTAAGGGGAATTGTCGTCTTCTATCGATTACGTCTTCATTCGGAATAATAAAATGAATACCATACCAGAGGTAGCTGCCCAAGTGGTTGAACTAATTGATGCGGGGCAGAACCAAAGTGAAGTGGATCGCCAACTAAATTTGAGCCGATTCTCCTTTCGTCGAGTGAGGCAGAGTCGAGAAACTGGTGGCTACAGATGGCGATAACGTCGATCTTGTGTTACAAAACTGCGTGATGACCGCTTTCTTGTGAAAAATTCGTTGCAAAATCGTTGTTTGAATGAGGTTCAACTCGGACAGCGGCTCCAAGAAGTTCGTGAAGTCGAAGTCAGTCGTTGGACTGTTAGAAGACGACTTCGACAAGGTGATCGGACTGAACACAGACCAGCAAACGGTTCGAAATTGATCCCAGCCCTCCGACGAGCTCGCCTTCGGTTCTTTCGAGAGCATTTGGATTGGACCGAAGAACAATGGAGAACAGCCCTGTTCTCTGACGAGTGCAGGATGTGTTTACATGACAACGATGGGCGAGGAAGAATACAGAAGATCAGGAGAGTAATTTGCACAATGTTGCATTGAAGAACGCGTCTCGTATGACGGTGGATCGTACATGTTCTGGGGAGGCATATCACGAAGATATGATCTTGTGTTCATCTCCGGAGTGAATACTGACCGTCGATCAAGAGGATTGACTTCTCAACGATACATTGAGGAAGTAACCGAAGACTACGTTGCACCTTTCGCCGAGTTTGTTGGTGAAAACTTCCTATTCATGTAGGATAGTGCGAGACCGCATTATTTGTGTTGTGACAAAATACCTATACAAAATGTATTAGTATCAAATTTTTAAATTAAAAAAATGAATTACATACCTTGGATAGTTATTATTCGGCTCTTTTGATTCTTTTCGCTATAGTCTTATAGTCAACTAACCACTTTTAAGGGAGTAAGAGTTGAAGAAACTAGAAAATTCGAAAGAATAAAAATTTCGTAAATCGTATACATATATTTGTCGTTAGAAATTGTGGACTTTTAATTTAAATTCTTGGCTGGAATTACGTTGGAATTTATATTTTGTCAGATGATATTTTTTTGAACTATCCGTTAGGAAATACACCATAAATAGGTTTGGCCGTCTCAACGATATTTCTCCATGTAGTCTAGGTCGCAGGAAAAAGAGGTCATACACAATAACCGATTGAGTTTGAATCCCGTTCGTCGTCTGTAATTCATCGTGTAGGAGTAGGAGATCTTCCGCTAAGTCAAATTATTGTTGAAGCTCAGTCTAGGGTTTTCTAACAAATTTGTTTATGCTCAAATACAGCAAGCTTCTAAGCCATATTATTGTTGGAGCTCAGTCTAAGGTCTTCTAATGATTTTTTTTTACGCTCAAATGCAGCAATCTTCTGGATGTCTTTTACTGTTTTGTATGACAAATTAAACAATTGTCGCATAAAGGGTTTAAAATGTTTATAACTAATTATTTAAATAATAAATATTTAATATTATAGAATCACCGTACAGATTTACTAAACCGCAGACTTCTAACGATTTTAGTGTTTAGAGGAGTAGTTAAAGTTATCCGGACAGTTCCGAGAAAAACAATTCACAGAAAAACAATTCACAGAAAACAATTCACAGAAAAACAATTCACAGAAAAATAATTCATAGAAAATGCATAATACACAATTCATAGAAAAGCAATTCTCAGAAAAGTAATTCCCATAACAATCCGAATGTAGGTCAATAAAGTATGGCATATTTATCACAAAAAAGAAATTCTCATAAAAATACTACACAGATAAATTAAATATTAAAATAAAAACCATGAGTTTATTGAACCTAGTAACTTATGTCTTAATAATATAGTTACAAATATGTAAAATAAAATTGACTAAAAATTTTTTTTTCCTTTGCTGACGCCAAACATCATTTTTGTCTCTTTCATTTTTCACAAAATTTGTATCGTAGATTATGTGAAGCAGGGTTCAAAAATCAATACAATGAAGATGCAGAGTTTGCTCACAACATCAAAATGTTATTAGCACTTTCGTTTGTTCCTTCTGTAGACGTGATAAAAGCATTTGAACTGTTAAAAGAGCGAGATATAATTTCTGAAGCAGTCAATGAATTGCTAGACTATTTCGAAGATAATTATGTGGGTAGATTAGATGTTCGCATTAAAAACACATCCGGTAGGCGAGATCCGAGGTATGCGATCAAAGCATGGAATGTTTATGAAGCCGTGTAACAAGGGTTTCCGCGAACAAACAATAATCGAGGGATGGCACAATGGTTTCAAAAAATTGGTTGGCTCAGAGCATCCTTCAATGTGGTGTTTTTTGGAAAAGTTGCAATTGGAACAATCAAAAAATGAGATAACGTTACAACAATTTTTTGCTGGAATGCCTATGCCACCAAAAAAGAAAAAATATCGTGATTATCAAAGATTACAAGAAATTGTATCCTCTTATTCAACAATGGAAATAATTGAATTTTTAAGTGCTGTTGCGCATAATATAATAATTTAAAATAATCCAAATTATGAATTGTTTTTTTGTTATTTATAATTGTTACTAATAATTAAAAATATTGAATAAATAGAATCTAGGTCCATTTCTTTTATATTTTAATATTTTATTATCTTATGGAAGCACAATTCACAGAAACGAAGTTTACGTAAAAAATAATTTCTTGAAAGTCGCGGCGACTTTATTTACTTTGCAAAAACATTTGTAATGGAAATACACATCAGCTGCGTTTTTTTGAAAACAATCGAGTAGAGTTCGCGATAGCTATTTTCAAATTTGTCCAATTTAAAAATAAAAAATTATTTTTTTTAAATTAAATAATTTAGATTTTATAGAAATCTATGTATAACCAAAAAAATCCATTATATAAGTTGTATGGTGTTCTTGTAATATCGTTGTTCTGTCTATAGTTCTGAACTACTCCGTTATTATACAGAACTATACAGAACAATGATATTACAAGAAAACCATTCAACTTTTATGATGGATTTTTTTGGTTATACATAGATTTCTATAAAATCTAAATTATTTAATTTAAAAAAAATTAAATTTTCAATTGGAAAAAATTTGAAAATGGCTATCGCGAACTCTACTCGATTGTTTTCAAAAAAACGCAGCTATCATCATACATTGCATTGTTACTATTTGAAATAATATAATATAATTCTCAATAGGTTTGCATTTTCCTAAATGCCTGTAAATAACTTTCATTATGCGTTATGTAACATGCAAGGTCAATAATATAAATAAGTATAATTATACTTATTATTCATATATTATTTGAATGTATGTTAATTGTCTAATTCTAAATTTGGAAAAACCTAATCAAAATTTCATTTTGGAATTCCAAATTTTTTGCGCAAGTAGGCACAGTATACACAATAAATAGAGAAACTTGACATTCAAATTGGCCAACGTCCAAATTCGCTTTACCTAACCTAAGCTAGTGATTCCACATTGTTCAGATGCTCAATAAATTTTGAAGTGCCACCAGCAATCTTACTTCTGGAAGTTAAATAATCTTGTATATTGATTTCTTTTCCGTGATTTTTAATACATTATTATGTTTCATACATAACGAGTATGTACATTATGTTTATATTAACAATTTTGTTATGATAAATAACGTTAGATGCGTATTGCGCATAAAAAAATCATAAACAAAATCTACGCTTCACATCTCTGTTATAAATCTATGTTATATACGTATGATTAATGGAAGAATCTTTTAATACAATATTCCGAAATTTTGATTTTAAATTATGTTTTGAAACTAATAAATGACGCTCTCTGGCAGGGAATATTATTTAG
>OW052222.1:314578-344162 GCA_932526605.1 Nephrotoma flavescens
CATTGTGGACAAGATAATAATCATCTAATACGTCACAGTTCGTGTGTTAATGACATACTGGATAATAATAATGACGCGGACGATGAGGATAATGACAATGAAGATGAAAAAATATTGTGTTTAGCCATGAACAATTTAAAGGAGAACCTTAAGACACCTTCGCTTAATTTACCGTTGTCGAATTCAAATATCGAACATAAAATTAATAAAAAGCGAAAGAAGAAGTTAAATGCTAAACTGAATGAGCCCAAGCTAAAAAGATTCTTAGATAAAACGGTTAAACTGAACATTAATAATAATAATAACAAAAATCATAATAGCGTTAGTAGTAAAAAACTAAGTCACGATATACGAAAAGCGCCTATTGACGGAGCAAAAATTTGTATTAACGATAATGATCGGGACATCGGTGAGCATCAATCGGACGATACTCGTTACTTATTTCATCACGAAAACCTAACAGACCAAAATGATATTAAGGAGTTTACTGAACATGATGAATATGAATTCAAATCGTGTGACGAGGAAGTAAATTTAGATCTGGAAAATGAACGGAATAATTTAATAAAAAATTTCAGTGGAAAAATGTGTCGAGATTGTAATATGAAACATAATAGAGATGAGTGCCAAATTCGCAATCCGTTGGGTGCGGTTAAAGATTCGATTGACCTCGATGATTGGATGGAGAAGAATAAGGATATTTTGGCAAATGAAGAGAAACTACAAAGCATTGTTATAAATAGTAATAATAGCATTGTGCATAATCATTCTCAGATAAAATCGGAAGAGTTGGAGGATGAAGATGATGTTGATGATGACGGGGATGATGGAATAGAGGATGATAGTGTAGATACATCATCAAATTTAAGTAACAGTGACTTTAACCAACTTCAAAATAGTAACATTAATAGTATGAGTAATAACATCAGTATTGTTTTACCTAGTAGTAGTTTACAGAATGGCATAAAATTAGTAAGCAAAATTCCGTCATATTCTGAAGCATCTTTACCTGAACAATTTGATCTCCGGCTCATAACAGATGATTTTGGAATATTTACGAAAATTGTTTTGCCAAAATTCACGCAATTGGGCCCTGTTATTGGTGAACAAGTTCAAGAAATTGATATTTCAGATGATTGCAATATGAAATTTATAATCGAGACACATAATGGTGTTAAATCTAATTTTTTGTCATTGGAAAATAAGAATAAATCCAACTGGTTGCGATATATTCGACCAGCTAGTAGTCGCGATCTACGTAATACAACAATAATAGTTAAGGATAACTCTATATATTTTGTAACGTGTGTCGATATTGAGGTTGGTTGTGAACTGCTATATTGGAGTGATGAGAATAACTCGGCGTGGGATAAAAAGAAAATCGATCGAATAAGTAAGTTTTAGCAGTTAAGAATTTAATAAAAATTATTCAATAATTCTGTGTAGCCCTTGACTCTTGTTCAGCTCAGTTTAAAACAATTTTATAACCATTTTTAAGCTTTAAATTGAAGTTTGACTGTGTGATTATGACTGACTTATTGCACTTCGCCGGGATAGTTTGGCTCAAATTTCAAGATATTTAAATCTAATTACTTTTAGGAAATATTATTAGTTCAGTAGAAACACACTCTTGAGCAAAGACAAATATTTATCGGATTGTTTAATAAGATAAATTATTCAAAACATAGTTCCGCGAATAAGCTAGTCACAAGTAGAAATTCATATTCATGACAGATGAAAAATTAATACGTTTTGAATGCAGATCAAATATTATATTTAACTACAGTCCTTATTTGTAAGTTATATCTAAAACAGTTACTGTTAGACTCCTGCATGACACATATGTATGTCCCATTGAAAATCTTGATAACCACTATACTTTTAAAAATAATATTGATTAATTTAAAAAGGAAGTTTTTGTGGGAAGATACATTACTAGTACGATATATAAGAATCCTATAAGCATGCATACAATTTTTTTTTCAGATTGTGGTGGGTGCAACTTAAAATTTGATCACCCATTGTTCCATCGAACTCATTGTTCGGTATTTCATGACCCAGCATTTAGTTTGACAATAAGAAAATATCATTGCAAAGTTTGTGGCATTGCCGTTTTAGGCAAAGAAAATATTATGAAGCACGCAGCACAAATGCATGAAGGAAAAGGAGCATATCAATGTCAATACTGTAAAAAGGTAATAACAAGTAAATTCATTTTTACATATTTTAGTTACTTTTAATATATTTTGGCATATTTAGTTCTTCTTACGTTTAAATTATTTGGAAATGCATCGAACTTATGGTTGCAGTGCTAATCCTCAACGTGCTCGACCCCTTTGTGACTTTTGTGGCAGAAAATTTTGTCAACCACAAAAGCTGAAAGTTCATATAAAACGAATGCATAGTGATATGGCTGAGGTCTTAAGAGATTTTCAATGTAAGTTGTGCTCCAAGTTGCTAGGGTCACGAGCTGCATTGCAACGACATTCCAAAGAAGTGCATAGCAGAAATTCTACAGTAGTTAGTTGCCCCAGATGTCAAAAATTGTTTCAAAATCGAAGTAATTTAAAAATTCACATGTTGACACATTCTGGTGTTAGACCATTTAGGTAAGTGTGCCCTATAGTTGTTTGTCACATAATCATAAGATCTATTTATTAACAAACATTCTATCATAAGATGTGCCGAAAGTGAGTGTAGTGCCGCTTTTACCACAAAACAATGTCTCCAGTTCCACTATAAAAAAGTTCATGGGTATACACAAGAGCAAATGCCTAAAATTGAGCGTAGCGTCGCTTATACATTTGATGCATATTCTGGTGGTATGAAAATAGACGTCAATGGTAAATGTAAATTATAAATGTATATAACATTCAGTCGAAATTACCAAATGTATTTGTAAATTTGTTATCTAGCGGAACAGAAATCTCGCCGTCGGCGTCGTAGCATAGATTACGAGAACAGTCTTCACAATCCAGAAACTGATGACAACGATGAAAATTCTTACTCCACACAAAATACCAAAGATCATAATGCATCTAATGAAATTTTGAAACAACACCACGCTTCTATAAGTGACATATGTAAAAATGAAACAAATCTCTCTCTACTCTCGACGACAATATCATCATTTTTAAGTCAAGAAATTAATCGAAATCAACTACGAGACGCTGAAAGTGATCAAAGTGAAGGTGAACAAAATGGTGACAGTTTGCATAGTAATAGTGAGATGGAGAAGGATCAAGAGCGTAATCCAAATTTTGAAATTATGAAAACGAATGATGATCAGCAACATTCAAATCAACAATCACTACCAATAAATCATCCTCATTTATTGTCTCATCATCATCAGCCACAAATGGAAACAAACGCGCAACAACAAAATGCTCAATTAAGTTTAGTGGAATCATTTTTATCAGAAACTTCATCGCGATTGAATTTAGATACGAATGACGATCTTTCGATGATGTCCTCTTCGAGTAACAATAACATCGACAATGCAAAAACTCCGGACTATCGAATACCGGACACATTAAATAAAGTTCAAGATTATGAAAACACAAATAGTAGTCATCAAAATTTAGTTGCTAGCAAAGGTAGTAAGAAATGGATCAATACCGATATCACTGAATCAAATGAAATGTCAGTAAACCGGGATTTCTTATCAAAATTGATAATGTCTAGTAGTCAACATGACGATAATGATGATGATGACAATTCGACAATACTTGATGTTGTGGAAACGAATCAAAATAATCAGTATCATTCTCCATCTCTAATGGGTAAGTTTTCTATTTTTAGTTGAGCTAGAGATCCACCACGGAAGTGGACAACAATCATAGTACAACAATTAATTATTTTTTATACAGGCACGCCAGAAAGTTTACACCAATTGCAACACCATATAACAACGCCACCCCATCCAATTCAACATCAGCATCATTTACATCACCTTAATCACCAGTCAAATTTAGTTAGTGGATTCTATAATAATAATCGACAAATAGGATCAATATCCACTTCAGCTAGTATGCTAGTTGAAGCAGCTTTAAATTCAGTTAGTAATATAATTGACAGCGAACCCGATTCATGCCAATTGAAGAGCAATTCAACTAATATTCATAACGATGATGATAATATGAGTAGAATGAATGTTGATATTGATGCAACAACAGGTTCAAATACCAACAATACTAATGACCATATGAACCATGTTGAGTTTTCCAATGATCGAACCGGTTATCATCACAATACATTTATACAATCGCCAATTGGAAATAGCATGGTGATGAAAGATAACAATAATGATATTGATGTTGATTCGGTTTCAACGCCAAATGAAAGTTTTCAAAATCATACAACACCTTCGCCTCGTGCAATATCGCCCGGTCAAGACTATCCAATAATGTATTCCTCAAATCATCATTCCATGTCGAACTGCAGAAGGGGGAGTTATTCCTCCTTATTACAAGATAATCATTTAGTTAATCAAGGACAGCAATCACCTCAATCATTACCTCGGTATGATTTTAATAGTTTAGGCAGGCGTAAACGGGATGATCAATTGTCCAGTGATGATGAAAATAGTATAATTGTTGCACAAAACCTAAGTGTAAATAGTCATCATAATGACGATAAAATGAAATTACCACACAGCCAAATAGAAATTTTATATTCAAAGTACAATAATGATAATTTGCAGGGAGGTTTAGGGCAAGATGACAGTATTAATGACATAAATGAGACTCGATTGAAGTATAATAACGGTGGCAACAGTAACAATAATAGTGGTAATAATAGTAACAATAATCACAATGATCAAGGAATGGATATTGCTGAGTTCCGGAGCAATAGCAGTAACGAGACAATATCTGATTTTCAAGGAGTGGATATGAGTTCTCGATCAATATTAGGTGCATATCATAATTCATCTGCATCAACAAATTTTCAAATCCCATCTGCGGGTGTTAATTTATCATTAAATCGATATCATCATCATATTTACGATATCCTGCAGCATGATCGTGAGCCAGTTTCTCAAAATGAGCATAACCAAATGAGTTCCATACAACCACAACAACAACAGCAACAAACGATACACAATTTAATGCAAGATCAAATTAACGAAGACCCAACCGATCAATCGGCCACGGTTGATTTAAGTCGATCAGCAAGTTATGCCGTATCATCACCACCTCCTCCACCTTTGCCCTATAGTCATCCACATTCTGAAATGCTACGAATGGTATCACTAGACCTCACCCCAAGCGGTAGTAGTTCAACAATGTTAGTTGGCGGAAACTCTCATTTAAGACATTCGTCATCAATATTATCATCTCATCAAATAAACCACAACAGTAGAGATTCATTATCCGTTGTCGAACACAATCGTTTAATATCGTCAGAACAAATTCCATCAAATCATCGGCTGCTGGTAGATCCAACAGCACATCTTTTAATGGAACAAAATAACCGTATCATTTCAGAAAATCGTATATTAGACCAGACATCTCGATTACTCGTGGATCCGTCGGCAAATCGTCATATGGTATCATCACGTGGTTTTGGTGCATACCATCATCAGGTACCACCAACAAATTATCATCACACAACTCGAAGTGGTTTAGCATCTCCACATTCAACTAATCCATCGAATTATCATCCATTTTCAGCATATTATTAAAATCGATTAATTTATATAAATTATAATGTACATACGTTAAAATTAAACCTATAACATTTAAAAATTAAAAAAAGGAAAAATCTATACCGAGTAGTAATAAATTTTACTTGGTGTTTTAATATTAAATGAAATTCAAAAAATTGTTGTGCCAAATTTTTATTTATAATATTAATAAAGTCCAAACGTAAAGCTGTATTTATTTAACAATGAATTAATTAACTTAAAATGATGAATGAATTTTTATTATTTTTGATTTTTATTAATACATATATTGTAACGATTATGTAAAATTTAAGTGTACTCAACTGTGTTAGAATTTAGAATAATAAGGAAAATCCATAATTTTCAAAATTTTCAGTTTAGTTTTTAAATTGATTAATTTTTAATTAGGTAAGTATAACATAAAACCAATAAAAATATTTTGTCTGTATTTTGGGTTATAATTGTACAATAATATTTAATAACTAATAACTATATAAAATGATACAACAAAATTCAAACATATTATTAATTAATTTATAATTTTATCAAATAAAATTATTATTAAAAAATTTAAAAATAAACTACCTAACAAAAACAATGCTGTAAGCACAATAATTTTTGTTTTAAATTTTAGTTTTGTTAACTAATTTAATAGTGCATATATGGCCTAGAAACAATTACCAAATATGTAGTAATAGTGCTAGAATCTGTAATAAAGACCCACCGAAATTAATAAACAAACCATTTACTTATTCATATACACGTTGGAGTGGAAGCCAGTGAAATCTAAATTAAACTAACCACTGGCATTTAATTTTGAAATTAGCCATTCTTATTTAATTTTTTTTAAGTTTGTTGTAATTTATTTCAATTACCTAATTAAATTATAAATAAAAATAAGATAATATTTTATTCAAGTACAAAAAGAACATTAATATTAAAAATAAAAAAACAAAAACAAATACATTTTTAATTTAAAAATAATTAAGATAATGAGAAGATATACATTTAAAATGAATAAATATACAATTTTACTACTTTAAGACCAACCATTATCTTAGAAATGGTGTTTATTATTATTATTATTGTACTAAATGAAAATAAAATAAATTTATCTTATTTAAATAAATATTTTTTTATTTCGGAGTCTAAACTAAATTGAATAAAAAATCCCCAATTTGTAAGCACCATCATTTGTGTATTAAACAATAATAATATTACATAACACTTAATCAATTATACATGGGTGTATTTAAATTATGTGTGGCCTATATAATGAAAATCAGCCAGTAATCTCTAATAATTCTATTGACTCATTATTATGTTATTCTATTGTACTATATTCACAATCAGTGAAGAACAAGCAAGTTGGAAGAAGGATCTTGGTTCAGTAAGATCTAAACTCAAAAACTTTAAAAATTCATAATTTTAAACTTCGGCTGCAGTCTACTTAATGAAATTTATTTGAAAGCCAAAATACATATACTTTGGGTGAATTAAGTTTTTTCAAAGTGCTTATGCTTGTGCAAAAATTAATCATTTTATTTCATTATAACTAAAGACATCCGAATACAACATAATAGAGGATAAGTTTTGTGTATTTAGTCTTTTTAATAAAAAGTTTCGCTTGTTTTGAAGTACAACCAACACAATTGTGTGTATAGTTAAACTGTTTTTTTCGGACGAACTAAGTTTGAAAGGAAAACACAAATGTGTAAGTTGGTTCAAAAAACATACAAACATAAATTTTTGACATGGTACATTTGCCGCACCCACACAAATGTGTTACCGGGCAGGAAAAGCGAAAACATTTTAAAAATGTTTTTTTTTGTCAATTTTGTTTTGCAACAATACATAGACATTATCTATTACGACTAAGTTTGAAGCCAGAAGGTGAAGCCGAGTGTGGCTTGGCCCAATGTGTTCGTACCACGTGCGTTTATCAAATATCAATTTATATATCCGTCTTTTACTGGTACACGTAGTATGTAATACTTATGTAGTATTCTGTTTCTCATATTTTGTTGTGACATTGACAGATTAAAATTGTAAATAAATTCTAGGTAGTAGACAGACGAGTTTAAGCAAAATAAAAATGATGAAATATTTTAATGAAAATAATTGTAAATAACTACATACATTCATACAAATAAAACTTGAAAATTATTCATATTGCAAAAAATTTGTTTGAAATGTTCATTCATAAAAAATATCATATAAACGTTATCGCATCAAGGCAGGGTATTCTTATCATTTAAGCATTTAACTTATAAATTACGAGATATTAGTTTGAATTAAACTATTTAAGAGACAAGAAGAAATTATAAATGTTATAAGTAAAGTTTATTAAAATATTTCTGATGCAATAGTGTGGTGTGGATTAAAAAATTTAAAGTGATTTTATGATTTATGACAAAAGATTTTAAATTATTTGTAGAACTCGAATAGTCAATAATACTACACAAAGTTTTCAATTAAATACGTGTTTGCTTGTGATAAAATTAAGTAAAATTAAGAAAATGTTAGACACTCATGGTACAGAGTCTAATCACCATGCATTTTTGAAAGGTCTTATTGACTTTACAGCTGGCTCATTAGGTGAGAAGTTTTGCTAAGTTTATTCAAATAGGTACATACATTATAATTGTTTCAGTGAAAACCAAAATTTTCTTAACAATCCCATTCGTCATCAATTCTTTCTCTACTATCAACGAAAATATCTTCTTGATGATAAATTTTGTCAAAAGATCGTAATGTTAAATGACATGTAAATAAAGGCACTAAGTTCATAATGACGTTGTACATACGCAATTTGATGATAATAAAATGGAAAACCTTTTAACTGAAAACGTATTTCTATTTAGAAGGAAATACAGGCTTAAGATGAGTAGATGGACTATTCCTCTCTTGATTTAAGCTCTTAACAAAAGTCCTTACCTATTAACATATTGTTTCTCCTTTGAGAGTTCTGACATCTAGCAAATTTAAACCATTACCTAAATTTGACTCAAAGATCATACATACTTATGTTGCGAAGTGAGCAAATAATCCAATTCTGAAATCATCTTTTCTTGTAGCTATTGCTGTCTTACTTTGAGAAATTTACAACAACAATCCCATATATATAATTCCAAATTGGAATTATTTTAGACAAACTTTTCTGCTGGTATAGAATTATTCTATTCTACCTGTAGTTTTAATGTTCACCACCAGGGCAATTGTATTGAATACTTTTATTTTTAAATGTTGGCAATAGAAATACAAAAGTGATTTTTGTTATTTTGACATCGCATTTTTCTAAACCACACTAGCAATTAGTTACGATTTGTAATAATATTCAAGCACATTACTATTTCATTGAATGTATTTAGTTGCATTTTTACGTTGAAAACAAACAATTCAAAATGTAATTGTTACCAACTAATAAAATTAAATTAAAAAATATCTTTGGTTGTTACTTTGAGCACAAATTAATTCTATTCCAGAATGGTTTTAACTTTTGCCAAAGTAAGACGACATATATCTAATAATTAATTTTACTACGATTAAATCATACGAACTTCCTACTTACATTTTTCGATGACATACCTAGGTATTTATTTGGTAATATTTTAAGTTCTAGCGATAATTTTTTAATAAGCTGTATATTTAGATATTTATTTAGATCAAATCTTACTTTAAGATTATATTTTCATTTTTATAGGTGGGATTGCACTGGTTTATGTAAGCCAACCTTTAGACACTGTAAAAGTAAAAATGCAAACGTATCCTCATCTGTATTCGGGTTTTGTTAAATGTACTGTTGAAACATTTAAAAAAGATGGGATCTACCGTGGATTATATGCCGGAAGTTTACCAGCGGTTGTGGCCAATGTTGCTGAAAATTCAGTATTATTTGCAGGTATTAATAATACTTCTAATCAAGAATAAAGTTTTGATATTTCAAAAAATATAGATACCGTACTAGTTATTTTATAATTCTATTTTAGCATATGGTGGTTGCCAACAAGCGGTAGCAAGAATCCAAACGAAACAAATGAAAGACTTGAATGTATTTGACAATGCAGCTGCTGGATTTCTAGCAGCATTTTTCTCCACATTTTCATTATGCCCCACGGAGTTAGTTAAATGTAAATTGCAAGCAATGCGAGAAAGTCTGGGCCCAACAGAAAAAACTATGATTCGAATATCACCATTCCAACTGACGAAACAAATTTTTAAAACCGATGGTAAGGTATTTCGATAGATTTATTAACGTTAATTGTGTAAGGGTAACATTTATTTTTAAGGTATTTTGGGATTCTACAGAGGATTAACGTCCACAATGGCACGTGAAATGCCGGGATATTTCTTTTTTTTTGGTGGATATGAAGGAGCGCGTGAATTATTAAGGAAGTGCGTATAAACAGTTATATATTTATATCTATTTAAATTAACAAATGTATTTTAAGGCCAAACCAAACGAAAGAACAAATAGGACTATTGAACACAATGATTTCTGGTGCAGCAGGTGGAATTGCTTTATGGACCTCAATTTTTCCTGCCGATGTGATAAAAAGTCGAATACAGGTACAAAATTTAAATGGTGGTATGTTAACAGTTGGAGGTGATATAATTCGAAAAGAGGGATTTCTGGCGCTTTATAACGGGTTAACGCCTACAATTCTAAGGACGATACCTGCCACAGCTGTATTATTTGTTGTATACGAATATACCAAGAAGTTTTTATTGGAAATAACCAAGTGACAACGAAGAATTGTTTTTCTACCGTTTAAGTAGCATTTTTAGTTTATTAAATTCAGGAATTACTGCCAAAATTAAGCTCATTATGTGATCTTTACATTGGGATTGATAAAATGTATTTATGTATTTATAAAATTTCAAGAATAAAATTATTTTGTTACAATTTTTGGAAATTGACTGCCTATCTGAGTATATTAAATATTGTTGAAGAAGTCCGTACTTAACAAGTTTGCCACTTTTTGAAAATCGATAAAACGGTCTTAAATAACAAATTATTGTGATCGAGATTATTAGTAGATATATTATTTATCAGTCAGTTAGCATCACTGGAATTGATGTGATTGTAAGCATTGTAAGCATTGAAGCATTGATTGGTAAGATCCGTGGATCAGTATAATGAGGGGCGCACGCTATTGGATCTCATGAACTGGCCCTTAATCATCGCGTTTGTTTCAATTGCTTGGTACGATTGATTCTGCTTTTAGTGTTCATCATTATATGGCTTGAAATTTCTTTTAGTACATATTTGGGATTTGGAATCGAATATTTTTATAACTCTAATATTCAAACCAAACGAGCCTACTATAATGCGCATCAAAACTCAAGCATTGGATTTGAATTTATACCATTGTCGATCTCTTCCTTTTATCCAAAGAGACGTTATTTACCTTGGATGGAAATCGAGATATATCCTAATTTGTTAATGCTTGAAACGTTCGATCTATTGTGGATATCAGTAAAAAATCTGTACAATGCCATCAAGATGGTTCCTTTATCAGGCAAATATCTGTTTCGGCTACTGGAGCAAACTTCCTTAGCTCACATGACAACATAATAGACACCAGCAGAGGACAAACTAAGACAGAAGTGGATAGCCTACGGGCCAGAGATAACGATCTTAAACAGAATCCTGTCCAGTACGTACTGCAAAGAATATCTTGAACTTGTGATGGTCTCAAAAGACATTGGTCATACCGGCATACAATTGCTTGAGGTTTGACCAATTCAATATTGTTTAATACAATATTCTTCCGGAGGACCTGGAACCGAAGTGTATACTAGCAGAGGTTTAGGAGAGACAGTTCCTTCAGACAGTTGGCAACAACTCAAGATATCTGTGGTATTAGAGCCAACCTCACACAACCATTTGTATATGAGTCGTCGTTAGTCAATTTACAAATAATTATACTGGCAGAGAGATAACATCCAACTATTATTAATTTCTTTCTGGTACGGAAATTCACAAAGTTTGTTTATAAACCCGTAAAATTTTTTTTTTTTTTGTAACTATTGCCAAAGGCTTTATTCTTGAATCTTTCTTTATGCGAAACTAACAAGAAGTGTGAAATTCTTAAAAACTATAAAAAAAAAATTAACTTAAGCCTTAACCTATGTTAATACTTAATATCATTATGCATTATTATTATTAAATTATTATTAATTACTTAATTTCATTTCAACATGCGCGAAATTATTAGATTATATTTCTCAGTTAATTAAATCTAGAGGATCTGTTCTGTGAAGCCGTCCATATTTCGGTTGCCTTAGTAGTTCTCTAGCTAATTCGTTAGGGTGTGATTCCAGTTTCAGTTGGTATTTTAGACTGCATGATTTAAGTGTCTCTTTAACAGTTTTGATTCCTAGGCCTCTATGGATGTTGCTGTTTCGAATATACCATGGGGCATTTGTAATGCTACGAAGTATCTTTGCTTGCGTTCTTTGTACGATATCTATATTTGATGCACTAGTTGAGCCCCATAGTTGGATACCATATGTCCATATGGGGATTAGGATCGCTTTGTATAGTAGAACCTTGCAGTCTAGAGAGAGTTTCGATTTTCTTCCGATCATCCAATACATTTTAGAAAATTTTATTTTTAATTGATTGCGTTTTGTTTCAATGTGCTTTTTCCATGTCAATCTTCTATCGAGATGAAGACCGAGATATTTGACGTTTGTTTGTTGAGGAATTGTGATATTGTTTAATTTTACTGCTGGACATGTACGTTTATTTAGTGTGAATGTTACATGTGTTGATTTACATTCATTCGTCCTTATTCGCCAAGTTTTTAACCAATCTTCTATTTTGTGTAGATGTTCTTGTAATTCTCTCGATGCTGTTTGAGGATTTTTGTGTGAAAATAATATAGCTGTGTCATCAGCAAAAGTTGAAGTGACGATTTTTTCAGTTATAGGTCAGCTGTGAATAACAAGTATAGCACAGGTCCCAATACACTACCTTGCGGTACTCCTGCCTTTATCTCGGTTAGATCAGTAGTGGCCGTATTTTGTTTCACCTGGAACTTTGGGCTAAGTAGTTTTCAAGAATTGCATGAAATTATTTAGGCAAAACAGTTTTAATTTTGTAATTTAATCCTTCATGCCATACTTTGTCGAAAGCTTGCGCAATATCCAAGAAAACTGCCGAGCAATATTTCTTTTCTTCTTAGGAAACCATAATTGTATTTACAATTCTGTGCACCTGTTCTATTGTGCCGTGTTGCTCTCTAAACCCAAATTGGTGATCTGGTATAATGCGACCTTCAGATAATATAGGTATTAGTTCTTGTAGTAGCATCTTTTCAAAAAGCTTTGAAATTATCGGAAGTAGACTTATTGGTCTGTACGACGAGACTTGGGTTTCGTCTTTACCTGGCTTAGGAATCATGATAATTTGAGATATTTTCCATTTTTGGGGAAAGTATCCACATCTCATAATCGCGTTAAAAATATATGTTATATATTTTATGCATCTATCTGGTAATTCTTTGATCATTTATCCAGTTATTAGATCATGACCTGACGCTTTCTTGGGATTTATACTGTTTTTGATAACTTTTTTGACGCATTTCCATTTAAATTTTATTGGATTTGGGTTCGACTCGTCCCTCGTAAGCTGTGGTAGTACGCCATCATTATTTTGTTCGTTTGGGGTGAACACTTTTTGTAGATGGTTAGAGAAAGCGATAGCCTTTTCTAAGTCACTTCTGGCCCAGTGACCATCTGGTTTCCTTATCGGTGGGTTCGATACCTCTGGCCTTTTTAAATTTGTTGCTGCCTTCCACAGTGAGTAATCTGTTGTTTCTGTTGCTGTGAGCTCACTTAGGTAATTCTGTATTCCTAAATTTTGTTCTTCCCGTATTGCTTCTCTCAAAGCTTTAATAGCTCTATTTAATTTCCATTTATGCAAAGGAGATTGGTGAAGCTGCCATAGCCGCCGAATTGTCCGCTTCTCTGCTAATAACTTTTGGATGTTACTTGAAAGCCTTATATTTTTTTCGGAATTTTTGTTCTCCGGAGTAGCTTTTTTTGCAGCCATTTCCATTATTTGACTTAAGTTTTCTATCGCGGCATCAATGTCTTCTGGTGTGCGAAGTGGAACATCAAGATGACAATTTACATCTACTATGTTTCTATAGAGAACCCATTTCGTTAGTTTGTTTGTTAAACGTTGTGGTGGTTCAGTTTTTAATGCTTGGGTACTTAGTGTTACTATTATTGGTGAGTGATCTGATGATAAATCATAACAGTCAACGACTTGAGCATTGGTGCGTGATATTACTCGTACTACACAGAAATCTATTAAATCAGGAATTTTTTTTCTATCTGTAGGCCAATATGTGGGATGCCCAGATGATAAATAATCAAGGTTTTTCTCGTTTATTGCTTCGTAGAGTTGCTTTCCTTTCGGTGACGTCAACCTCGAACCCCATAGCACATGTTTAGCGTTGTAATCACCCCCTGCTAGAAATTTGATTTCCAAATGGTTAAAGTAATCGATAAATTGCTGTTTTTTAATTGCGTGTTTCGGTGGGCAGTAGACAGCCGATATTAAAAATTTCCCAGACCATTCTTCTAAACTGACAGTTGTATAGCCTGGATGTGATCTTTAGCATATTTCTGGAGCTCGTAGTGCTTTAATCTTCTTTTTATTAAGACTGCAGTGCCGCCGTGTGCGTTTCCATCCGGATGTTTGGTGTCATAAACGGAATAGCCGGTAATATTAAAAAAAATTTGTTTTGTGAAGTGTGTTTCAGATATTAACATGATGTCTATATTTTGTTCGATAAGAAATGTTTGTACCCCAGCTTTATGTTGCGAGAGCCCGTTCGCATTCCAAATGGCTATTTTTAGAAATAGTCATTTTTGATTTTTGACTATAATTTGCATAAGCGTATTCATATTTTGCATCATCATGCTCATTTGTCTTTCCATCATCATCATGAAACTTTGGATGGTCTCGGTTAATTTATTTACCATGGTGTGAATGTTTAGGTCCTCAACTCAATAGAATGAGCTTTTGGTTTCGGTTTGTTACCTTTTAGGATATTTGCGTAAGAAACACCTGGCTGTGCAAAACTGCTGGCAAATGTCTCCAAGTTATCGTTTTGTGTGTTTGCACTCATTGGTTTGGTGACTATTGTATTTTTTGGTAACTTGGCCCTCTGATTAAATTGCATATTCAGCATTCGTTGCTCAGCTCTCATTTTAGGGTTTATTTTGCGTTTTAAGTCCAGATACACTGCGCAACCCCTGTAGTTTGCAGTATGATTTTCACCGCAGTTATTACGACGTCTCACAGATGGGTCATTGCGAGACTTTTCGCACTGTTTGGAGTCGTGGAGTTCACCACAAATAACGCAAACTTCATTTAAGGCGCAGTATGCTTTCGTGTGTCCGTATTCTTGGCACTTTATGCATTGAACTGGTCCAGGCTTCTTCTTAGGTTCTTCAATTACGATTTTGCGATGTAACAAATATTTTAAGTTGTAAATCTTGTGAACTCCTTTCGACTTTTCTTCCTCTGGCTCTAGTTCCAAACGGAACATTGGTTGAGGTACCTTCTCACGGTTTACTATATTACCAATGGATTTGGCATGGAAACCTTCCGCAGGAAGTGCAGCTTGTAAGTCGCTAACATCTACGCAGCTTTCAATTCCTTTTAGCACAACAGTCAGCCCTTTTTGGCTTTTTAGCTGGTATGTGTAATATTTTTTACCAACTTCGTCAAAATGTTTAACTAAGGCTCTGAAGCCATTGATTTCGAAAGTTTGAATCTTTGTTTCGTTTATATTACCTCGTTTGAGCGGGGCAATATAAAATTTAGAATCTGTTAATTTTGCGATGTTGTTAACCAATTCATTGTTAGATGCTTCCCTTAAATAAATTGGAGGCGGTTTCTCAGTTTTCAAATTTGGCACTGCATTGGGGTCAATGACCTCTAGACTAGAGAATCGATTGTTAAGAGGTATTTGGTTAACACCTCCTTCAGTCCGTGTCACTTTGCTCCTGCCAGCAAACTGGGCAGATCTCGGGCTACGTTTTCTTTTAGATTGAACAGTGATATACCTATCCATTCCCGTTTGCACTAGGTTATTTTCGCACTGACCACGGTCACTAGAGCTCGTCGCACTGAGTTCATTACTATTATTTTCGTACTGCATTGTTAAATTTGCTGATGAATTAATTTTTTCATCGCGGTTTTGATTTTGATTTTTAAACTGCGGTATATTTAATTCTGTCGAAGAAGCTCTTTTAATCATTGGCATAGGTGTTTTCTTTGGGCTGTGCTGAACTTTGCCCACTTGTTTTACACTTGCACTTGCCATATTTATACTTTCTACATGAAACTGGTTCAAGTTTGTTGTAGATTTTGTTTGGCGTTCGATGTTTGAAGAAGTCTTTTTTGGGGAAAAAAGCCCCATCACGCTTACATCATCACTTATTAAGTTACAATTTTATGTTAGTTTTTTTGCACCGTGTGTATTTAATTATAAAACCATTCACACAATTGAAAAAAAGATATAACAAGTTAAAAAGCACTAACACTGCACTTTTCGTTTGTTTTACTTTACGTCCGAACCTCACGACAGTAAAATTAAAACAAAACCCGTAAAATGACCTCTAATATTTTATTGCTCAAAATAATACAGCATTTACATATGTATTTAATAAATTTTTATCTTAAATTGGACGAAGTTAGTATTGATTATCGTCTTCCAAAAATTGAATTCCATTTGCTCTATTTTTAAAAAATATTTTTGGGTCAAGTTTCATGTCATCTTCGAATTGGTTTTTTGGATTGAGTTGTGTGTCATTTTTTTTTGGTCGTTCAGCATCAATCGCAGGAATATTGTGATTATTATTGTAAAAATAGTTAAATATGTTTTCTTGATCCTTATTGACATAAAAATCATTTGCATAACCTGCTGGGGATGAAACTGATTTTACAATACCATCCTGAAGCGTATCTGCCTTTTTCACAATTAAACTGCTTAATGGTGGTAAATTAAGATAAAGTGGATCATCACTAATTTCATCGTTTTCATTTTGAGCATGATGATTATAAACTGTTTTATTAGTTTTAATAATGTCAGGTGAATCTAGAAGCTCCTCTGAATATAAGCGGTTTTCTTTATTAGCCGAAACTTGCAAAATATCGGATGATTGTTCAATATTTGGGCGGCTATCAGCAGTTGTACTAAAAGTAGTTCGACGGTCTTCATATTTACTGTTTCGTTTCTTTTCCTTGTCAAAATTTAAGGTATCTTGCAATAGGTTAAACGATCGTTTTACTAATCGTTGAACCTCGCGGTCCAAGTAACAGTAAAATATGACTACAAATATACATTGCAAACCTTCTAATGCATACGAAGTGAAGTAGTAAAATTGCTCCCAGCCGCAGGATTCGGTGGCTGGCCTGAAAAGAATGAAAAAAAACGGAACACCAAATAGTGGTAAACATATTAATGAAGCCTTTGCAGTTCGTAATCCTGGATTATCTTCGTTACTTTTTGAACGGAATGTTTTCCACATAACAATTACAATGTGTCCAAGCAGAATTGTATTGACAATTAACATTGCCAGTCGAGGTGAATCGTTGATCCAATGTAAATTGTTATCATCAGTAACCGCCCAACAATTATTATCATACTGTATTGCCATTAGTATAGCCCAAACTAATGCAGTTGAGATAGATATAAATATGCCGATGATGTAGTAGTACAACATTTTTACGACACCAGCATTTCGCCGCGTTCCAAATACATTGGTCAATAATTGATGTAAATAAATACCTTCGAGCAGCATGCATGTAAATACGAAATTCGCAGACATTTTTTCAAAAAAAGTTAAAATTCGACATCCCACTCCATTATTTGCCATTATTGTAGTAGTATCGGTATTGGTCAACTCGTCCATTATAATCTAAAGAACAAATAAATAAATTTGTAAAATGCCTAATAATTTACAATAATATCACTTACAGTACTTTTAGATATCAGAACAAGTAGATTCCGGCAAATTATCGCTATAATTAAATTTCTAATCATGAAATATTTTTGAATGTAAAGTTGTTTGTATACCAAAAGAATTAATAAACCAGGGAAGCTTACTATAACTGAAATTGAAAGCATTGCTATATGCCACTGAGTTCTTGTCACAATTCTTTGAGAAATAGCGCACGTTGAATAGTTACTTTGATCATTCCATGTTGCATTTGCAAAACAAGATTTGATACTGTAGTCTACAAGAAATTGTATTGCTAGAAAATAATTAGGCCGGATAAATATTTGATTAATTCATACGGTTGCATTGTGGTGGAGTCCCAACATAAGCATACTTGGAACAAACCATTTCCTGATCTTCACCAGCGCTTGTGTAGTCACTAAAGCATGTCCAACCATCCCACACAGGTGAGCAGTAATGCTCTTTAATCGGTTTATCTATTAAATGATTTTCACAACAATCAATTGCGTCTTGAACGCAATTTAACCAGCGATTGTAGATATTTTCACTAGAAAAGGAATTCTGTACTGCCTCCTGTATGGTGCGACTTTTTGATGAAAATTTATACTCACAAGTGTTAGATACCTATAAAATAAAACATGGATATATTACGATGATAATTATAAGTACTTTCAACACTATTTGTCGTAGGCACTTGGCGAAATACTGTAATAATAATATATTTAGTGTTAGATAAACACATTTCACTTAACACTTGTTTTTTATTTCGCAAAAAATTAAATTTTTGAATATTTGAATCAAAAAACTTGTCCAAAAGTTTAAAAAATCACTCGACTTGGTAGGTCTTCATCAGGGGCGGTATCGAATCGAAAAAGTGAAAGTTGTATCTTTTTTGCATTTCGAAAATGATACAACATACCGTCATCCGACTTTTCTCGAATTTCGATTCGAAGTGATGGTACAACATACCGCCCCAGGAGTATCTACTTATTTGTAAAAGTAAAAAATTAATTATTAAAAAAAGAAAATAAAAGGAGAGACAAAAATAGGCAATAAAAATTAATCTATTGATTATTTTCTAAAGTTAAATGATTATGAAAAGTTGATTGATTGCAACCAGATAAATTTTTTTTAGCTATAACTCCAAAATTGCGCCCAGTCTGTTGAATATAGGAGACACTACAATCATTGCAATTAATCTTTAAACAGAAGAATTAGAACGGCGATCAACTCTAGGTTTGTTGTAAATAACCATTTTGTTTGTTAGTGTTATTAAAAAGCAAACTAATATTGGTATACTCGGACACGATGTTTCTAATCCGTTGGCTCATTTTTCCTATGTCCCTTTTGCTGCCCACTAACACAGTTGTGCGAATACGGCAAAAATCTATTTTTGTATGTGTTTTCAACCAACTTACACATTTGTGTTTTCCTTTCAAACTTATTTCGTCCGAAAACAAGACACTATAACTATACATACAATTGTGTTGGTTGTACTTCAAATCAGGCGAAATTTTTTATCAAAAACCCCATTATATACAAATGAAAATTTCAAATTTTAACATAGAGCTTAACCCATATTAGCCCAAATTAATTTTTTTGAATAAAATATAAAATATAGGAAGTATTTCGTATGATGAATTTGGAAAACCAAAAATAGTTGGAAAAATAAAAAACAACCGTTAGGAAACTGAAATGCAAGAAAATAAAAAACTGCAAAAAATAACAACTTACCTTCAAAGTGCTTGAAATTATGTATCAAAATATAATTGTAAATGTGTTCCGTAAAATTATGGTAATTTGAATAATTCACCTGTGCACCGCTGCGATTGCGAAACCTATACTAAATATGTTTTCGAAAGGATATTTATTTAAACAAAACATTGCAGTAAAAATATTCCGCTCTAACAGGTATTTATCCACCGGATAGTCCAACGCGGGAAAGTTGGCATCGCTTTTAGTATATAGGAAAAACGAGCCAACGATTTAGCAACATCTTCTCCGATTATACCAATATTAGTTTGGCTTTTTAATAACACAATAAAGAAAATGGTTTTTAACAATAAACCTAAGGTTGATCGCCGTTCCAAGTCTTGTGTTTAAAGATTAATTGCAATGATTGTAGTTTGTCCTATATTGGGCAGACTGGGCGCAATTTTGGAGTTAGAGCTGAAGAAAATTTATCTGGTTGGAATCAATCAACTTTCCATAATCATTTAACTTTAGAAAATTATACAGCTAGCTTAAACAATTTAGACATATTACATATACAACGCAAACGGAGACGTTTAGATACATTAGAATCTTACAAAATTCGAAAATCCATATTCCTTAACCAAAATATACTTTACAAACAGAGAGAAATCCGTTTCTCACCAATTACGGATCGCGCTCTGTTCTATTCTCACGCTCGTAATAATATGACTAATACGTCGGGTAATTAAATGTACTTCAATATACCTTGACTTTTGTTACTTAGCCGATGACTAAACGCTTACCTGTTCTCATCCTCCCCTTTTTATTATTAATGTTTCCGTATAAACAACAGATGGTTGGGACGATCAATAGATTAATTTTTATTGCCTACTTTTTGTCTCTCCTTCTTTTATTATCTTTTTTCCTTTTTTCTACTATATGTATATAAATAAAATTTTACTTTTACAAATCAGTAGATACTCCTGATGATGACCTAAGAAGTCGAAATCGATCGAGTGATTTTTTAAACTTTTGGACAAATTTTTAATTAAAATATTCAAAAATTCAATTTTTTGCAAAATAAAAAGACAAGTGTTAAGTGAAATGTGTTTTTTAAGTATAATAATTTTTACGCTATTTGCCGTAAGCACTTGGCGAAACACACGTATACTTAATAAACACATTTTATTAAACACTTGTTTTTAATTTCGCAAAATTACAATTTTGCGAAATAACAAACAAGTGTTTAATAAAATGTGTTTATTAAGTATAAGTATAATAATATAGACTTACTTACATTTAATACTGGTAAATAAACCTCTCCGTATTTACAATAGATAATTGATAATGGATTTACTATTAGATCAGGCCTAGTAAAACTGTAGCATCCAGAAGCGGCCCATATTTCAAAATATTCCTGTGATAATGTAAACTGTCGATATTGGCATGTTTTTATATTATTTGAAGATAATTGTCGGCTAATTGAATATTTTTGAATTTTATGACTTGCAAACAGATTATTGTTCCATTCTTTAATTTGTGAAGTTGTCTGAAATGTTTTTAAACATTATTTAAAATGTAGATACAATTTAAATAATTATGACAAAATATAATTTAAATCTGGGAAGCTTCTTTACGGTACACAGCTCTAGTCTACGTGGCACATATGTGATTTTATATGTATCTTAATTTTTGACTAAAATTTAATGAACGAATTTCGAAAACTATGAATAATTGAAAAACTGTGAACATTACAACACACCGGACTATAGATTTTAAAATTGACCGATTACATTATTAAATTTAATTATTTGAAAAATCTTCAAAAATCATAAGTTAGGTTTGTTTTTGTTGTATTAAATTTATCAATATGAAGCCGAAATTTGTTAAATTTTCCAACAACAGGTGAAAAACAGAACTTTTTCTATGGACATGGTTTCATTGAGCAAATACACATTGTTCTTTGCTCTTCTAACCCCTGTCCATATGTATTATAACATTATGCTACAGCGCCGCGCTACAGCACCGCGCTACAGCACCGATGATAATATTCTGGCATTCTATGGGAATTTTGGGTTGTTAAAAAATATTTACAGAGAATTTTTGTATATCTTTGTTTTGTGCTGACCTATTAATAAAACATTTTTAACAAAATTTCTTAAAAATCTTTATTGAAAACGTTGAAATTAATTTTCGGATGTAATATAACAAGGTGTAATATATAATATATTCTATATATGCTTTTCTACATTCATTAAAAACATCCTCAATAACTTTAGTATCAAAATTTCTAATGTGTTTCTTATGTTATGTCAATATTTTTGTCTTGGAACCATCTAGTCTACGATTATAACAAAATTGTTGTTGTTAGGAGCTATACCATGAAGATGCAAGAAAAGTTGTGCGCGAAAAAAACGCGAATTATCAAAACAAAACGCGATATTTCAAAACGCCATACCGTACGAAACGCGATATGGTACAAAACGCGATATTTCAAAACGCGATATGGTACAAAACGAGATATGGTACAAAACTGGAGTTTAGCATCGGGTTATATCAGGCGGGTGAAGGGGAAATTTAATTTCAGTTTATCGGAATTTAAAAATCGATAGGAGCGATAGTATATAGGATCGGTATCAGGTGGGTCGCTGCGCTCCTAGCGCTTTGCAACGCACATTCTGTACCATATCGCGTTTAGAAATATCGCGTTTTGAAATATCTCGTTTTGTACCATATCGCGTTTTGAAATATCGCATTTTGAAATATTGCGTTTTATACCATATCTCGTTTTGTCATATCTCGTTTTGAAATATCGCATTTAGAAATATCGCATTTCGAGCGGATCCCCTAAAATTTTTTATTGTTTTGAAATATGTTTCATTTTCAATTTTAGTATTTCTTGCCTTGTTTATCTTCAATATTATCAGCGACAACCTCATCATACCACATAGGAAAAACATATTTTTTCTCGAACAAATATTAAACATAAAATTAAGCTGTTGATCAAGATTTAAAATAAACTTATTATTAGGTGACGAGATTAACTGACATTTATCTTTTACTTGTATAGCTCGAACTAGTTTTAAACAGTAAACAAATGGTTTGCAAGATTTCGTGATGACAATTTTAGTCTTGAGGACGATCCACGTCCAGGTGCAGTAACACAATTTGAAGACGAAGAACTTAAAGCTTTACTGGATGAAAATCTGTGTCAAACTCAAAAAAGGCTTACAGAACAGTTAGGAGTTACTTACCAAGCAATATACAGAAAATACAGAAGGAAAGAAAATGGGTTTCTCATAAACTGACTGAAGAAAACAGAAACAGTAGAGTTGACATCTGCATGCATTTTTTTATCGACACAAAAGAAAGCCATTTTTTATCGACACAAAAGAAAGCCAACAGACTTGGCTCCCTCTGATTACCACTTATTCAGGTCGATCCCATCATATTTGAAAGGCCAGCGGTCACGGCTCGATGACTATTTTGCTTCGAAACCGCCATGTTTCTATCGCGAAGGCATTCATCATCTACCTGATGAATGGCAAAACACCATATAGGAATGGCGAATATTTCGATAATTAATCTTTGTCACAATAAAGTTGAATTTGACCAAAAAAAGCATAGAGTTTCTATACTTGCTCACCTAATATAAATTGCGTAGTAAAGTTAGTTGTTTTTGGCTTTGGGTTTTAATTTTTTTTATAAGTCGGATAAAATATACAGATGTGATATATTTTTGAAATACCTTTAGTATTGCTAGCCAAACTTAATTTTGTGGTTTCAAAACTTTTGTGAACAAATTCGATTAAGAAAAATTTGTAGTTTAATTTACTGTTTAATTGATTCTTGATTTGTACATAAAATAAGGAATAGTTCCAATCACATTGAAAATAGTCACTGGTGTAGGTGTAAATTTTTTGATACAGTAGCTGCGTTTTTGTGAAATACAATCAGATCGAATTCGCGATAGCTGTTTATCCAATTTAAAATTAAAAATTTATTATTTTATTTATTGATAAATTAAATAACTTAGATCTAATAATAATCTAAGTTTAACAAAAAAAACGTCATAAAAGTTCTATAGTTTTCTTGTAGTTCCATTGAACTACATAGTTCCATTGAACTATTCAGAACAACGATATTACACGAATACTATAAAATTTTTATATTTTAAAGAATAAAGTTTTTTTTTATTTTAAAATTATAAAGTTTTTGTTAAACTTGGATTATTATTAGATCTAAGTTATTTAATTAAAAAGAAATTAAATTTTCAATTGGATAAATTGATCCTATATTCTTTAGGATTTATCCTGTTTGATTTATTATCTGTGCCTTTACCAAGTTGGTGTTTTTTAAAATATTATACATATGCTGTACGTTATTTAATAGAGAAATCAAACAAAATTTTCGGCACGAAACAAACACAAATAAATGTTGATTTCAAAATAATATTAATCCGATCGATCAAAGTGGTGACAATGATGAATCTCAATTATTACACATAAACAATTATTGAAATATCAAGATAAAAATAAACAAAGTGGATAGGGAATCCAATCATTTTAATTCACACATAATAATTATTACGTGTGACAAGTGAACAAAGTGAAAATTTTATTGGTAAAATGAAATTTTTATTGGCAATAAGTTTCACATTTCCATGCGAATGCGATGCTACTCCGAGTGGATTCTCTAATACGTACAACGTTTGAATTGAGTTGTTAAATAAATCCACTTAAACTTTGCGAAATGTTAAATCATGACTTCGTTTTTCAAAAATAATTTTGATTGTTATGATAAGGAGTAATAAGCTTTTATTATAGTTATTTTAAAAAACTTATCTTTAAAAAAACGATCTTTTTAAAAATCAAATATTCAAATTTATTATCACTATAAGGAAGAATTAATAAATATTGTTAAAAGTACATAAAATAAAAGTACTTTTTATTTATAATTAATTAAAGTGATAAAAGTACACTAAAGTGAAAAACATGATTAATCATGAAACAAAAGCTAATATCGAAGGATACGTATTCGAAGGATACGTGTAATATCGAAGGATACGTATTCAATATCTCAACATTAACTTTTCAGGAATATTGAATTGACATAAGTATTCAAAACCACTGATACGAACGGGAAACATAAGTAAAAGTTTTTAGAATTTGAATATTGTGTATGAACTTTAAAATTTTGAAAATTGTAAATGTAATTAATAATATTTAACGACCGGTTGACTGAAATCTGTAGAAACCGACTAAATATTTGCTCAGAAATTATTAATAAAATTTCAACCTTTGTTAATATCAAACTTATCCCTCAAATTACGTTCTTAACTTTGATAACTTGTATCCTTTCATATTATTCTTATTTACCAGTACGACGCTCGAAATTAATATAAAAAATCCAAACAAATAACCAGCTGTAAAATGCGTAAGTTTTAAAATTTCACAATTTTTTTTTTCACATTTCATTGTCTTAATTATCACTACTTCTTTATTCACACGTTGCTCACTTGAAAATAATTTATCGAAAATGATTATTATTTTATTGAACCAAGTTTTTCAACTGAAAAAATGTGTAATGTAATTAAAACTAATCTATTTTGAAGTTGTACAATTTGATAAGACGTTTCGTTATCTCTAATTTAATTAAGAAATGTAGTAGGTCATTAAGAATTTGAAAGTGATAAATAAAAGTATGTCGTGCGAAACGGTTGGTGAAACCAAAAGTGACGAGTAGAACTAGGTTAACTGTAATGAAAACCATTTTTAATTTGCTAAAAACGGTTTCTAACTGTTAAGTGTTAGTTAATAAAATTATAGAACGCAAACAATGTAATAATTAAAGTTCTTATAAGCGTGGGATGAATTGGTAATGAAAATTAGCGATTAGTTTGTTCATGATGTCTATTATCAAAACACTAATATATTGATTGGTTTCTGGTATGTTGTGTTGCAATGCAATATAACTGAAGACTGCCAGAAAACTAAATTGGTTAATAGTTTAATAAACTGAGATATCCAAATGGGCTTCAGATATATGTACCGAAGACAATGCGCTGTAACAAATGATTGCGAACAACTTTGATTAGGCATTATATTCTTTTTAAGAACACAAGAAGCTCACTGCTTTTACATTTTATCATTAGCATATAACACAAATCAATAATTTGTGTAGATTAATTATTGTCTAGTATTATATACACGATGTTGCAAATGGCCCGTTCCACGCACGTACTTCTTGTTTGTCTCTTTCCCCGTTCGCCTATGAAACCAGTTTGAATTGCGACTCGATTTTCAAAAAAATTTTTTTCGTACATTTTGAGATGTAGATTTTAGTTTAAATTTTATTTTTGAGAGAGCACAATAAAACAACCAAAAAAATATTTGTGTTTAAATATAAAATAAGGTTTTAAATTAGCAATAAAAAATCTATTACGACTTAGTTTAATAAAGAAGTAACTTCAGAAAGAAGTTTGTGTGGAACGGCCCGATTTCTGCTTCGTATGCAATCTGTTTTCAGGCCGAAGTTCTCCCAACTCTATCGCGGTTCGCTTTTCACGTCCTACTTTACGCATTGCTTGCCAAATCGAGGACTTATGGCTATAGGTCCGATTTTATCAACTTAGTATAGTCTATTAAAATCTCCAAAAATTAAAATTTCATTATCGTCATTAATGTTAGTTGAAATTACATTAATTGAATTAAAAATACTTTCATAGATATTTTCGTTCGATGCTGGAGGGACATAGATACAACCAATAATTAATGTTCTGCTGCTGCAATTAATAGTACACCATATCTGTTCAGATAGTGGGTGTATCGGAACGTAGAATTTAGAGTCAGAATTTATTTCGGATGAGGGGATGGACTTGTGAATTGCTAACAATACCCCACGCCCCCTTGTGTTATTTCTGTCTTTTCTATAGACTAGCCAATCAGAATTAAAAGTCTCATTGTCAGAAACACCAGAATTTAGCCAGGTCTCTGCCAATGCAAAAATTTTAAACTCTGTGGAATGTAACCTTCGATAGAGAGAGTTTATTTTACTTCTAATCCCTCCACAATTAGCATAAAAAATATTAAAGCAATGTTGGCCAACATTTATGGCAATATTATTATTTAAATTAGTTTCACTATTATAATCAGTATTGTTGTCCAACCTATCTATATTGACATTTCTAGAGTTAATCTCTGAAATGCACGTCGTGTCAATTAAAATTTTTTTTTGTTAAAATAAAATTGGTTAAAATTATTCTTACTATTATTCAGGTGATTCATTCTCTCGGTTGTGGTGAAATCTCGGAATGCAGATAGGGTTTTCTCCAAATCTTCTTTTGAGATGTCGTATGCATTGTAAAAGTTAACCAGAATATCCTTCAACTTCTCCACACAGGTTGGAAATCCTTCCTTTCTGAGAATTAACTTAAGGTCTTTTAACGTTGTGCCTCGGAAGCTTGTGCCGGCTTTTAAATCCTTGTACTGGGCAACGTATAGTATAGTAGTAGCTTCTAAGATTTTGTCTTCTCTGAGGCGCCCAACGAGGTAACTTCCATCGCCATTAAATGAGATAATACCCATCCTCACTGCTGGTGGATAGACTGGATCAACGAAAGATGCTGATGGGGAGCCTGAAATTAAACTTCCGTTGTTGCTAGAACTGGGTGAACTTGTGATGTTCATGGTGGGCTGATCCTCGATGTTGTTGGAGTTGAATGAATTTTTGACTTTGACATTGCTCACACCCTCAGGATGGATTGTTGGAGCTTTAAAAAATTCTTCGGTGTTGTTCTTGGGGGGGATCGTTACGTCTAAAAATTGAGGATGTCGGTGGAGGAATGTTGATACTTGAAGGCGGTGTACCGGTGAGTGGTTGAATAGGTGTCGATGGAGCACTCTTGATGCTTGTAGTCGATGGAGGTATGATGTCAGATCTGCGGAATTGTTTTGACCTTGTCATTTTTGAGAGATGTGGTGAGCGGGCGCGTCGCTTAAAATATGAATTGATCTTCAAGTCGTGATCTGTCCAGTCCGATTTATAAATTATTTTACCGTAAATAAAACGCCAACAACCAGTGTCTTCCTTGTTTTTACCTAGTGTGTCGACTGTCACATGATTTTTGTTGTGAACCAGTTTGTTCGCGGATTTTTTGTCATTATTGTTTTCGTTATTTCTATTGTTGGCGGACTCGTTTTTCTCCTTGAAGAATTTTAAACAAATCAGAGTCGTGTCCTTTTTCAGGTGTTCTCGGAGAGTGTTAATCGTTGCTGCATCGTCAATTTCTTGTGCTAGGGACGATAATCGATTCGACGAAGGAATAGAGTAGTTGACTACATTATCATCATTGTTTTCATTTGGAGGCATAGTTCCGGAAATTGTTACATTTAGAACTGCTTGTTAGATGGTCTTGTCAATCGATGATAATCTTTCCTTCAAGATGCTTGTGATGTTTGATTGCAGCCTCTCGATTCGCTTTTCTAAAGACGTTAAGCTCTGGACGAAGATCTGATGCTCGTCTGTTAGCATTTTAACTATGAGAATCTACAGCAAATCAAATCAGATAATGGGTCTCAATTTGTAAGTATATAAAAGAATCTGCAACTTAATATCGTTTTTTTATGGGGTTCGAGGAGTGGTCGAGCGGATATCGATGCATCATCAAGAAATGCTACAATGCTGGCTAAGATGATTTGACTATCAGGACATGTTCCATCGTCATTTTTAGCAGGTGGAATTTGTAGTTTCGCTCATTTTAGTCTTTTTGTTGATTTTCAAATTGATTATTCGGTATTTTTTTCCTCAATAAAACCACTTAGGTAATTGTTAATTGATTCCCTTCTTGATTTCTTTAATTGGAAATTTTATTTAATTCACAAACAAATTTAGAGTATGTTTGTATTGTGGCCCTCGACTTCTTTGCTACTTCATTCCGCTTCTTGTACATATGATATTGTTGAACGGTTCTAATTCTTCTAATAGCTAAAGAATAATATTATCCGCAAATAGTTTACGGAATTTCTCCCAACCGGTTTTTTTATTTTTTATCTAAGGTGGTTAACAATCAATGCGTTGATTACCATAATAACAGGAGTGTGATCCGACATAATCTCCTTGCCATTTTCTAGATATATCTATCTTTCGTATATACCTTTGGTGGAACATGTTCTGTCAATCCCTCTGGGCTGTAAAGCACAAATATACATCTCTGCAAGGAAGCACACACACACACACACACACACACACACACACACACACACACACACACACACACACACACACACACACACACACACACACACACACACACACACACACACACACACACACACACACACACACACACACACACACACACACACACACACACACACACACACACACACACACACACACACACACACACACACACACACACACACACACACACACACACACACACACACACACACACACACACACACACACACACACACACACACACACACACACACACACACACACACACACACACACACACACACACACACACACACACACACACACACACACACACACACACACACACACACACACACACACACACACACACACACACACACACACACACACACACACACACACACACACACACACACACACACACACACACACACACACACACACACACACACACACACACACACACACACACACACACACACACACACACACACACACACACACACACACACACACACACACACACACACACACACACACACACACACACACACACACACACACACACACACACACACACACACACACACACACACACACACACACACACACACACACACACACACACACACACACACACACACACACACACACACACACACACACACACACACACACACACACACACACACACACACACACACACACACACACACACACACACACACACACACACACACACACACACACACACACACACACACACACACACACACACACACACACACACACACACACACACACACACACACACACACACACACACACACACACACACACACACACACACACACACACACACACACACACACACACACACACACACACACACACACACACACACACACACACACACACACACACACACACACTAAAATGTTTAAAAACTCTTGTATTTTGGCAATGGCAAATCTGCAAAAATCTCGAGGCCAAAATATTTTATGAATT
>OW052222.1:344362-589362 GCA_932526605.1 Nephrotoma flavescens
ATATATATATATATATATATATATATATATATATATATATATATATATATATATATATATATATATATATATATATATATATATATATATATATATATATATATATATATATATATATATATATATATATATATATATATATATATATATATATATATATATATATATATATATATATATATATATATATATATATATATATATATGTATATATATATATATATATATATATACATATATATATATATATATATATATATATATATATATATATATATATATATATATATATATATATATATATATATATATATATATATATATATATATATATATATATATATATATATATATATATATATATATATATATATATATATATATATATATATATATATATATATATATATATATATATATATATATATATATATATATATATATATATATATATATATATATATATATATATATATATATATATATATATATATATATATATATATATATATATATATATATATATATATATATATATATATATATATATATATATATATATATATATATATATATATATATATATATATATATATATATATATATATATATATATATATATATATATATATATATATATATATATATATATATATATATATATATATATATATATATATATATATATATATATATATATATATATATATATATATATATATATATATATATATATATATATATATATATATATATATATATATATATATATATATATATATATATATATATATATATATATATATATATATATATATATATATATATACATATATATATATATATATATATATATATATATATATATATATATATATATATATATATATATATATATATATATATACATATATATATATATATATATATATATATATATATATATATATATATATATATATATATATATATATATATATATATATATATATATATATATATATATATATATATATATATATATATATATATATATATATATATATATATATATATATATATATATATATATATATATATATATATATATATATATATATATATATATATATATATATATATATATATATATATATATATATATATATATATATATATATATATATATATATATATATATATATATATATATATATATATATATATATATATATATATATATATATATATATATATATATATATATATATATATATATATATATATATATATATATATATATATATATATATATATATATATATATATATGCCTATCACAAAAGGAAAATCAAGTTTTCACTGTTGTGCCAACTAATACAACAAAATAGAAAAATCGAAAATTCCTTTCATACATTTCTTTTTAATTTCCAGACGAAAAATTTCGATGTCTCGTGAAATAGATAATGCTTAAGTTACCAAAGGGCTTAAAGAAGAAGAAAAAAGGGAAAAAATCAAAAAAAGATCAAGAATTATTTAATGAAGAAGAATTAGAAAAATATCGCCGTGAACATCAAAACCAACAACAAGGAGAAGAGCATTTACAATCTGGTAGCACAACAGGTGAAAATGATGATGAATGGTCAAAATTTAAGGCTCTCACTGCTGGTGTGGATAATGTTTTAAAACAAAAGCAGGAAGACTTAAATCGTATTAAATCCACATCATTTTTTCAACGTGTTCCAACAACAAGTGAAGTTCAAAAACAAGAAGAAGAGGCTAAAGAAGAAAAACATAAATTAGAGGTAGAACTAGCAGTTGCAACAAAATTAAAACGAGCGGAGTTCGAAGAAAAAACAGAAGGAGAACGAAGATTAGCCGAGGCTGTTGTAGATTTATCTGAATCCGAAAGCGAGGAGGAAGACGGTGATGATATATTTGACACCGCTTACATTGATGTAATCAATGCTGGCGAAGTAGGATTAGTGGTTGTTGAATCACCCGTAGCTGAAGACGAAGGTCCTGATCCGTTTGATACATCGTACGCTGATAAAGTTATCAAGGGGCCTGAAGTATCAAAGCGTGGTAAAAAATTAGTGAGCATCGGATCAGCTGTTGAGGTTTTAACAGGGCGCGTGGAAACTGTTCAGAGTACTGTCCTGTCTCGCCGTCCACGGCGCGGCCCAAAAGATTTACTACTTGAGACTATTGCAGATAGTATTGGTATTGAAGCACTAGCAGTTCCAGAACCAGTTAAAACATTATTGGATGATCCTAGTGATGAATTGCCCAACGTGCCGATTGATTTAAGTGTTTCATTACATATTCACTTACAACAGCAAAAGGACGAGAAGAACCAACATCACAATCAGGAAGATACATCGGTTGTCGATAACTTTGATTTAAATCTTACATTTACTAATAACGACGACGAATTTGCACAATTAACTGTTGAATCCTTGACTCATAAAGACGAGGTTGCAGTTATCGTAGGAGAAGACATAACCAAAACAGTAGGAGAAACAGATTGGTGCTTTTTCGAGCAGAAAGGTATAATTTACCAGTTTAATATAATTTATTTTGGTTTTTAAAAATACTTTATTTTTAGCTAAACAACCGCCCTCACGTCCAGCATTTGGCCCAAAAGTACCAGCTGCAGTGAGTGATGAGGATTTAAGTTTTCAAGAAGATAGCAGCGACCCGTTTGATACAGCATTTGTCGAAAAAATTTTGCCAGCTACTTTGGCTGAAGATTTAGATTTTGATCCACGCGCCGAAGAATTAATTGAGCCATCAAAACCAATTGAACAGGTTTTATTTTCACCAGGGGTAACAACAAAAACCTTGAGTTTTTTGGAAAAAGTTCAGCCAACTGATTTGTTAAGAGGTAGTAATTCAGATTTATCGCAATTATCGCAAAGCCCAATTGCGCCAACATCTATAAATCAAATAAACCAACAAATTGAAGTGACAGGTAGTTTATTTGACGATCCCTTCGATACGACCGGAATAGAAACAGCAGTTGTACCTGGGCAAATTGAATTAAAATTTTTGGAGCGTGAACTTTTAAGTAACCGTGGAAGTAAACTTGACCTTAAACATAGTATTTCGGATCCGGATTTTGACCCAAGAGCAGAAGATACAGAAACCGAAATTAAAGTTGAGAGGACTGAAATCGCTAGTGATACACGCAAATCATCGCTTGTACTAAATATTAACAATTCCAACCCAAGGTTGGTTAAATTTTCTGTTCCGTCACCAGATTTTTTCAAAACCGATGATAATTTGAAACTATCACAGAAACCATTGACACCATATTATACAAAACAACCAATTTCTTTGCTCAGTGGAGTAGATATTGATGATAAAGATCCATTCGATACAAGTTTCGTTTCTGATATAAAACCAAGTGAGGTTGAATTGAATTTAATCGAAAAGGAAATATTAAGCAGTGACCTAAAACATAGTCTGTCAGATCCAGATTTTAACCCGCGAACTGTAGATTCTCAAGTGACTACTATAAAAGAGTTTAAAGAAAACCCACCTCGTAATACAGATTTACTCACATCAGATACTAACGATTTTGCGACAAAAGTTTTAACACCAGCTATAGAAAACCGAATATTTAATCTTGAATCGGATTGTATTTTAGATCCATTTGATACAAGCACAGTTGATAAAAATTTGCAACCTGGCAAGGGAGAACTAAAGGTTTTGGTAAACGAATTTGTACCAGAAAAGATTGAAACTGATTTATTTGAGGTTGAATCACAAGAATCGATTTTCGCTGGAAAAGTTTTAACTCCCCAACCGACACGTTTTGACTGTGAAATAGAAGAGAAGGTTGAAGTTGATCCGTTTGATACATCGTTTGCCGAGAATATACAGCCAGGTAGAACAGAGATAAAATTCATTGAAACGGAATTGATAAATCGAAAGTAATAAAATGGCTAATCCGTTCCTTACGGATGACGATTTACCGCCAGCCATAAATGATCAATATTCGAACCCGTTTTTGATTGAGACAGCAGACAATCAGTTTGGTGGTTTTGGAAATGAATTTGGTTCTCAAGTTAATGATAACCCGTTTTTCGGCGGACTTGATACTACACCTGCAATGCAACAAGGCAGTAATGTTACAAATCCCTTTGCCGATTTTGGAGAAGATAGTGAAAATGATAAGAATATGGGAATTGATAGTCGAATTGTAACAACAGCAACGTCATCTGTAAATTTTTTCGATTCTAATATTGACTCAATCGCAACTAGCACTTCAAACGTCGATTTTTTTACATCGAACACAGATATAATTTTAACGACAACTACCGCTACATCTTCAAACTCGTCACATTTTTTTGACACTACAATAATTGAGGATGAACCACCTATAAAACCCTCAGACTTGAATATAAAACAAGCAAACCCAGTAAATGTGATATTTGATGAGAATGCAGCATATTCAAGTGAAGATGAGTTAAACGCTGCTGCAGCAAAAACCAATAGAAAGCCACCACCACCTCGTCCTGTACCACCACCGTCTAAAGCAACCCAAGATCTAATAATGTCAGTTGCTAGTCAGCTAGATCAACATAGTTCCCATTTATTAGACCGAATACCAAAAACTAGGACTCCTAGTCCTGTATCAATGCGAGACTTACACTCGCCAAGCCCAACGCCAGATGATCTTTTGGATGTACTGGATGAACCAGATTTAATGGGAAATATAACACCAAATCCCATAATTGATAATCCGTTTGGAGTTCAGAGCGAACCAATTTCGGCGAAAACTGAAAATAATAAAAATCAACCACCGCGACCACCACCTCCAAGACCAGCACCACCATCAAAACCTTCTCCCGTATCACATTTTCCACCTCCGATACCCGTACAACCGGCCAGACCTCCACCGCCCATAGTTGCTCAATCACCAATTGTGCCAATACCATTACAAGAACCAGATTTATTTGATATGTTTGGAACTGGACAATCAGCAATACAGCCAAAACCACCGGCTCACAAAACTAAAGAAGATATTCTTAGTTTGTACACAGTTGCACCCGTTACTACTAATTTTACCGAAGGAAACAATAACATGCCCGATTTATTAAGTGGTGACCTAATGGATGACATTCCACAATCTGAGCCATCTTCAGTACCGTGCCAGATCACGAAAAGTGATTTAATTTCGAATTTCCCATTATCTAATTCTAACCGATCTGAAATAGTTGAAGTTAAAGAAATGAAAAATATACCCTCAACTAAATCTCAACCGGATGTACCACAAAAAATTGTAGAAGATTCAGATCAAATAATGGAAAGGCCCATGGAAACATTGCCTGAACTATCGCCTTCTGAAGAGATTCAACAAAAAGCTACAGTTGAAGAAATAATTGAACCCATGGAACTGAAACTGGATTCAAATATACCTGATTTAATTCCTACAGCAATTTCCCCGAATGTTTCGGGTATAATCTTTAATATGTCAGTTACATGTGAACCAGATAATCCACCTTCTGATGAAGAAGACGATCTGGATTATCAACCAAAACCATCCAAGCAGGAACCTGTTCTATTCAAAGAGGAACCGATGCCTGATGCTTCGCAGCAATTGTTCACTCCGACAGATGATCCTGAAACAGAGATATGTGCATCAGAAGCGGATTCAAATCCATTTGGATCACCACCAACTGAATATGCAACTGAATCCGTTCCTGAACCAATAACTATGTATCAACCACCACCGACACCAGCTATGGGCATGGATTTCAGTGAAAATTATTCAGAGGCACCAATGGATATTTTTACTGATTCGTCAGTGTTACCTCAAACAAGCATAATAAAGAAACCAGAGGACGATGCATTTGATGCTTTTTCAGTGAAATTCGAATCAAAAACCCAACCAAATATATTTATGGATGATACGATTTCATTGCCAAATGGATTTAATTCCTCTGCCGCTGTTGATGCTTGGGGAAATTCAACCAATGATAGTACAGTCATTTCTGCTGGAAGTGATGGATTTGGAGGAGAGGATGATGGATTTGATTCATTTTTAACCATGACAGCGCCTCCCGTTCCTGCTGCACCGACAACACCGTTTGATCGTAATGATTCAAGAGATTCGGATGAAACCACAAAAGAATTTAATGTTTTTATTCGACCAAAGGAAGAACTATCACAAGGAGCTATCACGCCAGTTCTTGCTCCACCACCGAAAAGTTCTCAAAATAATTCCTTGTATTCTGGTGGTATGATATTTTGTTTCGTTCATGTTGATTGATGATTGTAGTTTTATTTTGAATCCACTTTCAGATTCATCACCCCGTTTTAACCCATTCGATAAAGGGTTTGAAGATGCATCGAGTGCGGAGGGAGTTCAACCGACGGAAATCAAACAAACTGAACGCACAAATTCTCAAGAGTCCCCAGCAACACCGTTGTTTGATGATGATGTATCACAACCACTAGAAGACTTTCCTAGAATAACGTATACGGGCGATGGATGGGAAATGCAGCTTCGTCAACCAAATAAAAAGAGAATAACGGCACAAAGATTTTGGAAGAAAATTTGGATACAATTGGCATTGCAAGGTGATAATCCTGTATTGCAATTATACAATGGACCAAACGATAAAGAACCATTTCAAGAACTTCCATTACAAGCATGCTATTCTGTATCTGACGTTAGTGCACAGCAATATGACCAGTTTGGCAAAATATTTACAGTTAAGTTACAATATATATTCTACAAAGAACGGCCTGGTGTTCGACCCGGCCAGGTCACAAAAGCTGAGCGATTGACTAGTAAATTAAGTCAATTTGCAGCTTATGCTATACAAGGTGATTATCAAGGAGTAAAAGAATTTGGTAGTGATTTAAAAAAGTTAGGAATACCAGTAGAGCATGCACCACAGGTATCAGAACTTTTTAAACTAGGCTCATTAAATTTCGAGGATATGAAGCAGTTCTCCGTGTGTATAGAAGAATCACTTTTTAAATTAGACGTACACCGCGACCGCGCATTAAATTATAAGACTGAGGAGGTTCAAATAACAGCGGTTGATGAACTATATGTGGAACAAGATGCCGAGGGCCATGTATTAAAGCAAATTGCTAGAGTACGATTGTTTTTCTTAGGTTTTTTGTCGGGAATGCCTTATGTTGAACTGGGCGTAAATGATTTATGGCGGCAAGGAAAAGAAGTTGTAGGACGTCATGATATTATTCCTGTGGTTACAGAAGAATGGATTCGACTAGAAGGCGTGGAATTTCATACGTGTGTACATCAAGATGAGTATGAGAAAACGAGAACGATTAAATTCCAACCACCAGATGCTTGTTATATTGAATTAATGAGATTTAGAATACGACCACCAAAAAATCGGGAACTTCCTTTACAGTTGAAAGCCACGTGGTGTGTAACTGGTAATAAGGTTGAATTACGAGCTGATATCCTTGTACCTGGATTTGCTTCTAGAAAATTAGGTCAAATTCCATGTGAAGATGTTATGATTCGGTTTCCAATACCTGAATGTTGGATTTACCTGTTTCGAGTGGAAAAACATTTTCGGTATGGTTCAGTAAAATCTGCACATCGTCGTACTGGAAAAGTTAAAGGGATTGAAAGAATTTTAGGTGCAGTGGAACAATTGCAAGAGTCTCTAATCGAGGTAACTTCAGGTAATGCTAAATACGAACATCAGCATCGGGCTCTCGTATGGCGATGCCCACGTCTTCCAAAAGAAGGACAAGGTATGTGATTAATAAAGAGGCAGGATATTGCTGATCATCACAATCATGTCTAATTATTTTAGGTGCATACACAACACATCAGTTAGTATGTAGATTAGCATTAACAAGCTACGACCAAATACCACAGGAACTAGCACCATTTTGTTTTGTTGAATTTACAATGCCGGCTACTCAGGTATCTCACACAACTGTACGTTCAGTAAGTATTCAAGAATCAGATAGTGATGATCCACCGGAAAAATACGTTAGATATCTTGCAAGGCACGAATATATGTAAGTTTAAAAAAATCTATAGCATTTTTAAATGCAGTGAATTTAATAATACATACTATATATATTTTATGTTTACAGGGTTGGTATTGAGCATACAACAAACGAATCAGTTAATCCATATTTAGCTGCAACTCATGTAAAGGCAACCACTATTCGTGAAGAACCAGCAAAACCAGTTTCACCTTTGCCGGTTGTACCACAAAGTGATACTGACTCGGATTCAAATTAAGCCATGTTATACAAGGTAAACAATTGCAATAATTACTCCAATTTACAGATTACAAATTACAAAGAAATAATTTTGTTTTCGCTGACTACTTTCTTAAAAAATGTGAAATATATACTAATTTTATTGTAGTAATTATGGAGATATACAAATTTGTTCAATAAATAACTAAATAATTAAATTTGGCTAAAATTATTATTATAATCAATATCCTATTATATAAATATATATACATATATATATATATATATATATATATATATATATATATATATATATATATATATATATATATATATATATATATATATATATATATATATATATATATATATATATATATATATATATATATATATATATATATATATATATATATATATATATATATATATATATATATATATATATATATATATATATATATATATATATATATATATATATATATATATATATATATATATATATATATATATATATATATATATATATATATATATATATATATATATATATATATATATATATATATATATATATATATATATATATATATATATATATATATATATATATATATATATATATATATATATATATATATATATATATATATATATATATATATATATATATATATATATATATATATATATATATATATATATATATATATATATATATATATATATATATATATATATATATATATATATATATATATATATATATATATATATATATATATATATATATATATATATATATATATATATATATATATATATATATATATATATATATATATATATATATATATATATATATATATATATATATATATATATATATATATATATATATATATATATATATATATATATATATATATATATATATATATATATATATATATATATATATATATATATATATATATATATATATATATATATATATATATATATATATATATATATATATATATATATATATATATATATATATATATATATATATATATATATATATATATATATATAAATTTTTCGATTTAATATTAGTCTTCAATCTATCTTCTTCTATCTGTAAAAGGGAGAATGCGCATAAGTGTCAACCAGATTGATAAAGTAAAATTTAAAAAATTTAATAATGGCAATCTCATAAAGGTTTTGACAAAAAATATTGTTTTTCCTGAAATGCAATGGACCTCATGAGAGAAGTTTTATGATAATTTTTTTTTCTCATCGACACATTATTCAAATCGAATACTTGTACTGTGGTAATACGAGTACATATTTTATAAAAATTAATATAACAAAACAATTAAAATTCATTTGAGTTTCTTTATTATTAAAACTGCATTTAGTCAATACAATTCTACATCAAATTTATAATATGAATAAAATGAAAATATTTTTTTTTTGATAATTAATCAACTTCTGTTAATTTAGTTGAATAGTATCAGAATACTACCAAATAGTCGAATAGTATCAGAATAGAAGAAAATAAAAGTCGAAGATTTATATCAATCATTTATAATATAAATCATATATCATTGTAATTAGTTTTGATTTAAAGTGATTTGATTTGTTTGTTCTCTATAAATTATATAAAAATGTTTAAATATTTATCAAAAAGTCTATTTAATTAGTTGACAATAACAATTAAAACATACAAAAAATGAAAGTATTATTTAAAGAAAATCTTATTTGTCAAACCAAACAATACAAATAAATTCAAAAAATATACCTATATTAATTCAATTAGGCTTAAGGTATTTATCTTACTTAAATAGCTGGCATAAAAATTTATTTGTATTACTACATACTAAATTTAATCATTGAAAGCTAATAAATGAGTAAATAGTGTTGTTAGTTAAATTAAATAAATAAATAATATAATACTCTATTACTTTTAATTTAAAAATAATATTCAGACTTAAGTTAAAATATTTAAATATTATTAAAATAATAAATCAGAATCATATGCATATACGAGTATTATACTTCAATAACGAATAAGGATAATTCCTATAGACGGTTATGTCAGCAAAATTTTCCAAGTTTTAGAGAGAGAGAGAGAGAGAGAGAGAGAGAGAGAGAGAGAGAGAGAGAGAGAGAGAGAGAGAGAGAGAGAGAGAGAGAGAGAGAGAGAGAGAGAGAGAGAGAGAGAGAGAGAGAGAGAGAGAGAGTTTATGGTTAATAAAATTATCCTATATTGATAAAATCATTTTGGTCGTTCATTGCATAAGTTTATTATTTAAAACAGGCAAATATTTTTATAAATTTATCAAAAAAGGTGTGCAATAAATAAATAAAACAATACATGGATGAATCTACTGATGAATAAATAAAATATATAATTAAATTAAGTCTACAAATATAAAACATGCACATTGTATTTTAATTAATCAAAAACATTAAATAAAAAATAATCAAATACCTAAAAAATAATTAAATATATTTCCCCTAATTGAAAAAAAATTAATAAAATAAAAGATTTAACTTTTTGTTAAGACAAGTTATAAGTGTATAAACAGATGTATAATTATTATAAATAAAAAATAATAAATTAAAAACTATGAATAAATATTAATTAAAACTATAAGTATTATTATATTAATGAATATGTTTAGGTATATTGTATATGTATATTTGTTTACATATATGGATATAATATATAGAATTATGTTCATACATATATTCACTAAATAAGAAATTCAAATAAATGCTGTTTTATTGTTAATTGAAAATTAAAACTGTTAATTTGGCTTTAGCTCCAGTTGCAAGTCTAACTGAAAAAATTACAGTTGTTGTTATAACTCCAACTTGGTACACAATTTTAAAACATCTATTAACTACACCGAGAAAAACAATTCTATAAAATTAACAAAATGTTTGCGGTCTTACTTTGAGAAATTTACAACAACAATCCCATATATGTAATTCCAAAATGGAATTGTTTTAAATCAACTTTTTTGCTGGTATAGAATAATTCTATTCTACCGGTTGTAAATTAGTTACGATTTGTAATAATATTCAATATTATTTGGTCATATTACTATTTAATTAGATATATTTAGTTGTGTTTTCACGTTTTGTTTGACTTCAAAATGTAATTGTTCCCAACTAATAAAAATAAGTAAATACAATTTTTGGTTGTTACTTTGAGCACAATATTTATTTTATTCCAGCATGGATTTAACCGGTACCAAAGTAAGACCGTAGTTGATCACCACGCAAATAACTCATGAGAACTATAAAAACCAGTGCGCATCCCATTAATTTTCGAACACACAGTTTATTCGTGCATAACTGCATACGCAGTTACGTTTGATGAAAGCCAATAAGCAGATATTGTTGATTTGTTTATAATTTTTATTGGTATTTTGTGCTCGGTCTTCATTTCAATGAGTTGATATTATTGTTATTCTTAAGAATAATTTGGTGTAATTATTTGTCCCAATGTACTATAGTTGCTTTATTCAAATAGTGACTCTGTTGAATAGTGCGTTATTAAATAATATTTGAATGAAATATATTACCCGCCATTACACGGTCAGTAATAATGTCATTATCTAAACCATCATTACTTAAAAAAGTCGTATTTGCATACAATTTTCCACTAAATCCACACATTATATATACATAATGTAAAGTGAATTGTTTAATATTAAAATACTATAAAATTGCAATGGAAATAGGATATTTTTAGGTAATGATGTTTCGAGTAATGACATTATTACTGATCGTGTAATGGGAGTACATATATAGTTTTAAAGTAAATTCGTTCGCTCTATAATATAACGGCATTGGTTGATTATATTCACCAATCACGTTACTTTATGCTCGTTTGGAAGGTAAGTTTTTGTTTCTAACATTATTTGTGTTAAGTTAATACGGTTGTTTCAGAGTTTATTTAAAATTATTATTTTTCTTGTCATATCTATGTCGCTTTCATATTGATTATTCGCTCGCCCACATGTTGTTGCTATCACCTTCAAATTTATTTGTTTATTTCATTCGTAATAATTATATATTTCTCCTGTGTATCAACTTCAGGGTTTTCCACTTTGGTCAATTGCTACATAACTTTCGATCAGCTGTTCCCACCATAATGTTTGTGTTTCTATATTCACTCACGTTGCCATTTTCTCTTTTAACCTAATTCTTATTCCGATTTTCAGCTTTCTGCAGATAGAAAATTTTAATCATGGAGTTCGTTCTGGAATCAGTAATGAGATTAGTGACTCTTTTGCATGATTAATGTCGGTCGGTCCATATCGGATATTGTACCGGATGTAGAATGTGAGTTTCTTAATTCTGACGGCCAACACCTTCAGTAGAAATTGTCGGGCGTTGCTGTTACCGTCCACCCTGTGTGACTGCACGAATATCGGGTAGATCCCGCGGCTTGGCGGTACACTTTGTCACTCAGGTTAAATGGAAGAACAAACAATACGTGCATTACTGAATTCAAAGAGAAAAAATTTAAGCAAAGAAATCACCAAACGTACATGATCCAACCCTTAACTCATCACCATCACCAATTCAAAAAAAGCTGACTTAATTTTAGTTAAATTTAAACCGAACATGTTATTTATTTAAAAGCAATTTTTACAAATAAAAAAAATATGAAAAAAATTACAGAAGTAAGGACCTTGTTTAAGTGAATTCATTAATAAAAAGTGGGATTTCGAGATATCACCCATATAAAAATTTTCAGAAATTGATCTTTGGAAAGTAGGGGTGGAGTATAAGGGCCTTGTAAGTGCGATTCTGGCTGATGGGGAGTAGGCACAATCATGAAATTTCATCTGAATGTTTATTTCAACTAGTTTAAGTGATTTCATTAATAAAAAGTGGGATTTCCAGATATCACCCATATAAAAATTTTCAGAAATTCATGTTTGGAAAGTAGGGGTGGAGTATAAGGGCCTTGTAAGTGCGATTCTGGCTGATGGGGAGTAGGCACAAGTGATACTTTTTACGCTATTTGCCATAGGCACTTGGCGAAACACACTTTTTGAAAAATATTCTGCGAAACAAAAACAAGTGATTAATAAAAATGTGTTTATTAGTTTAAGTGATTTCATTAATAAAAAGTGGGATTTCCAGATATCACCCATATAAAAATTTTCAGAAATTGATCTTTGGAAAGTAGGGGTGGAGTATAAGGGCCTTGTAAGTGCGATTCTGGCTGATGGGGAGTAGGCACAATCATGAAATTTCATCTGAATGTTTATTTCAACTAGTTTAAGTGATTTCATTAATAAAAAGTGGGATTTCCAGATATCACCCATATAAAAATTTTCAGAAATTGATCTTTGGAAAGTAGGAGTGAAGGATAAGGGCCTTGTAAGTGCGATTCTGGCTGATGGGGAGTAGGCACAATCATGAAATTTCATCTGAATGTTTATTTCAACTAGTTTAAGTGATTTCGTTAATAAAAAGCGGGATTTCCAGATATCACCCATATAAAAATTTTCAGAAATTGATCATTTTAAAGTAGGGTTGAATTAAGGGTTTCTATGTTCCCAATTCTTACTGATGGGGTGTATGCCACTATTGAAGTCTGGTCTTTTTCAGGTTATATTCTCTTAGTCTAAGCACTTTTACTAGTAAACAACGACATTTTCTTACATAGTTGATCTACTTCAATAGACGTTGTACATATCGCATGCAAATAGGCAGATATAGCCGTTCTAGGAAAAATCCTGACCAATTCTGGAGGAGAACTAAATTGATTTTGACATGTACAGTTTGCACAATTAAACTAAAGCAAAACATATGCTTTAATCATGAAACGGATCTATGGGATTTCTGGTGTGATAATCACGTCAGAAATCCCATATTATCTCCCAAATTACATTATGTGGGATTTCCAAAATGGGATTTCTAACGTGACTCACACAGTATTTGAAGTATGTATAAGTTTTTCACCTTAGGTATACTCGTATTCTGTAATTTATGTTAAATTTTTCTTTTTTTTCATCTAGATCCAGTAAAAACAAAAAAGCTGTAAATCCCGAATGTATTACATTACATATGTATATGTAGAATATATAATAAACGACAACATGGAATTACAATATTATAAGTTGAAGACGGTCTCTGAGGAGTAACAATCACGAAAAATAAAACATAAAAGTAATGAAATGGAAATTTTCATTTTTTTGTCAATGTGTTCATGACGATTTAATGCAATTTATCTACTTGATTTGAATAAAATAATTTTATTTCGAAAGGAGTAATTTAACAGTAAAACTTAGAGAATAATTTGAGATGAATTTTACCTTAGAAAATATTAAAAGAAGTTGAAATAAATTCTTAAAGCATGCAACAGTAATATGGGTTATCTGAGTGTACTCATTATTATGCACTCGTACATTTTAAAGGTGATATATATAACACCTAACAATGAAAATTCATTGCATTTAAATTGATTTAACGAAATTAAATTCATTTATTCTATTCGATCCTTTTATTGTTCAAGTCTTCTACTTCGGATGTTTTTACTTCAATTTAACCTGATTTGTATGTGGTAATGTCTACATTCTTCTTATACTTGAACAATAAACAACAACCGAGTGGTTCAAATATAATAATTTCAAATTATGTATATAAATAAATGGTAAACGAGTAAGTAAACCAAGCATGTTGTTTGGTTATTAACGGTACTTTGGTGAAATTGTTTATTGAATAATCTAACATCATCTAACAATCTAAGGTATTTCTAAAATGATACTACTTTTAACGATACCTTCAGTAGAACCGGAACTATACCAGTTCAATGTAACCTCTAAAATTTTTTTATTACAAATAGGAAAAATCGACAAACTTCCCAACCGTATAATGGGATGACTGAAGGTCACAAAACTTAACAAAAACACACGTGTTTGCGTTGTTTGTCAAAATAACACTTGATAATGGTCGGAATAAATTTTTTATGTCATTGTTTATTTACAGGTACATCTATGACTATAATTTGTTATGAAAAAGTGTCAAAAATAAAATTATTTCAAGTTTGAAGTCATGTTAGGCTCAAAATAAATATTTTATGTTCTAAAAGTTTACGCATTTTAAAAAAAGATCAATTATCTATCAATATATATGTTACGGTTAAAGTGTATAATTGATTGTTATAACATATATAATTACCGGTTATTATACATCATTACCAACTGCGTCGGTTAATATGCAAATTTTTTTAGAATTTTTCACTTTTACCGGTGATTATATAATTACAAAACCTCTTTGGTTAAAGTGTTAAATATTAAAGTTTAAAACTATAATAATAATAATAATGGCGTAAGTTTACTTTCGAGAAAATCAGGTAACGAGCAAAAATTTAGAAATTTTTAGATGTAGGATGGGGGCTTATCAACAGTTTTTAGGAGGGGGAAGTTAAATTTTTTCGGAAAATTTTTTGATTTTTAAATAATAATTTAATACAAGTTAATAATAATTGCTTCATCAACCTTGGAGACCCACATCTTTTATCCCAGAGTTTTTATCGCTCTTATCGCTTCTTCTATCGCTTGCACTATCACCATACAAATGTTTAAAAAAGCAACTTTTGTAAATACAATTTTTTTTAATGTAATTTTAACTCGTTGTATACCTTAGAGGATGGGGCGGCCTCCAAAGCCCTGCTTTTCCAGAACTTATACAATTTTTCAAGTTTCAAATTTCATTTAAAATTTTAAACTAAGTAAAAAACTTTCGTATAATTCACTTTAACCAAAGGGGGTTAGTAATTAACCGGTAATATATAATATCCGGTTAAAATGATAAATTAAAGGAAAAATCATTGATATTTCACAAACTATAACCACATATAATCACCGGATTATACACTTTGACCGTAACCTATATTCTCTTTTTACCACAGTTTCATAATAAAATCGAAGAAGTACACTATTTTCATTTTAAAACGTTGTACTGGGTAAACCAGATTATGCATGTAAACCCGTAGTTATAACCAACTGCTCTACGAGTAAGAACGGCATTCAGTTTTTGTTGTGTACTTTGAATAACAGAATAACTAAAACAGGAAAAAATGATTAAATCAACAAATAACGAAAACACAAAAATAGAATTTCTTATAATTCCTATGCAAATTAGAAATAGAAAAATTTAAAATAAACAAAAATTTCCAGTGATAGATAAACTTTGAAACAAAAAGGAGAAGAGCAACAGTATACTCGTCACAATGCAGCAACTTTTTAATGTGATAATTGCTTTTAAAAGTTCAGATTGAGATTTGCCAATCTTCAAATTTATATAGTTGCATATACAGATAGTCCTAGCAAATACAATAATACATACAATTTTTGTTTGGCTATTTACTGATTAAAAATGAAATAATAATTTAGCGAGATAATAATTTAAAGATAACTAATTATCTGCCCCGCTTAAAACCATTTGCATTACTTATAATCAATTTAACGAGCAATAGAGAATACTTCAATTCCGACTATGTTAAGCTTTTTTGATTAGATATGGGGAATTTCATAAGAAAGTAAGTCAATCGAACAGGAAATCAAAGATAAACTTGATAAAATTAATAACTGGCCTCAACTCAATATGCATATTCTATTCTGTGATTTTTTAATTTTGGTTTTTTCTGAACGCTGCTTGACGATTTTCGTCATATGGACGTATACGGAACCGAGACTACTAAAATAAGTTACCAACTGGCACGGTGGTTTGGGGAGGGAACGGGCCATTTGAATTCCGATAGGGAGATGTGTTTGAGAAACCGACTACAAAATTAAAATTTAAAATAAGAAAAATTGACGTCGATCACTACCATTTTTCATTACCATTTACCATAGCTTTGAATTTGAGCCTTTGTGTCTCTTTATGAAGCAATAACGGCATACAGAAACGTTTAGCGCTCAATCGTTGTCCACGCCCATTTAGCGAGCTGGCAAAGAGGAAAATGGTTTTGTTAGAATAATTAAATCTATAAATGAAATACTTATTTTAATAATAGCGAACAAAGCAGAATGTTAGGTTATATATAGGGACCTTACCATTCTGGTCAAAAATTTAAGGTTAAATATTTTAGTGTGTGTATTTTTTCAAGTGTTATGTGTATATAGATTGAAAGGTACCTATAGTCTATCTACCATCCATGGCGTACGTGACCGTAATATATACGTTTTTTACGTGTAATTCACTTGTTAATATACGGCCCCATCCATGCGTAAGTAGAGAACTCATTGAAAATCACCAGTACTCAAGTTTTTTCCCTAGAAGCTAAAGATACGTACATTTATCTTTCCGTGATACGTTAATTACATACTCGCTTTTATTAATATTTACCTATATCGCATTAATTAATGTTTAAAATACGATTTGTTTAAATCTGTTTTTATAACTTAAAGACAGGGTTAGTATTGAATGTTAAATTTTATTTTTGAATTGATTTTTAATTTATTTTTATAAATTCTAAATAAATTTGTAAAATGGAATAAGCTGTTTATCTTATTGGTGATTAAGAATACCGGACGTAGGGTAAGTTGTTCTTTAGTTGTCAGTTTCAACATGAGAAGTTTGTATTGATCTGTTATTTTACCAGTGACAATTGGCCTTCCCATCCGAGTACAAATCAGGGAAACATGTGATCGTTTCTCGAGATTAGTTACTCTCATGTACAACGCAATGACATAGAGCTCTCATCACTTTTTGTAGGTTATTTCATACTTTGGCCTCTTCTATCCCAAGTTTAGGACGGAATATCAAGTTTATATAATGTTATGTCCCAATAAAACGAAAAAATGATGGATACAAGTATCAATAACCTTTACAAGTACCGAATCCCACCAGAGGCAGGATGCAAAGCAAATTTTCGTCATCGATCACGATCGGTGATGTTAATAAGCACAACTATGACCCCCTGAGTGCAGAATTCAGCGCCGACCCACCCTATTTGATATTAAATTCATCTTTTTTCTTTTTAGCGTGGTCTTTCAATCTGAACTTGGTATCTAAGGTCATCCGTTGATATTTAGCCGTATTTGCATACTGAATCTGCTGACCATTAATCATTACAGGTTTGTAGCTGACTTTAGGATTAGTAAAATTCACATAGTGAATTCCACCGTCCATGTCAGTGCGCAGGTTGACATGGAGCTTGCAATGTGCAGGTGGTATACTGTAATTGCGTGAATAGGTAGTGTGAGCGTGATTGAAAAGGGGGTATTAATTGGCCTTAAACGGACATTAAATCCATTGAACAATTAATACTTTCTTATAAAAAAAATAACCTTGGCTCGAAGGTGCCTTTTATAAGGGAAGAAAGTAAAAATTATTGTGACACAAGGATATTCTCTCTCGAATATCAAAAACATAAGATAATATAAAGTAAGATTGGTTTCTTACATCAAATGCTAATTCAGATCTACTTCGATTACCTCTGTGCGATTCGTATAGTGTGCTTTGTTTTAAAGGTTTGTAAAACCTGGAATTTAATTGATATTAGAAAGAACATCAAGTTACTGTTCAACCAGATCCGTTTTCTAATATAACCGAAGAACTCGAAAAAGTAATAGTACTTCTTAGAACGCCAAATACGATACATGAATGTCTATGTAACGACCAAGAGAAATTACAGCAGCAACATCTTTCCCGCTGGTAAAAGTTTTTAATGTTGCAACGTTTTCATTGTAGAAAAAGCCAATTGTTATATTAATCGGAGCCATATGGCAATCTGCAATTGAAAAATAAAAACCTATAAACGCAGAACTTTTAAATAGTATATCTGATACAAAATTAAGAAGGTGCTGTTCGATTATCTTTGGTTGTATTTAAAATAATAATTATAATTTAATATAATATTGCTACGCGTTGATTACATGAATACGGTCAAATCAGTCATCGAGCAATCCATGCACCGAGGAATGGATCATCAAAATCACAACCAAAAAATGAGTAGGTTAGTAAAGTGCATCACCAAACTCGTTTAATTGTCGTGGTACCATAATGACGGTTAAGAAAAACCCTCAAAGATTCTATAGAAGCCAGAGAAATGAGATCCATGCAAATAGAGTGATTTTTAGTTTCGAATTGGTTATGAATTTAAGATGTAGGATGGACAAAGCTTCTTTCTGCCCTTTGCTCCGATCAGGAGCGATATTGATTCATATTTATTGTTTTGTAATTATTTAGAAATAACTAAATCAGTAACTATCAAGTAAAGAATAAAAACATTATGTCTAAATTAACAATGGCTTGTTGTAATGGAAATTCAAATATACGTCTAGAACTGTAATATAATTCTAAAATTGTAACTATTTAATGCAACGTTCATAAATAACGTCATGGTATTGAATATCCATGCTCTTAAACTCATATAAGTTGGTCAAAATTTAACTTTCTCTCTCTCTGGCACTATATCCCATCAAGAGATTTGGCCGCCTCAAATGAGGTTTCATAATCATATTTTCATTTCGGATAATGAGTGGTTAATTCATTGATCCTAAACCAGCCGGACCTCCGGTCGCTGGAGCAAGCATGCTGACCACTTTGCCACCGGGCGGCAAAATTTAACTCGAGTATGGAAAAAGTATGCGTACACTCTAAAAAATTTGATCAAATCTAAACTAAAGATCACAAATCTAAACTAAAGATTATTTAAATTATTTTAGCAATTTCCATGCAATAAATGTAGTAATGAAATTTTTTATTGTTTATTCAATAAAATATTGACTTTTTTCAATTAGTTGTTTAAATTTCATCACAAACATGTTGCAAATTTACTTGTGGGAAACTAAATAATACGTTTGTTGAACTTTAATCAATTGATAAATTTTCAGTAGAAATATTGAATAAAATCATTTTGTGGTAAATATTAAACAAAAAATTGTTGAACATTCAACAAAATAAAACAAAATTCATTTAGAGTTAGATGCCATATTGTATAAATCCATTAAAACTGAAGCCACAGGACTGCAGAACGAATATCAAAAGTTACTAATCAAGAAAGTGGAATTTAAGTAGTTTGTGTGATATTTTGTCTTAAAGGTAAGTACGTTATAAAATGTTTTTAAAATACAGTAATAATTCTTAGTAAAAATTTAGTATTAATTTTAAACAAAGTCGTGTTTAATACGTGTCAGATCATTCGTTTCGAAAAGTTTGCGTAAAGCAAACGTCTATAAAGTTACGGTAAAAATTGTTTTCAAACAATTGTGTTTTATATGTTATGTTTAAATTATATGTTATCATAAATTTAATATTTCATACTCTTTTAATATTTTTTAGTTTCGTTAACAATGTCTACATTTTCATTTAAAGTCTGCAGTGGGGATCGTCGCATCCGGAAAATCTTTTGATCATTTGCAACATAGCTGCTGTCATTAGCCAAGGCAAATATTCATTTATTCTAGTTATGTATTTGTATAGAAGGGTTTCGGGGAATTTAACGAAACGAGATGTTACGAAACGGTGTATGCCCAAAACGAAAAAGATTGGAAACAAATTCTAATAACTGAGCCCAATGATTAATATCAAGAAAATATTATATAGTTTTCTTTATTTATTGGTCCATGAATTTATAATTAATCTACAAAATATACGAAAAGTAGCTAGTTCAAATATAACTAGTAAAGAAAAATATTGCCCTGGCATTTGAACTTAATTTTCATTGATGGCATTAAATTTCCAATCATGTTAATGATTTTTTCGCTTATTATATGCCATTTCGTACCATACCACTTAGATTATTTTTCATATTTTCAGCAAATCCCCTTGAATTGCAAGGAACTAGTTTGGTCCTTGAAGCAAGCGGATCTGAAATAACAGAGGACGATATTCTCGAATATTACGCTGCTCTATATAATGTAAAATTTATGTTGCTAAAATTTGACGATGTCAACACCACGACCAAGAACTAGTGAACCGAATAATAGTTCAATTACCACACCACAACGTCACAAAGAAAATCAATGCTCCGAAATATACCTCCGAAATTTTATGTTAACCCACTTTATAAATTTACTATGTATAATTGGAAAATGTATCTAAGTAATTTAGTTGTTGTTTGAATGAAATTTTATATATATAACATATAATTTAAATATAATAAATTTAAAAATAAAAGTAAATTTGGACTAAAATATCAACAATTTTGAGTTTAAATTCGAACAACGAGTGATTGAAATTAAACAAATTATATGAAAAATTCAGCATATATCTTCTAGGAATTCAACAATTTTACATGCCAATTTCAACAACTATTGTTGAAAATCAAATTTAATTTGCTTCAATTTAATCGTAAATATGTTTAAAAAGTGTTTAAATATAATTTTATATAAACACATTTTGTTAATAATTCAACAATATTCAAAATATTATTAATAACTTTTTTGTTTAAATTGTCTCCTTCAAAAGTTGACTTTTAAACAGGAAGTTGAATATTTCTTTCGAGTTTAAAATTAGTACAATAATTGAGTGTAATTAGTTACACTCAATTATTGAAGTAAAATCCAACAAAAATTTTTTAGAGTGTAGTATTAGTGTATTCGTAGAGCTTGACTATCAATACTATGGTATTTTTTTCTTATGTAATGTACGCAGCTTAAATACTTGTTATACGGTATGTTTAGATTAGAATAAATATCTGAGATCTATTTATGTAACTAGGACTTCAAGATGTTACATTTATTGTTGTATTTCTATAAATGTTAGCTTTGATTTAGTTTGGAGAAAATTATACATATATTTATTATTAATTAATTTAAGGTCATCAGGAGTCTTAGAGAAACTAATACAAAACTTGTTTTTAATTTTTATTACCAAGTTTAGAGTCCCAGACATGGGATGAAATTCCTGATTAAGTAGACTAGAATTGTGTTACTATAACTATCAGCTATATCTGCTAATCAATCTGTTTCTAACTAATTATTACTATCCAATTCTTCGTGTTTGTTTTGTGTACGGCTGGCCCGGCGTCATCCGGGAGCTCCTTGATCGTATTGAAAAACTTTAATAACAAATACGCAAATACGATTGTATAATCTTGATTTAATTTATAGTTTAATTTTTAATTGGGCCCATATTTTCTCTAAATGGACTACGAAAATTGGATTATCCATGAATTCATATTTGATGCTATTCAAACGATATTTCTTTATATAAGCACAATAAACTAATAAAATTTACGTATTTCAGTTATCCTTACCCAATACAATATATGTTGCATTATCTGATACATCAATAATTAGGATAAAGTGTGAAGTTATAAGAGTAAACGATGATGATGAATGATAAACCTAATATTGTAATCGTTTTGCATAGATATAGAAAGATATTCAAAGATTTAAATAAATATTTGATTTCCTATACTATGTACATACCAGATTTCGATTTACAAGAACGAATTTATCTCAACTTATTGAACATATTACAGGTAACCCTTCAAGAACAAATACAAAACAAAACGTAATGTTTTTTTATTTTCTGTTTTGTAGTCTCAAACAACACGGTTTTAAAGAACACGGAACGAATTAATCGTGTTCTCGGAGGGTTTCCTGTATTTGTTTTGTAGATTTAAGATATTCTGGGCTGCCTTTTTCGTAAAAAAGGTCACAAGAAACCTAACAGAAACATATTTTAGATTCAGTGTGTAACACTTTTTCCGTCTCTTATATTTTTTTTAAATAATTTGTGGTTGACGTCCTATCCTATTTGTAACGACAACATTGTGAAATGATATCCTTTACTCGTTTTTTGCATTGTGGGATCATAATTGCGGGTTCATATCGAGTAGCATAGGTATACTAATACTACACATAGTTGAGAATAAAAGATGATTTGTTAGTTTTGATTATAAAAAGGATATTATGGTATATGAAACCTGAAAAAGGGTTATAATTTTTATTGTACATCATTTGTTAAGGCGGTGTCTAATGGGCAATATGATTAAATTGTGTGACCTCATATTCTTTTTCAATTAATATATAATTAAAATAAATTGTTTTTGCTTCAGTTGATAAAGTTTTCTTTGTAGTTTACTATAAAGAAATATATCATACCAATTAAATTCCTTTTCGTGGCATGATAAAATCCAAATAAATAAATTCGACCCATCTACGGTTTTACAAGTTGATTGAAACAAAATGAAGATTTTTATCATTTTAGATCTGTTCAGTACAAGTACAAAGAACAAAGATTTTAAAATTTGATATAATAATCACGGAGCTTTATTTAAGTACTAAATATTCGTTTATTTAAATTTCTCCAGTTGGATGAATTTTCAAAATTGTCCTCTCGTAAAATATTTACGAATATGCGCAATAAATTGATGATTTATTTCTCACGATTTTGGAAAATTTAGTTTTATTAAAATATTCAGCTGAGCAACATCTATGGATAGGTAGGTTGTTTTCGGATTTTCAGTTAATAGCACATAAAGACAATTCGATAAACAACAAGAAATTTTTTCCAAATCAGTCTTTATTGAATTATTTTCATTTTCTTGTAATTTTAGTTATTCGTAAATAAATAGTTAAACAATGAAAGAAAATCTTATGTGAAGAGTGAACATTTTTTCCGATTAACATATTTTTTGTTCTAATTTTCATGAAAATTAATTAATTTTTCATTCTATTGTAGCTGTAAAAATTATAATTTCTGTTGAAAAAATGTTTTTCATGTTTACATTTAACAACAACAATTATTATTATAATAAAAATAATCATATATGAAGTTTAAAAGAAAAAGAAGCTAACGATTTTTGGTTTGTTATATTTCCTTTTTATAATTTTTGGGAAAAGGCTTTCTGAAAAAGTATAATAAAGACAAGATAAATATAAAAAAATTAGAAGAGGTTGGGATTTATGTTGTGTTTATACGGTTGTTTTTTTGTAAGAGTTTATATTTATATACGTATATACATATATGTTATTATACGAACAAGTGAAAATAAAATTAAAGCATTCAGAGTTTTTCTTTAATTATTTTTTAAGCAAACGAAAATTTCTTTTCATCTTTTCAAATATTTTCTTGACATAATTATGGCATATACGAGTCTGTACAAAGAAAACATAATGGTAATAATGAAATCGATGGAAATGAAATACATATAATTTTTATAGGATGTTTATTGATTTGTTAGAGTCTTTTTGAAAAAGGAAAATATTTAATCAAATGTTTTAATCAAATACGAGTAAAAATATAGTTTATCAAATTTTTAGCGTTCAAAGTAATTATTTCTTTCGTTATAGTACCGCTATTCAAAATAAATCAACGAAAATTGTTAAATGAGTGTATTTAAAATTTAATTAATATTTATAAAATTAGCTGGTTGATATTATTCACGAATAGGAACGTTCGATTTTTTGTTTAATAACCGTGATTGGAGGACGTTAACTTGAATCGGCTTTTATAACATTTGATGGATTTAAATAAATTAGAATAAACCTACTGATAAGTACGAGTAATTTACCAAATTAACTATATTTGACGAAAACAAAAAGGTAAAGATGATTAAATTTTCATTTTTTTAATGTAATTTCCAATTTTCATCTCGAAACAAAACATAAAATGAATATTTTATGATTCGTTTTCCATATTCACTGTATGAAGCATTTAAAAAAATAAAATGGGTATACCTACTTGTATGTTTAACTGTTTTGGCATAATTTTCTCATTTCATTCAATTATCGTTTATTTTTTTCAACTTTAACTTTTCCCAACGAAATATTTTTTGTGCTTTCTGAATCGTTTATTTTGATGAAAATTTAATGGAAAATAATAGAAATGAGAATAATAGCAACACAACAGTAAAAAATATGTTCGTTCCGTTTTATTCAGTTGACGTTAGTTTACACATTTTACATTATTATTTGTTTTGCCTACCAGTGCTGTAATTCTCTAAAAACCAAGATAAAATGCAATATGTGAAAGTGATAAATTTTACACACGAAAAATATTATCGTAGAAGTCTAGATTTATATTTTATATCGTGATGTTTTAGTAAATTCCGCATTCTCTAAATTTTTTTCAAGATAAAATGAACAGTGGCAAGATAAATTTATGTCAAAAAGTATAACCAATAATTTACGTTGAATAACTTTACTTGAATGTGTAACAGGCTTTCGTTTGGATATTATTAATAATTAATTGCAATTTTCTGATATTTTAGTTTATAGTTTTATTTTAGAATTAAATAAGCTCTATCAATTTAATTAACTGCGATACCTTACATAAAAAGTTATAAAACTAATTCAATTTATTATGTAAATTTACGAACTTAAATGGACTGTTATCGTTGGAATTAAAATATTCTTTCAGTAAAGTCAAAGATTTGAATATTTTATTCAATCGTCATCAGTTCATCACTTTTACCTATGTTAGGTTTATCTCCCGTATTTCCACAAAAACAACAAAACAAATAAATTTATTATTTATGATTATATGTTTAAAGTGAGGAATAAATAATGTGCCTGTTTATATTAAGAAGAAGAAGACTTAAGGGGTAGAATATCCTAGAAAAATATGATCTCTGAATTACAGCAAAAGCCATTTTAGTTGCTCAATTTTCAAATTTAAATGTGAAGTGTTTCTAGTGTCTGATTTGACAACATCTAAAATGGACCAGTTATCTCTTTCCACTTTGATAAAGCTTTGTTAAAGCTTTCAACTTTGTGTGCACTCTCGATATTTTACTTGATCGTTACACTTGCACAATTAAGAAAACCGGCGAGTATCAACCTATAGAAAATCTAAATTACATAGTTAACAAATTTCAGTTTGTTGTTGTTTACTATTTCATTTAAAGGCAGGTACTATATTAGATCACAACAATCTTTAAGATATTACAATGCTTTAGTCCTAGACTATTTATTAATCATGTGTTTGAGAAACTGATAATTAGGACAAATTTCGTACAATAATGAACGAGTACAAAATTTAATTATGTTATGCATTAAAACTAACTTTTAACTAGCACTAAGGTTAAACAAGATGTCTATTGCATAAAATCGATCACCTCCTACTCGTTACCGATCCTTAAGGTTAACCCAAACATTTTACAAATATTAAAATTTAGAAATGGTTTCGATTAATACAATTTTGGTGATATTGAGGACTTAGTCTCAGGCACATAAAAAAATGATTGGATGCGGAACTCGTGAAGTTCGGAAAACTCGCAGTGTCTACTAAATTTGATAGTTATTGAGCTTCGTTGCTTAAAACGCATACATTTTTGTAGTTTATTCGAAATTCTAAAAATCTAGTAAGACAATCCCGAGCTTACAGAAAATATTCCGGTTTTCGAGATCCGACTATATTATACTTAGGTATTGTTAACTCGCATGTGCAGAAAGAGCTAAATAGAATGATCTGCTTAAGTCAGATTTGATTAAATTTCCAAAACATATCGTAAATAATAGTTACAGAATAAAGTGATTTTGTACTTAGAATAAAGAATAACCTTTAAACGGTTTAGAATATACAATATTAATCAAACGTCTTTACTATACGAAATATTTCTTTACCTATTTGACTGTTGTAATGTTCTTTTCAAACATTCGATTTGTTTTATAAGTTTGTCTAGCCGTATCTTGAATTTAATATCAAATATCTCCCGACTCCGACTATTTTTCAATATGATTTTTGGGAATATGTGTGACTCTAGATGTCTTTGATGTATGTATATGCAACAATTTACGTTTCTAGAGATTGTATTTTTTGAGTTATTAAGGATATAAAATAAATAAAAATTTGGTTTTGACGTTTAATGTTATCTTGATCGCTTGCTGTCAATAGGGTTATCTTGGGTAAACAAAATGTTATAAATTGTATAAAATGTTCACCTGTAAAATTACCCTTACCACAGCCCATAACAACTTGAACTATATTGTTTGTGAACAGATACTATTTAGAATAACTTATATCCATAAAATTAATGTTGAAATTTAAATGGGAATGGTATAGTTATGGGCCCTCAAAGTCTAAATATAAATCTACATAAATAATAAGAGTGTGTTAAGTTTTGACAATATTTATCGTAACCGATTTAAATATTATCTTCTAGTGCAATTTGAGAATGCGTATATTGTAAAAAAGCAAGATGAATTATCGTTTGCACGTTTACAAATTATCTTACTGCTTAGAGAATTAGGGCACAGGTGCTTTTTCAAATCGCAACCCACCTCCAGTTTCATAAAAATCATCTTATGATTATAATTCTACAATGATCAAAGATTATGTTGTGTATTGCACACTTGGCTAAACGGACGTTTTTATTTGATACAATCTATGAACATATTTGCTAAATAAAATCATTTATTAATTTTTTAGGAAAGTAAATTACAATTATAATTCAGTTAACCCAAAGCATGTTTAGTTCAACCGGTAGTTTCGTGCTCAACGTGTCGTATACTGCACTAATAATCATTTTGAGCCGGAATTTCAACGAAAAAAAGTTTTCAATTTGGCAGAATTTCAAAATACCAAACTTCCAGTAACCACCGCTTTCCTTATGCATCCTACCGGTAGTTTCGCGCTCAACGTGTCGTATACTGCACCAATAATCATTTTGAGCCGGAATTTCAACGAAAAAATGTTTTCAATTTTTTTCGAAAAAACATGATGGTTAGCCTTACTTTTTTTGAACGGATAAAATTTATAGTCACGGATTCTGAATGTTTCGTTTATTTTTGATTATCAATGTAATTATGAGTCAACGTTTAGACTGCTTCAATATGTCGCCTTGTTCGCCTGCAATCCCGGTTCGAAACACAATGTGGCAGAATTTCAAAATTTCAAACTTCCAGTAACCACCGCTTTTCTTATGCATCCTACCGGTAGTTTCGTGCTAAACGTGTCGTATACTGCACCAATAATAATTTTGAGCCGGAATTTCAACGAAAAAATGTTTTCAATTTTTTTCGAAAAAACATGATGGTTAGCCTTACTTTTTTTGAACGGATAAAATTTATAGTCACGGATTCCGAATGTTTCGTTTATTTTCGATTATCAATGTAATTATGAGTAGATCAACGTTTAGTTTGCTTCAATATGTTGCCTTGTTCGCCTGCAATCATGGTTCGAAACACAATGTGGCAGAATTTCAAAATACGAAACTTCCAGTAACCACCGCTTTCCTTATACATCCTACCGGTAGTTTCGTGCTAAACGTGTCGTATACTGCACCAATAATCATTTTGAGCCGGAATTTCAACGAAAAAATGTTTTCAATTTTTTTCGAAAAAACATGATGGTTAGCCTTACTTTTTTTGAACGGATAAAATTTATAGTCACGGATTCCGAATGTTTCGTTTATTTTCGATTATCAATGTAATTATGAGTAGATCAACGTTTAGTTTGCTTCAATATGTCGCCTTGTTCGCCTGCAATCCCGGTTCGAAACACAATGTGGCAGAATTTCAAAATACGAAACTTCCAGTAACCACCGCTTTCCTTATACATCCTACCAGTAGTTTCATGCTAAACGTGTCGTATACTGCACCAATAATCATTTTGAGCCGGAATTTCAACGAAAAAAAATTTTCAATTATTTCGAAAAAACATGATGGTTGTTAGCCTTACTCTTTTTGAACGGTTAAAATTTATAGTCACGGATTCCGAATGTTTCGTTTATTTTCGATTATCAATGTAATTATGAGTAGATATACGTTTAGTTTGCTTCAATATGTCGCCTTGTTCGCCTGCAATCCCGGTTCGAAACACAATGTGGCAGAATTTCAAAATACGAAACTTCCAGTAACCACCGCTTTCCTTATACATCCTACCGGTAGTTTCGTGCTAAACGTGTCGTATACTGCACCAATAATCATTTTGAGCCGGAATTTCAACGAAAAAAAATTTTCAATTATTTCGAAAAAACATGATGGTTAGCCTTACTCTTTTTGAACGGTTAAAATTTATAGTCACGGATTCCGAATGTTTCGTTTATTTTCGATTATCAATGTAATTATGAGTAGATCAACGTTTAGTTTGCTTCAATATGTTGCCTTGTTCGCCTGCAATCCCGGTTCGAAACACAATGTGGCAGAATTTCAAAATACGAAACTTCCAGTAACCACCGCTTTCCTTATACATCCTACTGGTAGTTTCGTGCTAAACGTGTCGTATACTGCACCAATAATCATTTTGAGCCGGAATTTCAACGAAAAAATGTTTTCAATTTTTTTCGATAAAACATGATGGTTAGCCTTACTTTTTTTGAACGGATAAAATTTAAAGTCACGGATTCCGAATGTTGATGAAGCCTTACTTTTTTTGATCGGATACAATTTATAGTCACGGATTCCGAATGTTTCGTTTATTTTCGATTATCAATGTAATTATGAGTAGATCAACGTTTAGTTTGCTTCAATATGTTGCCTTGTTCGCCTGCAATCCCGGTTCGAAACACAATGTGGCTTTCCTTATGCATCCTACCGGTAGTTTCGTGCTAAACGTGTCGTATACTGCACCAATAATAATTTTGAGCCGGAATTTCAACGAAAAAATGTTTTCAATTTTTTTCGAAAAAACATGATGGTTAGCCTTACTTTTTTTGAACGGATAAAATTTATAGTCACGGATTCCGAATGTTTTTTTTATTTTTGATTATCAATGTAATTATGAGTAGATCAACGTTTAGTTTGCTTCAATATGTCGCCTTGTTCGCCTGCAATCCCGGTTCGAAACACAATGTGGCAGAATTTCAAAATACGAAACTTCCAGTAACCACCGCTTTCCTTATACATCCTACCGGTAGTTTCGTGCTAAACGTGTCGTATACTGCACAGATAATCATTTTGAGCCGGAATTTCAACGAAAAAAAATTTTCAATTATTTCGAAAAAACATGATGGTTAGCCTTACTTTTTTTGAACGGATAAAATTTATAGTCACGGATTCCGAATGTTTCGTTTATTTTTGATTATCAATGTAATTATGTGTAGATCAACGTTTAGTTTGCTTCAATATGTTGCCTTGTTCGCCTGCAATCCCGGTTCGAAACACAATGTGGCAGAATTTCAAAATACGAAACTTCCAGTAACCACCGCTTTCCTTATACATCATACCGGTAGTTTCGTGCTAAACGTGTCGTATACTGCACTAATAATCATTTTGAGCCGGGATTTCAACGAAAAACAGTTTTCATTTTTTTTCGAAAAAACATGATATTAGCCTTACTTTTTTTGAACGGATAAAATTTATAGTCACGGATTCCGAATGTTTCGTTTATTTTCGATTATCAATGTAATTATGAGTAGATCAACGTTTAGTTTGCTTCAATATGTTGCCTTGTTCGCCTGCAATCCCGGTTCGAAACACAATGTGGCAGAATTTCAAAATACGAAACTTCCAGTAACCACCGTTTTCCTTATACATCCTACCGGTATTTTCGTGCTAAACGTGTCGTATACTGCACCAATAATCATTTTGAGCCGGAATTTCAACGAAAAAAAGTTTTCAATTTTTTTCGAAAAAACATGATGTTAGCCTTACTTTTTTTGAACGGATAAAATTTATAGTCACGGATTCCGAATGTTTCGTTTATTTTCGATTATCAATGTAATTATGAGTAGATCAACGTTTAGTTTGCTTCAATATGTCGCCTTGTTCGCCTGCAATCCCGGTTCGAAACACAATGTGGCAGAATTTCAAAATACGAAACTTCCAGTAACCACCGCTTTCCTTATACATCCTACCGGCAGTTTCGTGCTAAACGTGTCGTACACTGCACCAATAATCATTTTGAGCCGGAATTTCAACGAAAAAAAATTTTCAATTATTTCGAAAAAACATGATGGTTAGCCTTACTTTTTTTGAACGGATAAAATTTATAGTCACGGATTCCGAATGTTTCGTTTATTTTCGATTATCAATGTAATTATGAGTAGATCAACGTTTAGTTTGCTTCAATATGTCGCCTTGTTCGCCTGCAATCCGGGTTCGAAACACAATGTGGCAGAATTTCAAAATACGAAACTTCCAGTAACCACCGCTTTCCTTATACATCCTACCGGTAGTTTCGTGCTAAACGTGTCGTATACTGCACCAATAATCATTTTGAGCCGGAATTTCAACGAAAAAAAATTTTCAATTATTTCGAAAAAACATGATGGTTAGCCTTACTCTTTTTGAACGGTTAAAATTTATAGTCACGGATTCCGAATGTTTCGTTTATTTTCGATTATCAATGTAATTATGAGTAGATCAACGTTTAGTTTGCTTCAATATGTTGCCTTGTTCGCCTGCAATCCCGGTTCGAAACACAATGTGGCAGAATTTCAAAATACGAAACATCCAGTAACCACCGCTTTCCTTATACATCCTACTGGTAGTTTCGTGCTAAACGTGTCGTATACTGCACCAATAATCATTTTGAGCCGGAATTTCAACGAAAAAAAATTTTCAATTTTTTTCGATAAAACATGATGGTTAGCCTTACTTTTTTTGAACGGATAAAATTTATAGTCACGGATTCCGAATGTTGATGAAGCCTTACTTTTTTTGATCGGATACAATTTATAGTCACGGATTCCGAATGTTTCGTTTATTTTCGATTATCAATGTAATTATGAGTAGATCAACGTTTAGTTTGCTTCAATATGTTGCCTTGTTCGCCTGCAATCCCGGTTCGAAACACAATGTGGCTTTCCTTATGCATCCTACCGGTAGTTTCGTGCTAAACGTGTCGTATACTGCACCAATAATAATTTTGAGCCGGAATTTCAACGAAAAAATGTTTTCAATTTTTTTCGAAAAAACATGATGGTTAGCCTTACTTTTTTGAACGGATAAAATTTATAGTCACGGATTCCGAATGTTTCATTTATTTTTGATTATCAATGTAATTATGAGTAGATCAACGTTTAGTTTGCTTCAATATGTCGCCTTGTTCGCCTGCAATCCCGGTTCGAAACACAATGTGGCAGAATTTCAAAATACGAAACTTCCAGTAACCACCGCTTTCCTTATACATCCTACCGGTGGTTTCGTGCTAAACGTGTCGTATACTGCACCAATAATCATTTTGAGCCGGAATTTCAACGAAAAAAAATTTTCAATTATTTCGAAAAAACATGATGAGCCTTACTTTTTTTGAACGGATAAAATTTATAGTCACGGATTCCGAATGTTTCGTTTATTTTCGATTATCAATGTAATTATGTGTAGATCAACGTTTAGTTTGCTTCAATATGTTGCCTTGTTCGCCTGCAATCCCGGTTCGAAACACAATGTGGCTTTCCTTATGCATCCTACCGGTAGTTTCGTGCTCAACGTGTCGTATACTGCACCAATAATAATTTTGAGCCGGAATTTCAACGAAAAAATGTTTTCAATTTTTTTCGAAAAAACATGATGGTTAGCCTTACTTTTTTTGAACGGATAAAATTTATAGTCACGGATTCCGAATGTTTCATTTATTTTTGATTATCAATGTAATTATGAGTAGATCAACGTTTAGTTTGCTTCAATATGTCGCCTTGTTCGCCTGCAATCCCGGTTCGAAACACAATGTGGCAGAATTTCAAAATACGAAAATTCCAGTAACCACCGCTTTCCTTATACATCCTACCGGTAGTTTCGTGCTAAACGTGTCGTATACTGCACCAATAATCATTTTGAGCCGGAATTTCAACGAAAAAAAATTTTCAATTATTTCGAAAAAACATGATGAAGCCTTACTTTTTTTGAACGGATAAAATTTATAGTCACGAATTCCGAATGTTTCGTTTATTTTCGATTATCAATGTAATTATGAGTACATCAACGTTTAGTTTGCTTCAATATGTTGCCTTGTTCGCCTGCAATCCCGGTTCGAAACACAATGTGGCACAATTTCAAAATACGAAACTTCCAGTAACCACCGTTTTCCTTATGCATCCTACCGGTAGTTTCGTGCTAAACGTGTCGTATACTGCACCAATAATCATTTTGAGCCGGAATTTCAACGAAAAAATGTTTTCAATTTTTTTCAAAAAAACATGATGGTTAGCCTAAATTTTTTTGAATGGATAAAATTTATAGTCACGGATTCCGAATGTTGATGAAGCCTTACTTTTTTTGATCGGATACAATTTATAGTCACGGATTCCGAATGTTTCGTTTATTTTCGATTATCAATGTAATTATGAGTAGATCAACGTTTAGTTTGCTTCAATATGTTGCCTTGTTCGCCTGCAATCCCGGTTCGAAACACAATGTGGCTTTCCTTATGCATCCTACCGGTAATTTCGTGCTAAACGTGTCGTATACTGCACCAATAATAATTTTGAGCCGGAATTTCAACGAAAAAATGTTTTCAATTTTTTTCGAAAAAACATGATGTTAGCCTTACTTTTTTTGAACGGATAAAATTTATAGTCACGGATTCCGAATGTTTCATTTATTTTCGATTATCAATGTAATTATGAGTAGATCAACGTTTAGTTTGCTTCAATATGTCGCCTTGTTCGCCTGCAATCCCGGTTCGAAACACAATGTGGCAGAATTTCAAAATACGAAACTTCCAGTAACCACCGCTTTCCTTATACATCCTACCGGTAGTTTCGTGCTAAACGTGTCGTATACTGCACCAATAATCATTTTGAGCCGGAATTTCAACGAAAAAAAATTTTCAATTATTTCGAAAAAACATGATGGTTAGCCTTACTTTTTTTGAACGGATAAAATTTATAGTCACGGATTCCGAATGTTTCGTTTATTTTTGATTATCAATGTAATTATGTGTAGATCAACGTTTAGTTTGCTTCAATATGTTGCCTTGTTCGCCTGCAATCCCGGTTCGAAACACAATGTGGCAGAATTTCAAAATACGAAACTTCCAGTAACCACCGCTTTCCTTATGCATCCTACCGGTAGTTTCGTGCTCAACGTGTCGTATACTGCACCAATAATCATTTTGAGCCGGAATTTCAACGAAATTTTTTTTTCAATTATTTCGAAAAAACATGATGGTTAGCCTTACTTTTTTTGAACGGATAAAATTTATAGTCACGGATTCCGAATGTTTCGTTTATTTTCGATTATCAATGTAATTATGAGTAGATCAACGTTTAGTTTGCTTCAATATGTTGCCTTGTTCGCCTGCAATCCCGGTTCGAAACACAATGTGGCAGAATTTCAAAATACGAAACTTCCAGTAACCACCGCTTTCCTTATACATCCTACTGGTAGTTTCGTGCTAAACGTGTCGTATACTGCACCAATAATCATTTTGAGCCGGAATTTCAACGAAAAAAAATTTTCAATTATTTCGAAAAAACATGATGGTTAGCCTTACTTTTTTTGAACGGATAAAATTTATAGTCACGGATCCCGAATGTTTCGTTTATTTTCGATTATCAATGTAATTATGAGTAGATCAACGTTTAGTTTGCTTCAATATGTTGCCTTGTTCGCCTGCAATCCCGGTTCGAAACACAATGTGGCAGAATTTCAAAATACGAAACTTCCAGTAACCACCGCTTTCCTTATACATCCTACCGGTACTTTCGTGCTAAACGTGTCGTATACTGCATCAATAATCATTTTGAGCCGGAATTTCAACGAAAAAAAATTTTCAATTTTTTCAAAAAACATGATGGTTAGCCTTACTTTTTTTGAAGGGATAAAATTTATAGTCACGGATTCCGAATGTTTCGTTTATTTTCGATTATCACTGTAATTATGAGTAGATCAACGTTTAGTTTGCTTCAATATGTCGCCTTGTTCGCCTGCAATCCCGGTTCGAAACACAATGTGGCAGAATTTCAAAATACGAAACTTCCGGTAACCACCGCTTTCCTTATGCATCCTACCGGTAGTTTCGTGCTCAACGTGTCGTATACTGCACCAATAATCATTTTGAGCCGGAATTTCAACGAAATTTTTTTTTCAATTATTTCGAAAAAACATGATGGTTAGCCTTACTTTTTTTGAACGGATAAAATTTATAGTCACGGATTCCGAATGTTTCGTTTATTTTCGATTATCAATGTAATTATGAGTAGATCAACGTTTAGTTTGCTTCAATATGTTGCCTTGTTCGCCTGCAATCCCGGTTCGAAACACAATGTGGCAGAATTTCAAAATACGAAACTTCCAGTAACCACCGCTTTCCTTATACATCCTACAAGTAGTTTCATGCTAAACAAGTCGTATACTACACCAATAATAATTTTGAGCCGGAATTTCAACGAAAAAAGGTTTTCAATTTTTTTCGAAAAAACATGATGGTTAGCCTTACTTTTTTTGAACGGATAAAATTTAGAGTCACGGATTCCGAATGTTTCGTTTATTTTCGATTATCAATGTAACTATGAGTAGATGAACGTTTAGTTTGCTTCAATATGTCGCCTTGTTCGCCTGCAATCCCGGTTCGAAACACAATGTGGCAGGATTTCAAAATTCGAAACTTCCAGTAACCACCGCTTTCTTTATACATCCTACCGGTAGTTTCGTGCTAAACGTGTCGTATACTGCACCAATAATCATTTTGAGCCGGAATTTCAACGAAAAAAAATTTTCAATTATTTCGAAAAAACATGATGGCTAGCCTTACTTTTTTTGAACGGATAAAATTTATAGTCACGGATTCCGAATGTTTCGTTTATTTTCGATTATCAATGTAATTATGAGTAGATTAACGTTAAGTTTGCTTTAATATGTTGCCTTGTTCGCCTGCAATCCCGGTTCGAAACACAATGTGGCACAATTTCAAAATACGAAACTTCCAGTAACCACCGCTTTCCTTATACATCCTACCGGTACTTTCGTGCTAAACGTGTCGTATACTGCACCAATAATCATTTTGAGCCGGAATTTCAACGAAAAAAAGTTTTCAATTTTTTTCGAAAAAACATGATGGTTAGCCTTACTTTTTTGAACGGATAAAATTTATAGTCACGGATTCCGAATGTTTCGTTTATTTTCGATTATCAATGTAATTATGAGTAGATCAACGTTTAGTTTGCTTCAATATGTTGCCTTGTTCGCCTGCAATCCCGGTTCGAAACACAATGTGGCAGAATTTCAAAATACGAAACTTCCAGTAACCACCGCTTTCCTTATACATCCTACCGGTAGTTTCGTGCTAAACGTGTCGTATACTGCACCAATAATCATTTTGAGCCGGAATTTCAACGAAATTTTTTTTTCAATTATTTCGAAAAAACATGATGAGCCTTACTTTTTTTGAACGGATAAAATTTATAGTCACGGATTCCGAATGTTTCGTTTATTTTCGATTATCAATGTAATTATGAGTAGATCAACGTTTAGTTTGCTTCAATATGTTGCCTTGTTCGCCTGCAATCCCGGTTCGAAACACAATGTGGCAGAATTTCAAAATACGAAACTTCCAGTAACCACCGCTTTCCTTATACATCCTACTGGTAGTTTCGTGCTAAACGTGTCGTATACTGCACCAATAATCATTTTGAGCCGGAATTTCAACGAAAAAAAGTTTTCAATTTTTTTCGAAAAAACATGATGGTTAGCCTTACTTTTTTGAACGGAGAAAATTTTTAGTCACGGATTCCGAATGTTTCGTTTATTTTCGATTATCAATGTAATTATGAGTAGATCAACGTTTAGTTTGCTTCAATATGTTGCCTTGTTCGCCTGCAATCCCGGTTCGAAACACAATGTGGCAGAATTTCGAAATACGAAACTTCCAGTAACCACCGCTTTCCTTATACATCCTACCGGTAGTTTCGTGCTAAACGTGTCGTATACTGCACCAATAATCATTTTGAGCCGGAATTTCAACGAAAAAAAATTTCAATTATTTCGAAAAAACATGATTGTTAGCCTTACTTTTTTTGAACGGATAAAATTTATAGTCACGGATTCCGAATGTTTCGTTTATTTTTGATTATCAATGTAATTATGAGTAGATCAACGTTTAGTTCGCTTCAATATGTTGCCTTGTTCGCCTGCAATCCCGGTTCGAAACACAATGTGGCAGAATTTCAAAATACGAAACTTCCAGTAACCACCGCTTTCCTTATACATCCTACCGGTAGTTTCGTGCTAAACGTGTCGTTTACTGCACCAATAATCATTTTGAGCCGGAATTTCAACGAAAAAAAATTTTCAATTATTTCGAAAAACATGATGGTTAGCCTTACTTTTTTTGAAGGGATAAAATTTATAGTCACGGATTCCGAATGTTTCGTTTATTTTCGATTATCAATGTAATTATGAGTAGATCAACGTTAAGTTTGCTTCAATATGTTGCCTTGTTCGCCTGCAATCCCGGTTCGAAACACAATGTGGCAGAATTTCAAAATACGAAACTTCCAGTAACCACCGCTTTCCTTATGCATCCTACCGGTAGTTTCGTGCTCAACGTGTCGTATACTGCACCAATAATCATTTTGAGCCGGAATTTCAACGAAATTTTTTTTCAATTATTTCGAAAAAACATGATGGTTAGCCTTACTTTTTTTGAACGGATAAAATTTATAGTCACGGATTCCGAATGTTTCGTTTATTTTCGATTATCAATGTAATTATGAGTAGATCAACGTTTAGTTTGCTTCAATATGTCGCCTTGTTCGCCTGCAATCCCGGTTCGAAACACAATGTGGCAGAATTTTAAAATACGAAACTTCCAGTAACCACCGCTTTTCTTATACATCCTACCGGTAGTTTCGTGCTCAACGTGTCGTATACTGCACCAATAATAATTTTGAGCCGGAAATCAACGAAAAATTTTTTTTCAATTATTTCGATAAAACATGATGGTTAGCCTTACTTTTTTTGAACGGATAAAATTTATAGTCACGGATTCCGAATGTTTCGTTTATTTTCGATTATCAATGTAATTATGTGTAGATCAACGTTTAGTTTGCTTCAATATGTCGCCTTGTTCGCCTGCAATCCCGGTTCGAAACACAATGTGGCAGAATTTCAAAATACGAAACTTCCAGTAACCACCGCTTTCCTTATACATCCTACCGGTAGTTTCGTGCTAAACGTGTCGTATACTGCACCAATAATCATTTTGAGCCGGAATTTCAACGAAAAATTTTTTTCAATTATTTCGAAAAAACATGATGGTTAGCCTTACTTTTTTTGAACGGATAAAATTTATAGTCACGGATTCCGAATGTTTCGTTTATTTTCGATTATCAATGTAATTATGAGTAGATCAACGTTAAGTTTGCTTCAATATGTTGCCTTGTTCGCCTGCAATCCCGGTTCGAAACACAATGTGGCAGAATTTCAAAATACGAAAGTTCCAGTAACCACCGCTTTCCTTATACATCCTACCGGTAGTTTCGTGCTAAACGTGTCGTATACTGCACCAATAATCATTTTGAGCCGGAATTTCAACGAAAAAAAATTTTCAATTATTTCAAAAAACATGATGGTTAGCCTTACTTTTTTTGAACGGATAAAATTTATAGTCACGGATTCCGAATGTTTCGTTTATTTTCGATTATCAATGTAATTATGAGTAGATCAACGTTTAGTTTGCTTCAATATGTTGCCTTGTTCGCCTGCAATCCCGGTTCGAAACACAATGTGGCAGAATTTCAAAATACGAAACTTCCAGTAACCACCGCTTTCCTTATACATCCTACCGGTAGTTTCGTGCTAAACGTGTCGTATACTGCACCAATAATCATTTTGAGCCGGAATTTCTACGAAAAAAAATTTCAATTATTTCGAAAAAACATGATGGTTAGCCTTACTTTTTTTGAACGGATAAAATTTATAGTCACGGATTCCGAATGTTTCATTTATTTTTGATTATCAATGTAATTATGAGTAGATCAACGTTTAGTTCGCTTCAATATGTTGCCTTGTTCGCCTGCAATCCCGGTTCGAAACACAATGTGGCAGAATTTCAAAATACGAAACTTCCAGTAACCACCGCTTTCCTTATACATCCTACCGGTAGTTTCGTGCTAAACGTGTCGTATACTGCACCAATAATCATTTTGAGCCGGAATTTCAACGAAAATTTTTTTTCAATTATTTCGAAAAAACATGATGGTTAGCCTTACTTTTTTTGAACGGATAAAATTTATAGTCACGGATTCCGAATGTTTCGTTTATTTTCGATTATCAATGTAATTATGAGTAGATCAACGTTTAGTTTGCTTCAATATGTTGCCTTGTTCGCCTGCAATCCCGGTTCGAAACACAATGTGGCAGAATTTCAAAATACGAAACTTCCAGTAACCACCGCTTTCCTTATACATCCTACCGGTAGTTTCGTGCTAAACGTGTCGTATACTGCACCAATAATCATTTTGAGCCGGAATTTCAACGAAAAAAAATTTTCAATTATTTCAAAAAACATGATGGTTAGCCTTACTTTTTTTGAACGGATAAAATTTATAGTCACGGATCCCGAATGTTTCGTTTATTTTCGATTATCAATGTAATTATGAGTAGATCAACGTTTAGTTTGCTTCAATATGTTGCCTTGTTCGCCTGCAATCCCGGTTCGAAACACAATGTGGCAGAATTTCAAAATACGAAACTTCCAGTAACCACCGCTTTCCTTATACATCCTACCGGTACTTTCGTGCTAAACGTGTCGTATACTGCATCAATAATCATTTTGAGCCGGAATTTCAACGAAAAAAAATTTTCAATTTTTTCAAAAAACATGATGGTTAGCCTTACTTTTTTTGAAGGGATAAAATTTATAGTCACGGATTCCGAATGTTTCGTTTATTTTCGATTATCACTGTAATTATGAGTAGATCAACGTTTAGTTTGCTTCAATATGTCGCCTTGTTCGCCTGCAATCCCGGTTCGAAACACAATGTGGCAGAATTTCAAAATACGAAACTTCCGGTAACCACCGCTTTCCTTATGCATCCTACCGGTAGTTTCGTGCTCAACGTGTCGTATACTGCACCAATAATCATTTTGAGCCGGAATTTCAACGAAAAAAAATTTCAATTATTTCGAAAAAACATGATGGTTAGCCTTACTTTTTTTGAACGGATAAAATTTATAGTCACGGATTCCGAATGTTTCGTTTATTTTTGATTATCAATGTAATTATGAGTAGATCAACGTTTAGTTTGCTTCAATATGTTGCCTTGTTCGCCTGCAATCCCGGTTCGAAACACAATGTGGCAGAATTTCAAAATACGAAACTTCCAGTAACCACCGCTTTCCTTATACATCCTACCGGTAGTTTCGTGCTAAACGTGTCGTATACTGCACCAATAATCATTTTGAGCCGGAATTTCAACGAAAAAAAATTTTCAATTATTTCGAAAAACATGATGGTTAGCCTTACTTTTTTTGAATGGATAAAATTTATAGTCACGGATTCCGAATGTTTCGTTTATTTTCGATTATCAATGTAATTATGAGTAGATCAACGTTTAGTTTGCTTCAATATGTTGCCTTCTTCGCCTGCAATCCCGGTTCGAAACACAATGTGGCAAAATTTCAAAATACGAAAGTTCCAGTAACCACCGCTTTCCTTATACATCCTACCGGTAGTTTCGTGCTAAACGTGTCGTATTCGTATACTGCACCAATAATCATTTTGAGCCGGAATTTCAACGAAAAAAAATTTTCAATTATTTCGAAAAACATGATGGTTAGCCTTACTTTTTTTGAACGGATAAAATTTATAGTCACGGATTCCGAATGTTTCGTTTATTTTCGATTATCAATGTAATTATGTGTAGATCAACGTTTAGTTTGCTTCAATATGTCGCTTTGTTCGCCTGCAATCCCGGTTCGAAACACAATGTGGCAGAATTTCAAAATACGAAACTTCCAGTAACCACTGCTTTCCTTATACATCCTACCAGTAGTTTCGTGCTCAACGTGTCGTATACTGCACCAATAATCATTTTGAGCCGGAATTTCAACGAAAATTTTTTTTCAATTATTTCGAAAAAACATGATGGTGTTAGCCTTACTTTTTTTGAACGGATAAAATTTATAGTCACGGATTCCGAATGTTTCGTTTATTTTTGATTATCAATGTAATTATGAGTAGATCAACGTTTAGTTTGCTTCAATATGTCGCTTTGTTCGCCTGCAATCCCGGTTCGAAACACAATGTGGCAGAATTTCAAAATACGAAACTTCCAGTAACCACCGCTTTCCTTATACATCCTACCAGTAGTTTCGTGCTAAACGTGTCGTATACTGCACCAATAATCATTTTGAGCCGGAATTTCAACGAAAAAAAATTTCAATTATTTCGAAAAAACATGATGGTTAGCCTTACTTTTTTTGAACGGATAAAATTTATAGTCACGGATTCCGAATGTTTCGTTTATTTTTGATTATCAATGTAATTATGAGTAGATCAACGTTTAGTTTGCTTCAATATGTTGCCTTGTTCGCCTGCAATCCCGGTTCGAAACACAATGTGGCAGAATTTCAAAATACGAAACTTCCAGTAACCACCGCTTTCCTTATACATCCTACCGGTAGTTTCGTGCTAAACGTGTCGTATACTGCACCAATAATCATTTTGAGCCGGAATTTCAACGAAAAAAAATTTTCAATTATTTCGAAAAACATGATGGCTAGCCTTACTTTTTTTGAAGGGATAAAATTTATAGTCACGGATCCCGAATGTTTCGTTTATTTTCGATTATCAATGTAATTATGAGTAGATCAACGTTTAGTTTGCTTCAATATGTTGCCTTGTTCGCCTGCAATCCCGGTTCGAAACACAATGTGGCAGAATTTCAAAATACGAAACTTCCAGTAACCACCGCTTTCCTTATACATCCTACCGGTAGTTTCGTGCTAAACGTGTCGTATACTGCACCAATAATCATTTTGAGCCGGAATTTCAACGAAAAAAAATTTTCAATTATTTCGAAAAAACATGATGGTTAGCCTTACTTTTTTTGAACGGATAAAATTTATAGTCACGGATTCCGAATGTTTCGTTTATTTTTGATTATCAATGTAATTATGAGTAGATCAACGTTTAGTTTGCTTCAATATGTCGCTTTGTTCGCCTGCAATCCCGGTTCGAAACACAATGTGGCAAAATTTCAAAATACGAAACTTCCAGTAACCACCGCTTTCCTTATACATCCTACCAGTAGTTTCGTGCTAAACGTGTCGTATACTGCACCAATAATCATTTTGAGCCGGAATTTCAACGAAAAAAAATTTCAATTATTTCGAAAAAACATGATGGTTAGCCTTACTTTTTTTGAACGGATAAAATTTATAGTCACGGATTCCGAATGTTTCGTTTATTTTTGATTATCAATGTAATTATGAGTAGATCAACGTTTAGTTTGCTTCAATATGTTGCCTTGTTCGCCTGCAATCCCGGTTCGAAACACAATGTGGCAGAATTTCAAAATACGAAACTTCCAGTAACCACCGCTTTCCTTATACATCCTACCGGTAGTTTCGTGCTAAACGTGTCGTATACTGCACCAATAATCATTTTGAGCCGGAATTTCAACGAAAAAAAATTTTCAATTATTTCGAAAAACATGATGGCTAGCCTTACTTTTTTTGAAGGGATAAAATTTATAGTCACGGATTCCGAATGTTTCGTTTATTTTCGATTATCAATGTAATTATGAGTAGATCAACGTTTAGTTTGCTTCAATATGTTGCCTTGTTCGCCTGCAATCCCGGTTCGAAACACAATGTGGCAGAATTTCAAAATACGAAATTCCAGTAACCACCGCTTTCCTTATGCATCCTACTGGTAGTTTCATGCTAAACGTATCGTATACTGCACCAATAATAATTTTGAGCCGGAATTTCAACGAAAAAAAGTTTTCAATTTTTTTCGAAAAAACATGATGGTTAGCCTTACTTTTTTTGAACGGATAAAATTTATAGTCACGGATCCCGAATGTTTCATTTATTTTTGATTATCAATGTAATTATGAGTAGATCAACGTTTAGTTTGCTTCAATATGTCGCCTTGTTCGCCTGCAATCCCGGTTCGAAACACAATGTGGCAGAATTTCAAAATACGAAACTTCCAGTAACCACCGCTTTCCTTATACATCCTACCAGTAGTTTCGTGCTAAACGTGTCGTATACTGCACCAATAATCATTTTGAGCCGGAATTTCAACGAAAAAAAATTTTCAATTATTTCGAAAAAACATGATGGTTAGCCTTACTTTTTTTGAACGGATAAAATTTATAGTCACGGATTCCGAATGTTTCGTTTATTTTCGATTATCAATGTAATTATGAGTAGATCAACGTTTAGTTTGCTTCAATATGTCGCCTTGTTCGCCTGCAATCACGGTTCGAAACACAATGTGGCAGAATTTTAAAATACGAAACTTCCAGTAACCACCGCTTTCCTTATACATCCTTTCGGTAGTTTCGTGCTCAACGTGTCGTATACTGCACCAATAATCATTTTGAGCCGGAAATCAACGAAAAATTTTTTTTCAATTATTTCGAAAAAACATGATGGTTAGCCTTACTTTTTTTGAACGGATAAAATTTATAGTCACGGATCCCAAATGTTTCATTTATTTTTGATTATCAATGTAATTATAAGTAGATCAACGTTTAGTTTGCTTCAATATGTTGCCTTGTTCGCCTGCAATCCCGGTTCGAAACACAATGTGGCAGGATTTCAAAATACGAAACTTCCAGTAACCACCGCTTTCCTTATACATCCTACTGGTAGTTTCGTGCTAAACGTGTCGTATACTGCACCAATAATCATTTTGAGCCGGAATTTCAACGAAAAAAAATTTTCAATTATTTCAAAAAACATGATGGTTAGCCTTACTTTTTTTGAACGGATAAAATTTATAGTCACGGATTCCGAATGTTTCGTTTATTTTCGATTATCAATGTAATTATGAGTAGATCAACGTTTAGTTTGCTTCAATATGTCGCCTTGTTCGCCTGCAATCCCGGTTCGAAACACAATGTGGCAGAATTTCAAAATACGAAACTTCCAGTAACCACCGCTTTCCTTATACATCCTACCAGTAGTTTCGTGCTAAACGTGTCGTATACTGCACCAATAATCATTTTGAGCCGGAATTTCAACGAAAAAAAATTTTCAATTATTTCGAAAAAAACATGATGGCTAGCCTTACTTTTTTTGAACGGATAAAATTTATAGTCACGGATTCCGAATGTTTCGTTTATTTTCGATTATCAATGTAATTATGAGTAGATCAACGTTTAGTTTGCTTCAATATGTTGTCTTGTTCGCCTGCAATCCCGGTTCGAAACACAATGTGGCAGAATTTCAAAATACGAAACTTCCAGTAACCACCGCTTTCCTTATGCATCCTACTGGTAGTTTCATGCTAAACGTGTCGTATACTGCACCAATAATAATTTTGAGCCGGAATTTCAACGAAAAAAAGTTTTCAATTTTTTTCGAAAAAACATGATGGTTAGCCTTACTTTTTTTGAACGGATAAAATTTATAGTCACGGATCCCGAATGTTTCATTTATTTTTGATTATCAATGTAATTATGAGTAGATCAACGTTTAGTTTGCTTCAATATGTCGCCTTGTTCGCCTGCAATCCCGGTTCGAAACACAATGTGGCAGAATTTCAAAATACGAAACTTCCAGTAACCACCGCTTTCCTTATACATCCTACCGGTAGTTTCATGCTAAACGTGTCGTATACTGCACCAATAATCATTTTAAACCGGAATTTCAACGAAAAAAAATTTTCAATTATTTCGAAAAGTTTTCAATTTTTTTCGAAAAAACATGATGGTTAGCCTTACTTTTTTTGAACGGATAAAATTTATAGTCACGGATCCCGAATGTTTCATTTATTTTTGATTATCAATGTAATTATGAGTAGATCAACGTTTAGTTTGCTTCAATATGTCGCCTTGTTCGCCTGCAATCCCGGTTCGAAACACAATGTGGCAGAATTTCAAAATACGAAACTTCCAGTAACCACCGCTTTCCTTATACATCCTACCGGTAGTTTCGTGCTAAACGTGTCGTATACTGCACCAATAATCATTTTGAGCCGGAATTTCAACGAAAAAAAATTTTCAATTATTTCGAAAAAACATGATGGTTAGCCTTACTTTTTTTGAACGGATAAAATTTATAGTCACGGATTCCGAATGTTTCGTTTATTTTCGATTATCAATGTAATTATGAGTAGATCAACGTTTAGTTTGCTTCAATATGTTGCCTTGTTCGCCTGCAATCCCGGTTCGAAACACAATGTGGCAGAATTTCAAAATACGAAACTTCCAGTAACCACCGCTTTCCTTATACATCCTACCGGTAGTTTCGTGCTAAACGTGTCGTATTCGTATACTGCACCAATAATCATTTTGAGCCGGAATTTCAACGAAAAATTTTTTTCAATTATTTCGAAAAAACATGATGAGCCTTACTTTTTTTGAATGGATAAAATTTATAGTCACGGATTCCGAATGTTTCGTTTATTTTTGATTATCAATGTAATTGTGAGTAGATCAACGTTTAGTTTGCTTCAATATGTCGCCTTGTTCGCCTGCAATCCCGGTTCGAAACACAATGTGGCAGAATTTCAAAATACGAAACTTCCAGTAACCACCGCTTTCCTTATACATCCTACCAGTAGTTTCGTGCTAAACGTGTCGTATACTGCACCAATAATAATTTTGAGCCGGAATTTCAACGAAAAAAAGTTTTCAATTTTTTTCGAAAAAACATGATGGTTAGTTAGCCTTACTTTTTTTGAACGGATAAAATTTATAGTCACGGATCCCGAATGTTTCATTTATTTTTGATTATCAATGTAATTATGAGTAGATCAACGTTTAGTTTGCTTCAATATGTCGCCTTGTTCGCCTGCAATCCCGGTTCGAAACACAATGTGGCAGAATTTCAAAATACGAAACTTCCAGTAACCACCGCTTTCCTTATACATCCTACCGGTAGTTTCGTGCTAAACGTGTCGTATACTGCACCAATAATCATTTTGAGCCGGAATTTCAACGAAAAAAAATTTTCAATTATTTCGAAAAAACATGATGGTTAGCCTTACTTTTTTTGAACGGATAAAATTTATAGTCACGGATTCCGAATGTTTCGTTTATTTTCGATTATCAATGTAATTATGAGTAGATCAACGTTTAGTTTGCTTCAATATGTCGCCTTGTTCGCCTGCAATCGCGGTTCGAAACCCAATGTGGCAGAATTTCAAAATACGAAACTTCCAGTAACCACCGCTTACCTTATACATCCTACCGGTAGTTTCGTGCTAAACGTGTCGTATACTGCACCAATAATCATTTTGATCCGGAATTTCAACGAAAAAAAATTTTCAATTATTTTGAAAAAACATGATGGTTAGCCTTACTTTTTTTGAACGGATAAAATTTATAGTCACGGATTCCGAATGTTTCGTTTATTTTCGATTATCAATGTAATTATGAGTAGATCAACGTTTAGTTTGCTTCAATATGTTGCCTTGTTCGCCTGCAATCCCGGTTCGAAACACAATGTGGCAGAATTTCAAAATACGAAATTCCAGTAACCACCGCTTTCCTTATGCATCCTACTGGTAGTTTCATGCTAAACGTGTCGTATACTGCACCAATAATAATTTTGAGCCGGAATTTCAACGAAAAAAAATTTTCAATTATTTCGAAAAACATGATGGTTAGCCTTACTTTTTTTGAAGGGATAAAATTTATAGTCACGGATTCCGAATGTTTCGTTTATTTTCGATTATCAATGTAATTATGAGTAGATCAACGTTAAGTTTGCTTCAATATGTTGCCTTGTTCGCCTGCAATCCCGGTTCGAAACACAATGTGGCAGAATTTCAAAATACGAAACTTCCAGTAACCACCGCTTTCCTTATGCATCCTACCGGTAGTTTCGTGCTCAACGTGTCGTATACTGCACCAATAATCATTTTGAGCCGGAATTTCAACGAAAATTTTTTTCAATTATTTCGAAAAAACATGATGGTTAGCCTTACTTTTTTTGAACGGATAAAATTTATAGCCACGGATTCCGAATGTTTCGTTTATTTTCGATTATCAATGTAATTATGAGTAGATCAACGTTTAGTTTGCTTCAATATGTCGCCTTGTTCGCCTGCAATCCCGGTTCGAAACACAATGTGGCAGAATTTTAAAATACGAAACTTCCAGTAACCACCGCTTTTCTTATACATCCTACCGGTAGTTTCGTGCTCAACGTGTCGTATACTGCACCAATATTAATTTTGAGCCGGAAATCAACGAAAAATTTTTTTTCAATTATTTCGATAAAACATGATGGCTAGCCTTACTTTTTTTGAACGGATAAAATTTATAGTCACGGATTCCGAATGTTTCGTTTATTTTCGATTATCAATGTAATTATGAGTAGATCAACGTTAAGTTTGCTTCAATATGTTGCCTTGTTCGCCTGCAATCCCGGTTCGAAACACAATGTGGCAGAATTTCAAAATACGAAACTTCCAGTAACCACCGCTTTCCTTATACATCCTACCGGTAGTTTCGTGCTAAACGTGTCGTATACTGCACCAATAATCATTTTGAGCCGGAATTTCAACGAAAAAAAATTTTCAATTATTTCAAAAAACATGATGGTTAGCCTTACTTTTTTTGAACGGATAAAATTTATAGTCACGGATTCCGAATGTTTCGTTTATTTTCGATTATCAATGTAATTATGAGTAGATCAACGTTTAATTTGCTTCAATATGTTGCCTTGTTCGCCTGCAATCCCGGTTCGAAACACAATGTGGCAGAATTTCAAAATACGAAACTTCCAGTAACCACCGCTTTCCTTATACATCCTACCGGTAGTTTCGTGCTAAACGTGTCGTATACTGCACCAATAATCATTTTGAGCCGGAATTTCTACGAAAAAAAATTTCAATTATTTCGAAAAAACATGATGGCTAGCCTTACTTTTTTTGAACGGATAAAATTTATAGTCACGGATTCCGAATGTTTCATTTATTTTTGATTATCAATGTAATTATGAGTAGATCAACGTTTAGTTCGCTTCAATATGTTGCCTTGTTCGCCTGCAATCCCGGTTCGAAACACAATGTGGCAGAATTTCAAAATACGAAACTTCCAGTAACCACCGCTTTCCTTATACATCCTACCGGTAGTTTCGTGCTAAACGTGTCGTATACTGCACCAATAATCATTTTGAGCCGGAATTTCAACGAAAATTTTTTTTCAATTATTTCGAAAAAACATGATGTTAGCCTTACTTTTTTTGAACGGATAAAATTTATAGTCACGGATTCCGAATGTTTCGTTTATTTTCGATTATCAATGTAATTATGAGTAGATCAACGTTTAGTTTGCTTCAATATGTTGCCTTGTTCGCCTGCAATCCCGGTTCGAAACACAATGTGGCAGAATTTCAAAATACGAAAGTTCCAGTAACCACCGCTTTCCTTATACATCCTACCGGTAGTTTCGTGCTAAACGTGTCGTATACTGCACCAATAATCATTTTGAGCCGGAATTTCAACGAAAAAAAATTTTCAATTATTTCAAAAAACATGATGGTTAGCCTTACTTTTTTTGAACGGATAAAATTTATAGTCACGGATCCCGAATGTTTCGTTTATTTTCGATTATCAATGTAATTATGAGTAGATCAACGTTTAGTTTGCTTCAATATGTTGCCTTGTTCGCCTGCAATCCCGGTTCGAAACACAATGTGGCAGAATTTCAAAATACGAAACTTCCAGTAACCACCGCTTTCCTTATACATCCTACCGGTACTTTCGTGCTAAACGTGTCGTATACTGCATCAATAATCATTTTGAGCCGGAATTTCAACGAAAAAAAATTTTCAATTTTTTCAAAAAACATGATGGTTAGCCTTACTTTTTTTGAAGGGATAAAATTTATAGTCACGGATTCCGAATGTTTCGTTTATTTTCGATTATCACTGTAATTATGAGTAGATCAACGTTTAGTTTGCTTCAATATGTCGCCTTGTTCGCCTGCAATCCCGGTTCGAAACACAATGTGGCAGAATTTCAAAATACGAAACTTCCGGTAACCACCGCTTTCCTTATGCATCCTACCGGTAGTTTCGTGCTCAACGTGTCGTATACTGCACCAATAATCATTTTGAGCCGGAATTTCAACGAAAAAAAATTTCAATTATTTCGAAAAAACATGATGGTTAGCCTTACTTTTTTTGAACGGATAAAATTTATAGTCACGGATTCCGAATGTTTCGTTTATTTTTGATTATCAATGTAATTATGAGTAGATCAACGTTTAGTTTGCTTCAATATGTTGCCTTGTTCGCCTGCAATCCCGGTTCGAAACACAATGTGGCAGAATTTCAAAATACGAAACTTCCAGTAACCACCGCTTTCCTTATACATCCTACCGGTAGTTTCGTGCTAAACGTGTCGTATACTGCACCAATAATCATTTTGAGCCGGAATTTCAACGAAAAAAAATTTTCAATTATTTCGAAAAACATGATGGTTAGCCTTACTTTTTTTGAATGGATAAAATTTATAGTCACGGATTCCGAATGTTTCGTTTATTTTCGATTATCAATGTAATTATGAGTAGATCAACGTTTAGTTTGCTTCAATATGTTGCCTTCTTCGCCTGCAATCCCGGTTCGAAACACAATGTGGCAAAATTTCAAAATACGAAAGTTCCAGTAACCACCGCTTTCCTTATACATCCTACCGGTAGTTTCGTGCTAAACGTGTCGTATTCGTATACTGCACCAATAATCATTTTGAGCCGGAATTTCAACGAAAAAAAATTTTCAATTATTTCGAAAAACATGATGGTTAGCCTTACTTTTTTTGAACGGATAAAATTTATAGTCACGGATTCCGAATGTTTCGTTTATTTTCGATTATCAATGTAATTATGTGTAGATCAACGTTTAGTTTGCTTCAATATGTCGCTTTGTTCGCCTGCAATCCCGGTTCGAAACACAATGTGGCAGAATTTCAAAATACGAAACTTCCAGTAACCACTGCTTTCCTTATACATCCTACCAGTAGTTTCGTGCTAAACGTGTCGTATACTGCACCAATAATCATTTTGAGCCGGAATTTCAACGAAAATTTTTTTTCAATTATTTCGAAAAAACATGATGGTGTTAGCCTTACTTTTTTTGAACGGATAAAATTTATAGTCACGGATTCCGAATGTTTCGTTTATTTTTGATTATCAATGTAATTATGAGTAGATCAACGTTTAGTTTGCTTCAATATGTCGCTTTGTTCGCCTGCAATCCCGGTTCGAAACACAATGTGGCAGAATTTCAAAATACGAAACTTCCAGTAACCACCGCTTTCCTTATACATCCTACCAGTAGTTTCGTGCTAAACGTGTCGTATACTGCACCAATAATCATTTTGAGCCGGAATTTCAACGAAAAAAAATTTCAATTATTTCGAAAAAACATGATGGTTAGCCTTACTTTTTTTGAACGGATAAAATTTATAGTCACGGATTCCGAATGTTTCGTTTATTTTTGATTATCAATGTAATTATGAGTAGATCAACGTTTAGTTTGCTTCAATATGTTGCCTTGTTCGCCTGCAATCCCGGTTCGAAACACAATGTGGCAGAATTTCAAAATACGAAACTTCCAGTAACCACCGCTTTCCTTATACATCCTACCGGTAGTTTCGTGCTAAACGTGTCGTATACTGCACCAATAATCATTTTGAGCCGGAATTTCAACGAAAAAAAATTTTCAATTATTTCGAAAAACATGATGGCTAGCCTTACTTTTTTTGAAGGGATAAAATTTATAGTCACGGATCCCGAATGTTTCGTTTATTTTCGATTATCAATGTAATTATGAGTAGATCAACGTTTAGTTTGCTTCAATATGTTGCCTTGTTCGCCTGCAATCCCGGTTCGAAACACAATGTGGCAGAATTTCAAAATACGAAACTTCCAGTAACCACCGCTTTCCTTATACATCCTACCGGTAGTTTCGTGCTAAACGTGTCGTATACTGCACCAATAATCATTTTGAGCCGGAATTTCAACGAAAAAAAATTTTCAATTATTTCGAAAAAACATGATGGTTAGCCTTACTTTTTTTGAACGGATAAAATTTATAGTCACGGATTCCGAATGTTTCGTTTATTTTTGATTATCAATGTAATTATGAGTAGATCAACGTTTAGTTTGCTTCAATATGTCGCTTTGTTCGCCTGCAATCCCGGTTCGAAACACAATGTGGCAGAATTTCAAAATACGAAACTTCCAGTAACCACCGCTTTCCTTATACATCCTACCAGTAGTTTCGTGCTAAACGTGTCGTATACTGCACCAATAATCATTTTGAGCCGGAATTTCAACGAAAAAAAATTTCAATTATTTCGAAAAAACATGATGGTTAGCCTTACTTTTTTTGAACGGATAAAATTTATAGTCACGGATTCCGAATGTTTCGTTTATTTTTGATTATCAATGTAATTATGAGTAGATCAACGTTTAGTTTGCTTCAATATGTTGCCTTGTTCGCCTGCAATCCCGGTTCGAAACACAATGTGGCAGAATTTCAAAATACGAAATTCCAGTAACCACCGCTTTCCTTATGCATCCTACTGGTAGTTTCATGCTAAACGTATCGTATACTGCACCAATAATAATTTTGAGCCGGAATTTCAACGAAAAAAAGTTTTCAATTTTTTTCGAAAAAACATGATGGTTAGCCTTACTTTTTTTGAACGGATAAAATTTATAGTCACGGATCCCGAATGTTTCATTTATTTTTGATTTTCAATGTAATTATGAGTAGATCAACGTTTAGTTTGCTTCAATATGTCGCCTTGTTCGCCTGCAATCCCGGTTCGAAACACAATGTGGCAGAATTTCAAAATACGAAACTTCCAGTAACCACCGCTTTCCTTATACATCCTACCAGTAGTTTCGTGCTAAACGTGTCGTATACTGCACCAATAATCATTTTGAGCCGGAAATCAACGAAAAAAAATTTTCAATTATTTCGAAAAAACATGATGGTTAGCCTTACTTTTTTTGAACGGATAAAATTTATAGTCACGGATTCCGAATGTTTCGTTTATTTTCGATTATCAATGTAATTATGAGTAGATCAACGTTTAGTTTGCTTCAATATGTCGCCTTGTTCGCCTGCAATCACGGTTCGAAACACAATGTGGCAGAATTTTAAAATACGAAACTTCCAGTAACCACCGCTTTCCTTATGCATCCTACCGGTAGTTTCGTGCTCAACGTGTCGTATACTGCACCAATAATCATTTTGAGCCGGAAATCAACGAAAAAATTTTTTTCAATTATTTCGAAAAAACATGATGGTTAGCCTTACTTTTTTTGAACGGATAAAATTTATAGTCACGGATCCCAAATGTTTCATTTATTTTTGATTATCAATGTAATTATAAGTAGATCAACGTTTAGTTTGCTTCAATATGTTGCCTTGTTCGCCTGCAATCCCGGTTCGAAACACAATGTGGCAGGATTTCAAAATACGAAACTTCCAGTAACCACCGCTTTCCTTATACATCCTACTGGTAGTTTCGTGCTAAACGTGTCGTATACTGCACCAATAATCATTTTGAGCCGGAATTTCAACGAAAAAAAATTTTCAATTATTTCAAAAAACATGATGGTTAGCCTTACTTTTTTTGAACGGATAAAATTTATAGTCACGGATTCCGAATGTTTCGTTTATTTTCGATTATCAATGTAATTATGAGTAGATCAACGTTTAGTTTGCTTCAATATGTCGCCTTGTTCGCCTGCAATCCAGGTTCGAAACACAATGTGGCAGAATTTCAAAATACGAAACTTCCAGTAACCACCGCTTTCCTTATACATCCTACCAGTAGTTTCGTGCTAAACGTGTCGTATACTGCACCAATAATCATTTTGAGCCGGAATTTCAACGAAAAAAAATTTTCAATTATTTCGAAAAAAACATGATGGCTAGCCTTACTTTTTTTGAACGGATAAAATTTATAGTCACGGATTCCGAATGTTTCGTTTATTTTCGATTATCAATGTAATTATGAGTAGATCAACGTTTAGTTTGCTTCAATATGTTGTCTTGTTCGCCTGCAATCCCGGTTCGAAACACAATGTGGCAGAATTTCAAAATACGAAACTTCCAGTAACCACCGCTTTCCTTATGCATCCTACTGGTAGTTTCATGCTAAACGTGTCGTATACTGCACCAATAATAATTTTGAGCCGGAATTTCAACGAAAAAAAGTTTTCAATTTTTTTCGAAAAAACATGATGGTTAGCCTTACTTTTTTTGAACGGATAAAATTTATAGTCACGGATCCCGAATGTTTCATTTATTTTTGATTATCAATGTAATTATGAGTAGATCAACGTTTAGTTTGCTTCAATATGTCGCCTTGTTCGCCTGCAATCCCGGTTCGAAACACAATGTGGCAGAATTTCAAAATACGAAACTTCCAGTAACCACCGCTTTCCTTATACATCCTACCGGTAGTTTCATGCTAAACGTGTCGTATACTGCACCAATAATCATTTTAAACCGGAATTTCAACGAAAAAAAATTTTCAATTATTTCGAAAAGTTTTCAATTTTTTTCGAAAAAACATGATGGTTAGCCTTACTTTTTTTGAACGGATAAAATTTATAGTCACGGATCCCGAATGTTTCATTTATTTTTGATTATCAATGTAATTATGAGTAGATCAACGTTTAGTTTGCTTCAATATGTCGCCTTGTTCGCCTGCAATCCCGGTTCGAAACACAATGTGGCAGAATTTCAAAATACGAAACTTCCAGTAACCACCGCTTTCCTTATACATCCTACCGGTAGTTTCGTGCTAAACGTGTCGTATACTGCACCAATAATCATTTTGAGCCGGAATTTCAACGAAAAAAAATTTTCAATTATTTCGAAAAAACATGATGGTTAGCCTTACTTTTTTTGAACGGATAAAATTTATAGTCACGGATTCCGAATGTTTCGTTTATTTTCGATTATCAATGTAATTATGAGTAGATCAACGTTTAGTTTGCTTCAATATGTTGCCTTGTTCGCCTGCAATCCCGGTTCGAAACACAATGTGGCAGAATTTCAAAATACGAAACTTCCAGTAACCACCGCTTTCCTTATACATCCTACCGGTAGTTTCGTGCTAAACGTGTCGTATTCGTATACTGCACCAATAATCATTTTGAGCCGGAATTTCAACGAAAAATTTTTTTCAATTATTTCGAAAAAACATGATGAGCCTTACTTTTTTTGAATGGATAAAATTTATAGTCACGGATTCCGAATGTTTCGTTTATTTTTGATTATCAATGTAATTGTGAGTAGATCAACGTTTAGTTTGCTTCAATATGTCGCCTTGTTCGCCTGCAATCCCGGTTCGAAACACAATGTGGCAGAATTTCAAAATACGAAACTTCCAGTAACCACCGCTTTCCTTATACATCCTACCAGTAGTTTCGTGCTAAACGTGTCGTATACTGCACCAATAATAATTTTGAGCCGGAATTTCAACGAAAAAAAGTTTTCAATTTTTTTCGAAAAAACATGATGGTTAGCCTTACTTTTTTTGAACGGATAAAATTTATAGTCACGGATCCCGAATGTTTCATTTATTTTTGATTATCAATGTAATTATGAGTAGATCAACGTTTAGTTTGCTTCAATATGTCGCCTTGTTCGCCTGCAATCCCGGTTCGAAACACAATGTGGCAGAATTTCAAAATACGAAACTTCCAGTAACCACCGCTTTCCTTATACATCCTACCGGTAGTTTCGTGCTAAACGTGTCGTATACTGCACCAATAATCATTTTGAGCCGGAATTTCAACGAAAAAAAATTTTCAATTATTTCGAAAAAACATGATGGTTAGCCTTACTTTTTTTGAACGGATAAAATTTATAGTCACGGATTCCGAATGTTTCGTTTATTTTCGATTATCAATGTAATTATGAGTAGATCAACGTTTAGTTTGCTTCAATATGTCGCCTTGTTCGCCTGCAATCCCGGTTCGAAACACAATGTGGCAGAATTTCAAAATACGAAACTTCCAGTAACCACCGCTTTCCTTATACATCCTACCAGTAGTTTCGTACTAAACGTGCCGTATACTGCACCAATAATCATTTTGAGCCGGAATTTCAACGAAAAAAAATTTTCAATTATTTCGAAAAAACATGATGGTTAGCCTTACTTTTTTTGAACGGATAAAATTTATAGTCACGGATCCCGAATGTTTCATTTATTTTTGATTATCAATGTAATTATGAGTAGATCAACGTTTAGTTTGCTTCAATATGTCGCCTTGTTCGCCTGCAATCCCGGTTCGAAACACAATGTGGCAGAATTTCAAAATACGAAACTTCCAGTAACCACCGCTTTCCTTATACATCCTACCGGTAGTTTCGTGCTAAACGTGTCGTATTCGTATACTGCACCAATAATCATTTTGATCCGGAATTTCAACGAAAAAAAATTTTCAATTATTTTGAAAAAACATGATGGTTAGCCTTACTTTTTTTGAACGGATAAAATTTATAGTCACGGATTCCGAATGTTTCGTTTATTTTCGATTATCAATGTAATTATGAGTAGATCAACGTTTAGTTTGCTTCAATATGTTGCCTTGTTCGCCTGCAATCCCGGTTCGAAACACAATGTGGCAGAATTTCAAAATACGAAATTCCAGTAACCACCGCTTTCCTTATGCATCCTACCGGTAGTTTCATGCTAAACGTGTCGTATACTGCACCAATAATAATTTTGAGCCGGAATTTCAACGAAAAAAAATTTTCAATTTTTTTCGAAAAAACATGATGGTTAGCCTTACTTTTTTTGAACGGATAAAATTTATAGTCACGGATCCCGAATGTTTCGTTTATTTTTGATTATCAATGTAATTATGAGTAGATCAACGTTTAGTTTGCTTCAATATGTCGCCTTGTTCGCCTGCAATCCCGGTTCGAAACACAATGTGGCAGAATTTCAAAATACGAAACTTCCAGTAACCACCGCTTTCCTTATACATCCTACCAGTAGTTTCGTGCTAAACGTGTCGTATACTGCACCAATAATCATTTTGAGCCGGAATTTCAACGAAAAAAAATTTTCAATTATTTCGAAAAAACATGATGGTTAGCCTTACTTTTTTTGAACGGATAAAATTTATAGTCACGGATTCCGAATGTTTCGTTTATTTTCGATTATCAATGTAATTATGAGTAGATCAACGTTTAGTTTGCTTCAATATGTTGCCTTGTTCGCCTGCAATCCCGGTTCGAAACACAATGTGGCAGAATTTCAAAATACGAAACTTCCAGTAACCACCGCTTTCCTTATGCATCCTACCGGTAGTTTCATGCTAAACGTGTCGTATACTGCACCAATAATCATTTTGAGCCGGAATTTCAACGAAAAAAAATTTTCAATTATTTCGAAAAAACATGATGAAAAAAATTTTTCAATTATTTCGAAAAAACATGATGGCTAGCCTTACTTTTTTGAACGGATAAAATTTATAGTCACGGATCCCGAATGTTTCATTTATTTTTGATTATCAATGTAATTATGAGTAGATCAACGTTTAGTTTGCTTCAATATGTCGCCTTGTTCGCCTGCAATCCCGGTTCGAAACACAATGTGGCAGAATTTCAAAATACGAAACTTCCAGTAACCACCGCTTTCCTTATACATCCTACCGGTAGTTTCGTGCTAAACGTGTCGTATACTGCACCAATAATCATTTTGAGCCGGAATTTCAACGAAAAAAAATTTTCAATTATTTCGAAAAAACATGATGGTTAGCCTTACTTTTTTTGAACGGATAAAATTTATAGTCACGGATCCCGAATGTTTCATTTATTTTTGATTATCAATGTAATTATGAGTAGATCAACGTTTAGTTTGCTTCAATATGTCGCCTTGTTCGCCTGCAATCCCGGTTCGAAACACAATGTGGCAGAATTTCAAAATACGAAACTTCCAGTAACCACCGCTTTCCTTATACATCCTACCAGTAGTTTCGTGCTAAACGTGTCGTATACTGCACCAATAATCATTTTGAGCCGGAATTTCAACGAAAAAAATTTTTCAATTATTTCGAAAAAACATGATGAGCCTTACTTTTTTTGAACGGATAAAATTTATAGTCACGGATCCCGAATGTGTCGTTTATTTTCGATTATCAATGTAATTATGAGTAGATCAACGTTTAGTTTGCTTCAATATGTTGCCTTGTTCGCCTGCAATCCCGGTTCGAAACACAATGTGGCAGAATTTCAAAATACGAAACTTCCAGTAACCACCGCTTTCCTTATGCATCCTACTGGTAGTTTCATGCTAAACGTGTCGTATACTGCACCAATAATAATTTTGAGCCGGAATTTCAACGAAAAAAAGTTTTCAATTTTTTTCGAGAAAACATGATGGTTAGCCTTACTTTTTTTGAACGGATAAAATTTATAGTCACGGATCCCGAATGTTTCATTTATTTTTGATTATCAATGTAATTATGAGTAGATCAACGTTTAGTTTGCTTCAATATGTCGCCTTCGAAACACAATGTGTTCGAAACACAATGTGGCAGAATTTCAAAATACGAAACTTCCAGTAACCACCGCTTTCCTTATACATCCTACCGGTAGTTTCGTGCTAAACGTGTCGTATACTGCACCAATAATCATTTTGAGCCGGAATTTCAACGAAAAAAAATTTTCAATTATTTCGAAAAAACATGATGGTTAGCCTTACTTTTTTTGAACGGATAAAATTTATAGTCACGGATTCCGAATGTTTCGTTTATTTTCGATTATCAATGTAATTATGAGTAGATCAACGTTTAGTTTGCTTCAATATGTCGCCTTGTTCGCCTGCAATCCAGGTTCGAAACACAATGTGGCAGAATTTCAAAATACGAAACTTCCAGTAACCACCGCTTTCCTTATACATCCTACCAGTAGTTTCGTGCTAAACGTACCGTATACTGCACCAATAATCATTTTGAGCCGGAATTTCAACGAAAAAAAATTTTCAATTATTTCGAAAAAACATGATGGCTAGCCTTACTTTTTTTGAACGGATAAAATTTATAGTCACGGATTCCGAATGTTTCGTTTATTTTCGATTATCAATGTAATTATGAGTAGATCAACGTTTAGTTTGCTTCAATATGTCGCCTTGTTCGCCTGCAATCCCGGTTCGAAACACAATGTGGCAGAATTTCAAAATACGAAACTTCCAGTAACCACCGCTTTCCTTATACATCCTACCAGTAGTTTCGTGCTAAACGTGTCGTATACTGCACCAATAATCATTTTGAGCCGGAATTTCAACGAAAAAAATTTTCAATTATTTCGAAAAAACATGATGGTTAGCCTTACTTTTTTTGAACGGATAAAATTTATAGTCACGGATCCCGAATGTTTCATTTATTTTTGATTATCAATGTAATTATGAGTAGATCAACGTTTAGTTTGCTTCAATATGTCGCCTTGTTCGCCTGCAATCCCGGTTCGAAACACAATGTGGCAGAATTTCAAAATACGAAACTTCCAGTAACCACCGCTTTCCTTATACATCCTACCGGTAGTTTCGTGCTAAACGTGTCGTATACTGCACCAATAATCATTTTGAGCCGGAATTTCAACGAAAAAAAATTTTCAATTATTTCGAAAAAACATGATGGTTAGCCTTACTTTTTTTGAACGGATAAAATTTATAGTCACGGATTCCGAATGTTTCGTTTATTTTCGATTATCAATGTAATTATGAGTAGATCAACGTTTAGTTTGCTTCAATATGTTGCCTTGTTCGCCTGCAATCCCGGTTCGAAACACAATGTGGCAGAATTTCAAAATACGAAATTCCAGTAACCACCGCTTTCCTTATGCATCCTACTGGTAGTTTCATGCTAAACGTGTCGTATACTGCACCAATAATAATTTTGAGCCGGAATTTCAACGAAAAAAAATTTTCAATTTTTTTCGAAAAAACATGATGGTTAGCCTTACTTTTTTTGAACGGATAAAATTTATAGTCACGGATCCCGAATGTTTCATTTATTTTTGATTATCAATGTAATTATGAGTAGATCAACGTTTAGTTTGCTTCAATATGTCGCTTTGTTCGCCTGCAATCCCGGTTCGAAACACAATGTGGCAGAATTTCAAAATACGAAACTTCCAGTAACCACCGCTTTCCTTATACATCCTACCGGTAGTTTCGTGCTAAACGTGTCGTATACTGCACCAATAATCATTTTGAGCCGGAATTTCAACGAAAAAAAATTTTCAATTATTTCGAAAAAACATGATGGTTAGCCTTACTTTTTTTGAACGGATAACATTTATAGTCACGGATCCCGAATGTTTCATTTATTTTTGATTATCAATGTAATTATGAGTAGATCAACGTTTAGTTTGCTTCAATATGTCGCCTTGTTCGCCTGCAATCCCGGTTCGAAACACAATGTGGCAGAATTTCAAAATACGAAACTTCCAGTAACCACCACTTTCCTTATACATCCTACCAGTAGTTTCGTGCTAAACGTGTCGTATACTGCACCAATAATCATTTTGAGCCGGAATTTCAACGAAAAAAAATTTTCAATTATTTCGAAAAAACATGATGGTTAGCCTTACTTTTTTTGAACGGATAACATTTATAGTCACGGATCCCGAATGTTTCGTTTATTTTTGATTATCAATGTAATTATGAGTAGATCAACGTTTAGTTTGCTTCAATATGTCGCCTTGTTCGCCTGCAATCCCGGTTCGAAACACAATGTGGCAGAATTTCAAAATACGAAACTTCCAGTAACCACCGCTTTCCTTATACATCCTACCAGTAGTTTCGTGCTAAACGTGTCGTATACTGCACCAATAATCATTTTGAGCCGGAATTTCAACGAAAAAAAATTTTCAATTATTTCGAAAAAACATGATGGTTAGCCTTACTTTTTTTGAACGGATAAAATTTATAGTCACGGATTCCGAATGTTTCGTTTATTTTCGATTATCAATGTAATTATGAGTAGATCAACGTTTAGTTTGCTTCAATATGTTGCCTTGTTCGCCTGCAATCCCGGTTCGAAACACAATGTGGCAGAATTTCAAAATACGAAACTTCCAGTAACCACCGCTTTCCTTATGCATCCTACTGGTAGTTTCATGCTAAACGTGTCGTATACTGCACCAATAATAATTTTGAGCCGGAATTTCAACGAAAAAAAGTTTTCAATTTTTTTCGAAAAAACATGATGGTTAGCCTTACTTTTTTTGAACGGATAAAATTTATAGTCACGGATCCCGAATGTTTCATTTATTTTTGATTATCAATGTAATTATGAGTAGATCAACGTTTAGTTTGCTTCAATATGTCGCCTTGTTCGCCTGCAATCCCGGTTCGAAACACAATGTGGCAGAATTTCAAAATACGAAACTTCCATAAACCACCGCTTTCCTTATACATCCTACCGGTAGTTTCATGCTAAACGTGTCGTATACTGCACCAATAATCATTTTGAGCCGGAATTTCAACGAAAAAAAATTTTCAATTATTTCGAAAAAACATGATGAAAAAAATTTTTCAATTATTTCGAAAAAACATGATGGCTAGCCTTACTTTTTTGAACGGATAAAATTTATAGTCACGGATCCCGAATGTTTCATTTATTTTTGATTATCAATGTAATTATGAGTAGATCAACGTTTAGTTTGCTTCAATATGTCGCCTTGTTCGCCTGCAATCCCGGTTCGAAACACAATGTGGCAGAATTTCAAAATACGAAACTTCCAGTAACCACCGCTTTCCTTATACATCCTACCGGTAGTTTCGTGCTAAACGTGTCGTATACTGCACCAATAATCATTTTGAGCCGGAATTTCAACGAAAAAAAATTTTCAATTATTTCGAAAAAACATGATGGTTAGCCTTACTTTTTTTGAACGGATAAAATTTATAGTCACGGATCCCGAATGTTTCATTTATTTTTGATTATCAATGTAATTATGAGTAGATCAACGTTTAGTTTGCTTCAATATGTCGCCTTCGAAACACAATGTGTTCGAAACACAATGTGGCAGAATTTCAAAATACGAAACTTCCAGTAACCACCGCTTTCCTTATACATCCTACCGGTAGTTTCGTGCTAAACGTGTCGTATACTGCACCAATAATCATTTTGAGCCGGAATTTCAACGAAAAAAAATTTTCAATTATTTCGAAAAAACATGATGGTTAGCCTTACTTTTTTTGAACGGATAAAATTTATAGTCACGGATTCCGAATGTTTCGTTTATTTTCGATTATCAATGTAATTATGAGTAGATCAACGTTTAGTTTGCTTCAATATGTTGCCTTGTTCGCCTGCAATCCCGGTTCGAAACACAATGTGGCAGAATTTCAAAATACGAAACTTCCAGTAACCACCGCTTTCCTTATGCATCCTACTGGTAGTTTCATGCTAAACGTGTCGTTTACTGCACCAATAATAATTTTGAGCCGGAATTTCAACGAAAAAAAGTTTTCAATTTTTTTTCGAAAAAACATGATGGTTAGCCTTACTTTTTTTGAACGGATAAAATTTATAGTCACGGATCCCGAATGTTTCATTTATTTTTGATTATCAATGTAATTATGAGTAGATCAACGTTTAGTTTGCTTCAATATGTCGCCTTGTTCGCCTGCAATCCCGGTTCGAAACACAATGTGGCAGAATTTCAAAATACGAAACTTCCAGTAACCACCGCTTTCCTTATACATCCTACCGGTAGTTTCGTGCTAAACGTGTCGTATACTGCACCAATAATCATTTTGAGCCGGAATTTCAACGAAAAAAAATTTTCAATTATTTCGAAAAAACATGATGGTTAGCCTTACTTTTTTTGAACGGATAAAATTTATAGTCACGGATCCCGAATGTTTCATTTATTTTTGATTATTAATGTAATTATGAGTAGATCAACGTTTAGTTTGCTTCAATATGTCGCCTTGTTCGCCTGCAATCCCGGTTCGAAACACAATGTGGCAGAATTTCAAAATACGAAACTTCCAGTAACCACCGCTTTCCTTATACATCCTACCAGTAGTTTCGTGCTAAACGTGCCGTATACTGCACCAATAATCATTTTGAGCCGGAATTTCAACGAAAAAAATTTTTCAATTATTTCGAAAAAACATGATGGCTAGCCTTACTTTTTTTGAACGGATAAAATTTATAGTCACGGATTCCGAATGTTTCGTTTATTTTCGATTATCAATGTAATTATGAGTAGATCAACGTTTAGTTTGCTTCAATATGTCGCCTTGTTCGCCTGCAATCCCGGTTCGAAACACAATGTGGCAGAATTTCAAAATACGAAACTTCCAGTAACCACCGCTTTCCTTATACATCCTACCAGTAGTTTCGTGCTAAACGTGCCGTATACTGCACCAATAATCATTTTGAGCCGGAATTTCAACGAAAAAAATTTTCAATTATTTCGAAAAAACATGATGGTTAGCCTTACTTTTTTTGAACGGATAAAATTTATAGTCACGGATCCCGAATGTTTCATTTATTTTTGATTATCAATGTAATTATGAGTAGATCAACGTTTAGTTTGCTTCAATATGTCGCTTTGTTCGCCTGCAATCCCGGTTCGAAACACAATGTGGCAGAATTTCAAAATACGAAACTTCCAGTAACCACCGCTTTCCTTATACATCCTACCGGTAGTTTCGTGCTAAACGTGTCGTATACTGCACCAATAATCATTTTGAGCCGGAATTTCAACGAAAAAAAATTTTCAATTATTTCGAAAAAACATGATGGTTAGCCTTACTTTTTTTGAACGGATAACATTTATAGTCACGGATCCCGAATGTTTCATTTATTTTTGATTATCAATGTAATTATGAGTAGATCAACGTTTAGTTTGCTTCAATATGTCGCCTTGTTCGCCTGCAATCCCGGTTCGAAACACAATGTGGCAGAATTTCAAAATACGAAACTTCCAGTAACCACCACTTTCCTTATACATCCTACCAGTAGTTTCGTGCTAAACGTGTCGTATACTGCACCAATAATCATTTTGAGCCGGAATTTCAACGAAAAAAAATTTTCAATTATTTCGAAAAAACATGATGGTTAGCCTTACTTTTTTTGAACGGATAACATTTATAGTCACGGATCCCGAATGTTTCGTTTATTTTTGATTATCAATGTAATTATGAGTAGATCAACGTTTAGTTTGCTTCAATATGTCGCCTTGTTCGCCTGCAATCCCGGTTCGAAACACAATGTGGCAGAATTTCAAAATACGAAACTTCCAGTAACCACCGCTTTCCTTATACATCCTACCAGTAGTTTCGTGCTAAACGTGTCGTATACTGCACCAATAATCATTTTGAGCCGGAATTTCAACGAAAAAAAATTTTCAATTATTTCGAAAAAACATGATGGTTAGCCTTACTTTTTTTGAACGGATAAAATTTATAGTCACGGATTCCGAATGTTTCGTTTATTTTCGATTATCAATGTAATTATGAGTAGATCAACGTTTAGTTTGCTTCAATATGTTGCCTTGTTCGCCTGCAATCCCGGTTCGAAACACAATGTGGCAGAATTTCAAAATACGAAACTTCCAGTAACCACCGCTTTCCTTATGCATCCTACTGGTAGTTTCATGCTAAACGTGTCGTATACTGCACCAATAATAATTTTGAGCCGGAATTTCAACGAAAAAAAGTTTTCAATTTTTTTCGAAAAAACATGATGGTTAGCCTTACTTTTTTTGAACGGATAAAATTTATAGTCACGGATCCCGAATGTTTCATTTATTTTTGATTATCAATGTAATTATGAGTAGATCAACGTTTAGTTTGCTTCAATATGTCGCCTTGTTCGCCTGCAATCCCGGTTCGAAACACAATGTGGCAGAATTTCAAAATACGAAACTTCCATAAACCACCGCTTTCCTTATACATCCTACCGGTAGTTTCATGCTAAACGTGTCGTATACTGCACCAATAATCATTTTGAGCCGGAATTTCAACGAAAAAAAATTTTCAATTATTTCGAAAAAACATGATGAAAAAAATTTTTCAATTATTTCGAAAAAACATGATGGCTAGCCTTACTTTTTTGAACGGATAAAATTTATAGTCACGGATCCCGAATGTTTCATTTATTTTTGATTATCAATGTAATTATGAGTAGATCAACGTTTAGTTTGCTTCAATATGTCGCCTTGTTCGCCTGCAATCCCGGTTCGAAACACAATGTGGCAGAATTTCAAAATACGAAACTTCCAGTAACCACCGCTTTCCTTATACATCCTACCGGTAGTTTCGTGCTAAACGTGTCGTATACTGCACCAATAATCATTTTGAGCCGGAATTTCAACGAAAAAAAAATTTCAATTATTTCGAAAAAACATGATGGTTAGCCTTACTTTTTTTGAACGGATAAAATTTATAGTCACGGATCCCGAATGTTTCATTTATTTTTGATTATCAATGTAATTATGAGTAGATCAACGTTTAGTTTGCTTCAATATGTCGCCTTCGAAACACAATGTGTTCGAAACACAATGTGGCAGAATTTCAAAATACGAAACTTCCAGTAACCACCGCTTTCCTTATACATCCTACCGGTAGTTTCGTGCTAAACGTGTCGTATACTGCACCAATAATCATTTTGAGCCGGAATTTCAACGAAAAAAAATTTTCAATTATTTCGAAAAAACATGATGGTTAGCCTTACTTTTTTTGAACGGATAAAATTTATAGTCACGGATTCCGAATGTTTCGTTTATTTTCGATTATCAATGTAATTATGAGTAGATCAACGTTTAGTTTGCTTCAATATGTTGCCTTGTTCGCCTGCAATCCCGGTTCGAAACACAATGTGGCAGAATTTCAAAATACGAAACTTCCAGTAACCACCGCTTTCCTTATGCATCCTACTGGTAGTTTCATGCTAAACGTGTCGTTTACTGCACCAATAATAATTTTGAGCCGGAATTTCAACGAAAAAAAGTTTTCAATTTTTTTCGAAAAAACATGATGGTTAGCCTTACTTTTTTTGAACGGATAAAATTTATAGTCACGGATCCCGAATGTTTCATTTATTTTTGATTATCAATGTAATTATGAGTAGATCAACGTTTAGTTTGCTTCAATATGTCGCCTTGTTCGCCTGCAATCCCGGTTCGAAACACAATGTGGCAGAATTTCAAAATACGAAACTTCCAGTAACTACCGCTTTCCTTATACATCCTACCGGTAGTTTCGTGCTAAACGTGTCGTATACTGCACCAATAATCATTTTGAGCCGGAATTTCAACGAAAAAAAATTTTCAATTATTTCGAAAAAACATGATGGTTAGCCTTACTTTTTTTGAACGGATAAAATTTATAGTCACGGATCCCGAATGTTTCATTTATTTTTGATTATTAATGTAATTATGAGTAGATCAACGTTTAGTTTGCTTCAATATGTCGCCTTGTTCGCCTGCAATCCCGGTTCGAAACACAATGTGGCAGAATTTCAAAATACGAAACTTCCAGTAACCACCGCTTTCCTTATACATCCTACCAGTAGTTTCGTGCTAAACGTGCCGTATACTGCACCAATAATCATTTTGAGCCGGAATTTCAACGAAAAAAAATTTTCAATTATTTCGAAAAAACATGATGGCTAGCCTTACTTTTTTGAACGGATAAAATTTATAGTCACGGATCCCGAATGTTTCATTTATTTTTGATTATCAATGTAATTATGAGTAGATCAACGTTTAGTTTGCTTCAATATGTCGCCTTGTTCGCCTGCAATCCCGGTTCGAAACACAATGTGGCAGAATTTCAAAATACGAAACTTCCAGTAACCACCGCTTTCCTTATACATCCTACCGGTAGTTTCGTGCTAAACGTGTCGTATACTGCACCAATAATCATTTTGAGCCGGAATTTCAACGAAAAAAAATTTTCAATTATTTCGAAAAAACATGATGGTTAGCCTTACTTTTTTTGAACGGATAAAATTTATAGTCACGGATTCCGAATGTTTCGTTTATTTTCGATTATCAATGTAATTATGAGTAGATCAACGTTTAGTTTGCTTCAATATGTCGCCTTGTTCGCCTGCAATCCCGGTTCGAAACACAATGTGGCAGAATTTCAAAATACGAAACTTCCAGTAACCACCGCTTTCCTTATACATCCTACCAGTAGTTTCGTGCTAAACGTGCCGTATACTGCACCAATAATCATTTTGAGCCGGAATTTCAACGAAAAAAATTTTCAATTATTTCGAAAAAACATGATGGTTAGCCTTACTTTTTTTGAACGGATAAAATTTATAGTCACGGATCCCGAATGTTTCATTTATTTTTGATTATCAATGTAATTATGAGTAGATCAACGTTTAGTTTGCTTCAATATGTCGCCTTGTTCGCCTGCAATCCCGGTTCGAAACACAATGTGGCAGAATTTCAAAATACGAAACTTCCAGTAACCACCGCTTTCCTTATACATCCTACCGGTAGTTTCGTGCTAAACGTGTCGTATACTGCACCAATAATCATTTTGATCCGGAATTTCAACGAAAAAAAATTTTCAATTATTTCGAAAAAACATGATGGTTAGCCTTACTTTTTTTGAACGGATAAAATTTATAGTCACGGATTCCGAATGTTTCGTTTATTTTCGATTATCAATGTAATTATGAGTAGATCAACGTTTAGTTTGCTTCAATATGTTGCCTTGTTCGCCTGCAATCCCGGTTCGAAACACAATGTGGCAGAATTTCAAAATACGAAATTCCAGTAACCACCGCTTTCCTTATGCATCCTACTGGTAGTTTCAAGCTAAACGTGTCGTATACTGCACCAATAATAATTTTGAGCCGGAATTTCAACGAAAAAAAATTTTCAATTTTTTTCGAAAAAACATGATGGTTAGCCTTACTTTTTTTGAACGGATAAAATTTATAGTCACGGATCCCGAATGTTTCATTTATTTTTGATTATCAATGTAATTATGAGTAGATCAACGTTTAGTTTGCTTCAATATGTCGCTTTGTTCGCCTGCAATCCCGGTTCGAAACACAATGTGGCAGAATTTCAAAATACGAAACTTCCAGTAACCACCGCTTTCCTTATACATCCTACCGGTAGTTTCGTGCTAAACGTGTCGTATACTGCACCAATAATCATTTTGAGCCGGAATTTCAACGAAAAAAAATTTTCAATTATTTCGAAAAAACATGATGAAAAAAAATTTTCAATTATTTCGAAAAAACATGATGGCTAGCCTTACTTTTTTTGAACGGATAAAATTTATAGTCACGGATCCCGAATGTTTCATTTATTTTTGATTATCAATGTAATTATGAGTAGATCAACGTTTAGTTTGCTTCAATATGTCGCCTTGTTCGCCTGCAATCCCGGTTCGAAACACAATGTGGCAGAATTTCAAAATACGAAACTTCCAGTAACCACCGCTTTCCTTATACATCCTACCGGTAGTTTCGTGCTAAACGTGTCGTATACTGCACCAATAATCATTTTGAGCCGGAATTTCAACGAAAAAAAATTTTCAATTATTTCGAAAAAACATGATGGTTAGCCTTACTTTTTTTGAACGGATAAAATTTATAGTCACGGATCCCGAATGTTTCATTTATTTTTGATTATCAATGTAATTATGAGTAGATCAACGTTTAGTTTGCTTCAATATGTCGCCTTGTTCGCCTGCAATCCCGGTTCGAAACACAATGTGGCAGAATTTCAAAATACGAAACTTCCAGTAACCACCGCTTTCCTTATACATCCTACCGGTAGTTTCGTGCTAAACGTGTCGTATACTGCACCAATAATCATTTTGAGCCGGAATTTCAACGAAAAAAAATTTTCAATTATTTCGAAAAAACATGATGGTTAGCCTTACTTTTTTTGAACGGATAAAATTTATAGTCACGGATTCCGAATGTTTCGTTTATTTTCGATTATCAATGTAATTATGAGTAGATCAACGTTTAGTTTGCTTCAATATGTTGCCTTGTTCGCCTGCAATCCCGGTTCGAAACACAATGTGGCAGAATTTCAAAATACGAAACTTCCAGTAACCACCGCTTTCCTTATGCATCCTACTGGTAGTTTCATGCTAAACGTGTCGTTTACTGCACCAATAATAATTTTGAGCCGGAATTTCAACGAAAAAAAGTTTTCAATTTTTTTCGAAAAAACATGATGGTTAGCCTTACTTTTTTTGAACGGATTAAATTTATAGTCACGGATCCCGAATGTTTCATTTATTTTTGATTATCAATGTAATTATGAGTAGATCAACGTTTAGTTTGCTTCAATATGTCGCCTTGTTCGCCTGCAATCCCGGTTCGAAACACAATGTGGCAGAATTTCAAAATACGAAACTTCCAGTAATATTTCAATTATTTCGAAAAAACATGATGGTTAGCCTTACTTTTTTTGAACGGATAAAATTTATAGTCACGGATCCCGAATGTTTCATTTATTTTTGATTATCAATGTAATTATGAGTAGATCAACGTTTAGTTTGCTTCAATATGTCGCCTTGTTCGCCTGCAATCCCGGTTCGAAACACAATGTGGCAGAATTTCAAAATACGAAACTTCCAGTAACCACCGCTTTCCTTATACATCCTACCAGTAGTTTCGTGCTAAACGTGTCGTATACTGCACCAATAATCATTTTGAGCCGGAATTTCAACGAAAAAAAGTTTTCAATTATTTCGAAAAAACATGATGGTTAGCCTTACTTTTTTTGAACGGATAAAATTTATAGTCACGGATTCCGAATGTTTCGTTTATTTTCGATTATCAATGTAATTATGAGTAGATCAACGTTTAGTTTGCTTCAATATGTCGCCTTGTTCGCCTGCAATCCCGGTTCGAAACACAATGTGGCAGAATTTCAAAATACGAAACTTCCAGTAACCACCGCTTTCCTTATACATCCTACCGGTAGTTTCGTGCTAAACGTGTCGTATACTGCACCAATAATCATTTTGAGCCGGAATTTCAACGAAAAAAAATTTTCAATTATTTCGAAAAAACATGATGGTAAGCCTTACTTTTTTTGAACGGATAAAATTTATAGTCACGGATCCCGAATGTTTCATTTATTTTTGATTATCAATGTAATTATGAGTAGATCAACGTTTAGTTTGCTTCAATATGTCGCCTTGTTCGCCTGCAATCCCGGTTCGAAACACAATGTGGCAGAATTTCAAAATACGAAACTTCCAGTAACCACCGCTTTCCTTATACATCCTACCGGTAGTTTCGTGCTAAACGTGTCGTATACTGCACCAATAATCATTTTGAGCCGGAATTTCAACGAAAAAAAATTTTCAATTATTTTGAAAAAACATGATGGTTAGCCTTACTTTTTTTGAACGGATAAAATTTATAGTCACGGATCCCGAATGTTTCATTTATTTTTGATTATCAATGTAATTATGAGTAGATCAACGTTTAGTTTGCTTCAATATGTCGCCATGTTCGCCTGCAATCCCGGTTCGAAACACAATGTGGCAGAATTTCAAAATACGAAACTCATGCTAAACGTGTCGTATACTGCACCAATAATCATTTTGAGCCGGAATTTCAACGAAAAAAAATTTTCAATTATTTCGAAAAAACATGATGGTTAGCCTTACTTTTTTTGAACGGATACAATTTATAGTCACGGATTCCGAATGTTTCGTTTATTTTCGATTATCAATGTAATTATGAGTAGATCAACGTTTAGTTTGCTTCAATATGTTGCCTTGTTCGCCTGCAATCCCAGTTCGAAACACAATGTGGCAGAATTTCAAAATACGAAACTTCCAGTAACCACCGCTTTCCTTATGCATCCTACTGGTAGTTTCATGCTAAACGTGTCGTATACTGCACCAATAATAATTTTGAGCCGGAATTTCAACGACAAAAAGTTTTCAATTTTTTTCGAAAAAACATGATGGTTAGCCTTACTTTTTTTGAACGGATAAAATTTATAGTCACGGATCCCGAATGTTTCATTTATTTTTGATTATTAATGTAATTATGAGTAGATCAACGTTTAGTTTGCTTCAATATGTCGCCTTGTTCGCCTGCAATCCCGGTTCGAAACACAATGTGGCAGAATTTCAAAATACGAAACTCATGCTAAACGTGTCGTATACTGCACCAATAATCATTTTGAGCCGGAATTTCAACGAAAAAAAATTTTCAATTATTTCGAAAAAACATGATGGTTAGCCTTACTTTTTTTGAACGGATAAAATTTATAGTCACGGATTCCGAATGTTTCGTTTATTTTCGATTATCAATGTAATTATGAGTAGATCAACGTTTAGTTTGCTTCAATATGTTGCCTTGTTCGCCTGCAATCCCAGTTCGAAACACAATGTGGCAGAATTTCAAAATACGAAACTTCCAGTAACCACCGCTTTCCTTATGCATCCTACTGGTAGTTTCATGCTAAACGTGTCGTATACTGCACCAATAATAATTTTGAGCCGGAATTTCAACGAAAAAAAGTTTTCAATTTTTTTCGAAAAAACATGATGGTTAGCCTTACTTTTTTTGAACGGATAAAATTTATAGTCACGGATCCCGAATGTTTCATTTATTTTTGATTATTAATGTAATTATGAGTAGATCAACGTTTAGTTTGCTTCAATATGTCGCCATGTTCGCCTGCAATCCCGGTTCGAAACACAATGTGGCAGAATTTCAAAATTCGAAACTTCCAGTAACCACCGCTTTCCTTATACATCCTACCGGTAGTTTCGTGCTAAACGTGTCGTATACTGCACCAATAATCATTTTGAGCCGGAATTTCAACGAAAAAAAATTTTCAATTATTTCGAAAAAACATGATGGTTAGCCTTACTTTTTTTGAACGGATAAAATTTATAGTCACGGATCCCGAATGTTTCATTTATTTTTGATTATCAATGTAATTATGAGTAGATCAACGTTTAGTTTGCTTCAATATGTCGCCTTGTTCGCCTGCAATCCCGGTTCGAAACACAATGTGGCAGAATTTCAAAATACGAAACTTCCAGTAACCACCGCTTTCCTTATACAACCTACCAGTAGTTTCGTGCTAAACGTGTCGTATACTGCACCAATAATCATTTTGAGCCGGAATTTCAACGAAAAAAATTTTCAATTATTTCGAAAAAACATGATAGTTAGCCTTACTTTTTTTGAACGGATAAAATTTATAGTCACGGATTCCGAATGTTTATTTTATTTTCGATTATCAATGTAATTATGAGTAGATCAACGTTTAGTTTGCTTCAATATGTTGCCTTGTTCGCCTGCAATCCCGGTTCGAAACACAATGTGGCAGAATTTCAAAATACGAAACTTCCAGTAACCACCGCTTTCCTTATGCATCCTACTGGTAGTTTCGTGCTAAACGTGTCGTATACTGCACCAATAATAATTTTGAGCCGGAATTTCAACGAAAAAAAGTTTTCAATTTTTTTCGAAAAAACATGATGGTTAGCCTTACTTTTTTTGAACGGATAAAATTTATAGTCACGGATCCCGAATGTTTCATTTATTTTTGATTATCAATGTAATTATGAGTAGATCAACGTTTAGTTTGCTTCAATATGTCGCCTTGTTCGCCTGCAATCCCGGTTCGAAACACAATGTGGCAGAATTTCAAAATACGAAACTTCCAGTAACCACCGCTTTCCTTATACATCCTACCGGTAGTTTCGTGCTAAACGTGTCGTATACTGCACCAATAATAATTTTGAGCCGGAATTTCAACGAAAAAAAGTTTTCAATTTTTTTCGAAAAAACATGATGGTTAGCCTTACTTTTTTTGAACGGATAAAATTTATAGTCACGGATCCCGAATGTTTCATTTATTTTTGATTATCAATGTAATTATGAGTAGATCAACGTTTAGTTTGCTTCAATATGTCGCCTTGTTCGCCTGCAATCCCGGTTCGAAACACAATGTGGCAGAATTTCAAAATACGAAACTTCCAGTAACCACCGCTTTCCTTATACATCCTACCGGTAGTTTCGTGCTAAACGTGTCGTATACTGCACCAATAATCATTTTGAGCCGGAATTTCAACGAAAAAAAATTTTCAATTATTTCGAAAAAACATGATGGTTAGCCTTACTTTTTTTGAACGGATAAAATTTATAGTCACGGATCCCGAATGTTTCATTTATTTTTGATTATCAATGTAATTATGAGTAGATCAACGTTTAGTTTGCTTCAATATGTCGCCATGTTCGCCTGCAATCCCGGTTCGAAACACAATGTGGCAGAATTTCAAAATACGAAACTCATGCTAAACGTGTCGTATACTGCACCAATAATCATTTTGAGCCGGAATTTCAACGAAAAAAAATTTTCAATTATTTCGAAAAAACATGATGGTTAGCCTTACTTTTTTTGAACGGATAAAATTTATAGTCACGAATTCCGAATGTTTCGTTTATTTTCGATTATCAATGTAATTATGAGTAGATCAACGTTTAGTGCACCAATAATCATTTTGAGCCGGAATTTCAACGAAAAAAAATTTTCAATTATTTCGAAAAAACATGATGGTTAGCCTTACTTTTTTTGAACGGATACAATTTATAGTCACGGATTCCGAATGTTTCGTTTATTTTCGATTATCAATGTAATTATGAGTAGATCAACGTTTAGTTTGCTTCAATATGTTGCCTTGTTCGCCTGCAATCCCAGTTCGAAACACAATGTGGCAGAATTTCAAAATACGAAACTTCCAGTAACCACCGCTTTCCTTATGCATCCTACTGGTAGTTTCATGCTAAACGTGTCGTATACTGCACCAATAATAATTTTGAGCCGGAATTTCAACGACAAAAAGTTTTCAATTTTTTTCGAAAAAACATGATGGTTAGCCTTACTTTTTTTGAACGGATAAAATTTATAGTCACGGATCCCGAATGTTTCATTTATTTTTGATTATTAATGTAATTATGAGTAGATCAACGTTTAGTTTGCTTCAATATGTCGCCTTGTTCGCCTGCAATCCCGGTTCGAAACACAATGTGGCAGAATTTCAAAATACGAAACTCATGCTAAACGTGTCGTATACTGCACCAATAATCATTTTGAGCCGGAATTTCAACGAAAAAAAATTTTCAATTATTTCGAAAAAACATGATGGTTAGCCTTACTTTTTTTGAACGGATAAAATTTATAGTCACGGATTCCGAATGTTTCGTTTATTTTCGATTATCAATGTAATTATGAGTAGATCAACGTTTAGTTTGCTTCAATATGTTGCCTTGTTCGCCTGCAATCCCAGTTCGAAACACAATGTGGCAGAATTTCAAAATACGAAACTTCCAGTAACCACCGCTTTCCTTATGCATCCTACTGGTAGTTTCATGCTAAACGTGTCGTATACTGCACCAATAATAATTTTGAGCCGGAATTTCAACGAAAAAAAGTTTTCAATTTTTTTCGAAAAAACATGATGGTTAGCCTTACTTTTTTTGAACGGATAAAATTTATAGTCACGGATCCCGAATGTTTCATTTATTTTTGATTATTAATGTAATTATGAGTAGATCAACGTTTAGTTTGCTTCAATATGTCGCCATGTTCGCCTGCAATCCCGGTTCGAAACACAATGTGGCAGAATTTCAAAATTCGAAACTTCCAGTAACCACCGCTTTCCTTATACATCCTACCGGTAGTTTCGTGCTAAACGTGTCGTATACTGCACCAATAATCATTTTGAGCCGGAATTTCAACGAAAAAAAATTTTCAATTATTTCGAAAAAACATGATGGTTAGCCTTACTTTTTTTGAACGGATAAAATTTATAGTCACGGATCCCGAATGTTTCATTTATTTTTGATTATCAATGTAATTATGAGTAGATCAACGTTTAGTTTGCTTCAATATGTCGCCTTGTTCGCCTGCAATCCCGGTTCGAAACACAATGTGGCAGAATTTCAAAATACGAAACTTCCAGTAACCACCGCTTTCCTTATACAACCTACCAGTAGTTTCGTGCTAAACGTGTCGTATACTGCACCAATAATCATTTTGAGCCGGAATTTCAACGAAAAAAATTTTCAATTATTTCGAAAAAACATGATAGTTAGCCTTACTTTTTTTGAACGGATAAAATTTATAGTCACGGATTCCGAATGTTTATTTTATTTTCGATTATCAATGTAATTATGAGTAGATCAACGTTTAGTTTGCTTCAATATGTTGCCTTGTTCGCCTGCAATCCCGGTTCGAAACACAATGTGGCAGAATTTCAAAATACGAAACTTCCAGTAACCACCGCTTTCCTTATGCATCCTACTGGTAGTTTCGTGCTAAACGTGTCGTATACTGCACCAATAATAATTTTGAGCCGGAATTTCAACGAAAAAAAGTTTTCAATTTTTTTCGAAAAAACATGATGGTTAGCCTTACTTTTTTTGAACGGATAAAATTTATAGTCACGGATCCCGAATGTTTCATTTATTTTTGATTATCAATGTAATTATGAGTAGATCAACGTTTAGTTTGCTTCAATATGTCGCCTTGTTCGCCTGCAATCCCGGTTCGAAACACAATGTGGCAGAATTTCAAAATACGAAACTTCCAGTAACCACCGCTTTCCTTATACATCCTACCGGTAGTTTCGTGCTAAACGTGTCGTATACTGCACCAATAATAATTTTGAGCCGGAATTTCAACGAAAAAAAGTTTTCAATTTTTTTCGAAAAAACATGATGGTTAGCCTTACTTTTTTTGAACGGATAAAATTTATAGTCACGGATCCCGAATGTTTCATTTATTTTTGATTATCAATGTAATTATGAGTAGATCAACGTTTAGTTTGCTTCAATATGTCGCCTTGTTCGCCTGCAATCCCGGTTCGAAACACAATGTGGCAGAATTTCAAAATACGAAACTTCCAGTAACCACCGCTTTCCTTATACATCCTACCGGTAGTTTCGTGCTAAACGTGTCGTATACTGCACCAATAATCATTTTGAGCCGGAATTTCAACGAAAAAAAATTTTCAATTATTTCGAAAAAACATGATGGTTAGCCTTACTTTTTTTGAACGGATAAAATTTATAGTCACGGATCCCGAATGTTTCATTTATTTTTGATTATCAATGTAATTATGAGTAGATCAACGTTTAGTTTGCTTCAATATGTCGCCATGTTCGCCTGCAATCCCGGTTCGAAACACAATGTGGCAGAATTTCAAAATACGAAACTCATGCTAAACGTGTCGTATACTGCACCAATAATCATTTTGAGCCGGAATTTCAACGAAAAAAAATTTTCAATTATTTCGAAAAAACATGATGGTTAGCCTTACTTTTTTTGAACGGATAAAATTTATAGTCACGAATTCCGAATGTTTCGTTTATTTTCGATTATCAATGTAATTATGAGTAGATCAACGTTTAGTTTGCTTCAATATGTTGCCTTGTTCGCCTGCAATCCCAGTTCGAAACACAATGTGGCAGAATTTCAAAATACGAAACTTCCAGTAACCACCGCTTTCCTTATGCATCCTACTGGTAGTTTCATGCTAAACGTGTCGTATACTGCACCAATAATAATTTTGAGCCGGAATTTCAACGAAAAAAAGTTTTCAATTTTTTTCGAAAAAACATGATGGTTAGCCTTACTTTTTTTGAACGGATAAAATTTATAGTCACGGATCCCGAATGTTTCATTTATTTTTGATTATTAATGTAATTATGAGTAGATCAACGTTTAGTTTGCTTCAATATGTCGCCTTGTTCGCCTGCAATCCCGGTTCGAAACACAATGTGGCAGAATTTCAAAATACGAAACTTCCAGTAACCACCGCTTTCCTTATACATCCTACCGGTAGTTTCGTGCTAAACGTGTCGTATACTGCACCAATAATCATTTTGAGCCGGAATTTCAACGAAAAAAAATTTTCAATTATTTCGAAAAAACATGATGGTTAGCCTTACTTTTTTTGAACGGATAAAATTTATAGTCACGGATCCCGAATGTTTCATTTATTTTTGATTATCAATGTAATTATGAGTAGATCTACGTTTAGTTTGCTTCAATATGTCGCCTTGTTCGCCTGCAATCCCGGTTCGAAACACAATGTGGCAGAATTTCAAAATACGAAACTTCCAGTAACCACCGCTGTCCTTATACATCCTACCAGTAGTTTCGTGCTAAACGTGTCGTATACTGCACCAATAATCATTTTGAGCCGGAATTTCAACGAAAAAAAATTTTCAATTATTTCGAAAAAACATGATGGTTAGCCTTACTTTTTTTGAACGGATAAAATTTATAGTCACGGATCCCGAATGTTTCATTTATTTTTGATTATCAATGTAATTATGAGTAGATCAACGTTTAGTTTGCTTCAATATGTCGCCTTGTTCGCCTGCAATCCCGGTTTGAAACACAATGTGGCAGAATTTCAAAATACGAAACTTCCAGTAACCACCGCTTTCCTTATACAACCTACCAGTAGTTTCGTGCTAAACGTGTCGTATACTGCACCAATAATCATTTTGAGCCGGAATTTCAACGAAAAAAATTTTCAATTATTTCGAAAAAACATGATAGTTAGCCTTACTTTTTTTGAACGGATAAAATTTATAGTCACGGATTCCGAATGTTTCGTTTATTTTCGATTATCAATGTAATTATGAGTAGATCAACGTTTAGTTTGCTTCAATATGTTGCCTTGTTCGCCTGCAATCCCGGTTCGAAACACAATGTGGCAGAATTTCAAAATACGAAACTTCCAGTAACCACCGCTTTCCTTATGCATCCTACTGGTAGTTTCGTGCTAAACGTGTCGTATACTGCACCAATAATAATTTTGAGCCGGAATTTCAACGAAAAAAAGTTTTCAATTTTTTTCGAAAAAACATGATGGTTAGCCTTACTTTTTTTGAACGGATAAAATTTATAGTCACGGATCCCGAATGTTTCATTTATTTTTGATTATCAATGTAATTATGAGTAGATCAACGTTTAGTTTGCTTCAATATGTCGCCTTGTTCGCCTGCAATCCCGGTTCGAAACACAATGTGGCAGAATTTCAAAATACGAAACTTCCAGTAACCACCGCTTTCCTTATACATCCTACCGGTAGTTTCGTGCTAAACGTGTCGTATACTGCACCAATAATAATTTTGAGCCGGAATTTCAACGAAAAAAAGTTTTCAATTTTTTTCGAAAAAACATGATGGTTAGCCTTACTTTTTTTGAACGGATAAAATTTATAGTCACGGATCCCGAATGTTTCATTTATTTTTGATTATCAATGTAATTATGAGTAGATCAACGTTTAGTTTGCTTCAATATGTCGCCTTGTTCGCCTGCAATCCCGGTTCGAAACACAATGTGGCAGAATTTCAAAATACGAAACTTCCAGTAACCACCGCTTTCCTTATACATCCTACCAGTAGTTTCGTGCTAAACGTGTCGTATACTGCACCAATAATCATTTTGAGCCGGAATTTCAACGAAAAAAAATTTTCAATTATTTCGAAAAAACATGATGGTTAGCCTTACTTTTTTTGAACGGATAAAATTTATAGTCACGGATTCCGAATGTTTCGTTTATTTTCGATTATCAATGTAATTATGAGTAGATCAACGTTTAGTTTGCTTCAATATGTTGCCTTGTTCGCCTGCAATCCCGGTTCGAAACACAATGTGGCAGAATTTCAAAATACGAAACTTCCAGTAACCACCGCTTTCCTTATGCATCCTACTGGTAGTTTCATGCTAAACGTGTCGTATACTGCACCAATAATAATTTTGAGCCGGAATTTCAACGAAAAAAAGTTTTCAATTTTTTTCGAAAAAACATGATGGTTAGCCTTACTTTTTTTGAACGGATAAAATTTATAGTCACGGATCCCGAATGTTTCATTTATTTTTGATTATCAATGTAATTATGAGTAGATCAACGTTTAGTTTGCTTCAATATGTCGCCTTGTTCGCCTGCAATCCCGGTTCGAAACACAATGTGGCAGAATTTCAAAATACGAAACTTCCAGTAACCACCGCTTTCCTTATACATCCTACCGGTAGTTTCGTGCTAAACGTGTCGTATACTGCACCAATAATCATTTTGAGCCGGAATTTCAACGAAAAAAAATTTTCAATTATTTCGAAAAAACATGATGGTTAGCCTTACTTTTTTTGAACGGATAAAATTTATAGTCACGGATTCCGAATGTTTCGTTTATTTTCGATTATCAATGTAATTATGAGTAGATCAACGTTTAGTTTGCTTCAATATGTTGCCTTGTTCGCCTGCAATCCCGGTTCGAAACACAATGTGGCAGAATTTCAAAATACGAAACTTCCAGTAACCACCGCTTTCCTTATACATCCTACCGGTAGTTTCGTGCTAAACGTGTCGTATACTGCACCAATAATCATTTTGAGCCGGAATTTCAACGAAAAAAAGTTTTCAATTTTTTTCGAAAAAACATGATGGTTAGCCTTACTTTTTTTGAACGGATAAAATTTATAGTCACGGATTCCGAATGTTTCGTTTATTTTCGATTATCAATGTAATTATGAGTAGATCAACGTTTAGTTTGCTTCAATATGTCGCCTTGTTCGCCTGCAATCCCGGTTCGAAACACAATGTGGCAGAATTTCAAAATACGAAACTCATGCTAAACGTGTCGTATACTGCACCAATAATCATTTTGAGCCGGAATTTCAACGAAAAAAAATTTTCAATTATTTCGAAAAAACATGATGGTTAGCCTTACTTTTTTTGAACGGATAAAATTTATAGTCACGGATTCCGAATGTTTCGTTTATTTTCGATTATCAATGTAATTATGAGTAGATCAACGTTTAGTTTGCTTCAATATGTTGCCTTGTTCGCCTGCAATCCCAGTTCGAAACACAATGTGGCAGAATTTCAAAATACGAAACTTCCAGTAACCACCGCTTTCCTTATGCATCCTACTGGTAGTTTCATGCTAAACGTGTCGTATACTGCACCAATAATAATTTTGAGCCGGAATTTCAACGAAAAAAAGTTTTCAATTTTTTTCGAAAAAACATGATGGTTAGCCTTACTTTTTTTGAACGGATAAAATTTATAGTCACGGATCCCGAATGTTTCATTTATTTTTGATTATCAATGTAATTATGAGTAGATCAACGTTTAGTTTGCTTCAATATGTCGCCTTGTTCGCCTGCAATCCCGGTTCGAAACACAATGTGGCAGAATTTCAAAATACGAAACTTCCAGTAACCACCGCTTTCCTTATACAACCTACCAGTAGTTTCGTGCTAAACGTGTCGTATACTGCACCAATAATCATTTTGAGCCGGAATTTCAACGAAAAAAATTTTCAATTATTTCGAAAAAACATGATGGTTAGCCTTACTTTTTTTGAACGGATAAAATTTATAGTCACGGATCCCGAATGTTTCATTTATTTTTGATTATCAATGTAATTATGAGTAGATCAACGTTTAGTTTGCTTCAATATGTCGCCTTGTTCGCCTGCAATCCCGGTTCGAAACACAATGTGGCAGAATTTCAAAATACGAAACTTCCAGTAACCACCGCTTTCCTTATACATCCTACCGGTAGTTTCGTGCTAAACGTGTCGTATACTGCACCAATAATAATTTTGAGCCGGAATTTCAACGAAAAAAAGTTTTCAATTTTTTTCGAAAAAACATGATGGTTAGCCTTACTTTTTTTGAACGGATAAAATTTATAGTCACGGATTCCGAATGTTTCGTTTATTTTCGATTATCAATGTAATTATGAGTAGATCAACGTTTAGTTTGCTTCAATATGTTGCCTTGTTCGCCTGCAATCCCGGTTCGAAACACAATGTGGCAGAATTTCAAAATACGAAACTTCCAGTAACCACCGCTTTCCTTATGCATCCTACTGGTAGTTTCATGCTAAACGTGTCGTATACTGCACCAATAATAATTTTGAGCCGGAATTTCAACGAAAAAAAGTTTTCAATTTTTTTCGAAAAAACATGATGGAGCCTTACTTTTTTTGAACGGATAAAATTTATAGTCACGGATCCCGAATGTTTCATTTATTTTTGATTATCAATGTAATTATGAGTAGATCAACGTTTAGTTTGCTTCAATATGTCGCCTTGTTCGCCTGCAATCCCGGTTCGAAACACAATGTGGCAGAATTTCAAAATACGAAACTTCCAGTAACCACCGCTTTCCTTATACATCCTACCGGTAGTTTCGTGCTAAACGTGTCGTATACTGCACCAATAATCATTTTGAGCCGGAATTTCAACGAAAAAAAATTTTCAATTTTTTTCGAAAAAACATGATGGTTAGCCTTACTTTTTTTGAACGGATAAAATTTATAGTCACGGATCCCGAATGTTTCATTTATTTTTGATTATCAATGTAATTATGAGTAGATCAACGTTTAGTTTGCTTCAATATGTCGCCTTGTTCGCCTGCAATCCCGGTTCGAAACACAATGTGGCAGAATTTCAAAATACGAAACTTCCAGTAACCACCGCTTTCCTTATACATCCTACCGGTAGTTTCGTGCTAAACGTGTCGTATACTGCACCAATAATCATTTTGAGCCGGAATTTCAACGAAAAAAAATTTTCAATTATTTCGAAAAAACATGATGGTTAGCCTTACTTTTTTTGAACGGATAAAATTTATAGTCACGGATCCCGAATGTTTCATTTATTTTTGATTATCAATGTAATTATGAGTAGATCAACGTTTAGTTTGCTTCAATATGTCGCCTTGTTCGCCTGCAATCCCGGTTCGAAACACAATGTGGCAGAATTTCAAAATACGAAACTTCCAGTAACCACCGCTTTCCTTATGCATCCTACTGGTAGTTTCATGCTAAACGTGTCGTATACTGCACCAATAATAATTTTGAGCCGGAATTTCAACGAAAAAAAGTTTTCAATTTTTTTCGAGAAAACATGATGGTTAGCCTTACTTTTTTTGAACGGATAAAATTTATAGTCACGGATCCCGAATGTTTAATTTATTTTTGATTATCAATGTAATTATGAGTAGATCAACGTTTAGTTTGCTTCAATATGTCGCCTTGTTCGCCTGCAATCCCGGTTCGAAACACAATGTGGCAGAATTTCAAAATACGAAACTTCCAGTAACCACCGCTTTCCTTATACATCCTACCGGTAGTTTCGTGCTAAACGTGTCGTATACTGCACCAATAATCATTTTGAGCCGGAATTTCAACGAAAAAAAATTTTCAATTATTTCGAAAAAACATGATGGTTAGCCTTACTTTTTTTGAACGGATAAAATTTATAGTCACGGATCCCGAATGTTTCATTTATTTTTGATTATCAATGTAATTATGAGTAGATCAACGTTTAGTTTGCTTCAATATGTCGCCTTGTTCGCCTGCAATCCCGGTTCGAAACACAATGTGGCAGAATTTCAAAATACGAAACTTCCAGTAACCACCGCTTTCCTTATACATCCTACCGGTAGTTTCGTGCTAAACGTGTCGTATACTGCACCAATAATCATTTTGAGCCGGAATTTCAACGAAAAAAAATTTTCAATTATTTCGAAAAAACATGATGGTTAGCCTTACTTTTTTTGAACGGATAAAATTTATAGTCACGGATCCCGAATGTTTCATTTATTTTTGATTATCAATGTAATTATGAGTAGATCAACGTTTAGTTTGCTTCAATATGTCGCCTTGTTCGCCTGCAATCCCGGTTCGAAACACAATGTGGCAGAATTTCAAAATACGAAACTTCCAGTAACCACCGCTTTCCTTATACATCCTACCGGTAGTTTCGTGCTAAACGTGTCGTATACTGCACCAATAATCATTTTGAGCCGGAATTTCACAAAAAAAATTTTTCAATTATTTCGAAAAAACATGATGGTTAGCCTTACTTTTTTTGAACGGATAAAATTTATAGTCACGGATTCCGAATGTTTCGTTTATTTTCGATTATCAATGTAATTATGAGTAGATCAACGTTTAGTTTGCTTCAATATGTCGCCTTGTTCGCCTGCAATCCCGGTTCGAAACACAATGTGGCAGAATTTCAAAATACGAAACTTCCAGTAACCACCGCTTTCCTTATGCATCCTACTGGTAGTTTCATGCTAAACGTGTCGTATACTGCACCAATAATAATTTTGAGCCGGAATTTCAACGAAAAAAAGTTTTCAATTTTTTTCGAAAAAACATGATGGTTAGCCTTACTTTTTTTGAACGGATAAAATTTATAGTCACGGATCCCGAATGTTTCATTTATTTTTGATTATCAATGTAATTATGAGTAGATCAACGTTTAGTTTGCTTCAATATGTCGCCTTGTTCGCCTGCAATCCCGGTTCGAAACACAATGTGGCAGAATTTCAAAATACGAAACTTCCAGTAACCACCGCTTTCCTTATACATCCTACCGGTAGTTTCGTGCTAAACGTGTCGTATACTGCACCAATAATCATTTTGAGCCGGAATTTCAACGAAAAAAAATTTTCAATTATTTCGAAAAAACATGATGGTTAGCCTTACTTTTTTTGAACGGATAAAATTTATAGTCACGGATCCCGAATGTTTCATTTATTTTTGATTATCAATGTAATTATGAGTAGATCAACGTTTAGTTTGCTTCAATATGTCGCCTTGTTCGCCTGCAATCCCGGTTCGAAACACAATGTGGCAGAATTTCAAAATACGAAACTTCCAGTAACCACCGCTTTCCTTATACATCCTACCGGTAGTTTCGTGCTAAACGTGTCGTATACTGCACCAATAATAATTTTGAGCCGGAATTTCAACGAAAAAAAGTTTTCAATTTTTTTCGAAAAAACATGATGGTTATAGCCTTACTTTTTTTGAACGGATAAAATTTATAGTCACGGATCCCGAATGTTTCATTTATTTTTGATTATCAATGTAATTATGAGTAGATCAACGTTTAGTTTGCTTCAATATGTCGCCTTGTTCGCCTGCAATCCCGGTTCGAAACACAATGTGGCAGAATTTCAAAATACGAAACTTCCAGTAACCACCGCTTTAGTTATACATCCTACCGGTAGTTTCGTGCTAAACGTGTCGTATACTGCACCAATAATCATTTTGAGCCGGAATTTCAACGAAAAAAAGTTTTCAATTATTTCGAAAAAACATGATGGTTAGCCTTACTTTTTTTGAACGGATAACATTTATAGTCACGGATTCCGAATGTTTCGTTTATTTTCGATTATCAATGTAATTATGAGTAGATCAACGTTTAGTTTGCTTCAATATGTTGCCTTGTTCGCTTGCAATCCCGGTTCGAAACACAATGTGGCAGAATTTCAAAATACGAAACTTCCAGTAACCACCGCTTTCCTTATGCATCCTACTGGTAGTTTCATGCTAAACGTGTCGTATACTGCACCAATAATAATTTTGAGCCGGAATTTCAACGAAAAAAAGTTTTCAATTTTTTTCGAAAAAACATGATGGTTAGCCTTACTTTTTTTGAACGGATAAAATTTATAGTCACGGATCCCGAATGTTTCATTTATTTTTGATTATCAATGTAATTATGAGTAGATCAACGTTTAGTTTGCTTCAATATGTTGCCTTGTTCGCCTGCAATCCCGGTTCGAAACACAATGTGGCAGAATTTCAAAATACGAAACTTCCAGTAACCACCGCTTTCCTTATACATCCTACCGGTAGTTTCGTGCTAAACGTGTCGTATACTGCACCAATAATCATTTTGAGCCGGAATTTCAACGAAAAAAATTTTCAATTATTTCGAAAAAACATGATGGTTAGCCTTACTTTTTTTGAACGGATAAAATTTATAGTCACGGATCCCGAATGTTTCATTTATTTTTGATTATCAATGTAATTATGAGTAGATCAACGTTTAGTTTGCTTCAATATGTCGCCTTGTTCGCCTGCAATCCCGGTTCGAAACACAATGTGGCAGAATTTCAAAATACGAAACTTCCAGTAACCACCGCTTTCCTTATACATCCTACCAGTAGTTTCGTGCTAAACGTGTCGTATACTGCACCAATAATCATTTTGAGCCGGAATTTCAACGAAAAAAAGTTTTCAATTATTTCGAAAAAACATGATGGTTAGCCTTACTTTTTTTGAACGGATAAAATTTATAGTCACGGATTCCGAATGTTTCGTTTATTTTCGATTATCAATGTAATTATGAGTAGATCAACGTTTAGTTTGCTTCAATATGTTGCCTTGTTCGCCTGCAATCCCGGTTCGAAACACAATGTGGCAGAATTTCAAAATACGAAACTTCCAGTAACCACCGCTTTCCTTATGCATCCTACTGGTAGTTTCATGCTAAACGTGTCGTATACTGCACCAATAATAATTTTGAGCCGGAATTTCAACGAAAAAAAGTTTTCAATTTTTTTCGAAAAAACATGATGGTTAGCCTTACTTTTTTTGAACGGATAAAATTTATAGTCACGGATCCCGAATGTTTCATTTATTTTTGATTATCAATGTAATTATGAGTAGATCAACGTTTAGTTTGCTTCAATATGTCGCCTTGTTCGCCTGCAATCCCGGTTCGAAACACAATGTGGCAGAATTTCAAAATACGAAACTTCCAGTAACCACCGCTTTCCTTATACATCCTACCGGTAGTTTCGTGCTAAACGTGTCGTATACTGCACCAATAATCATTTTGAGCCGGAATTTCAACGAAAAAAATTTTCAATTATTTCGAAAAAACATGATGGTTAGCCTTACTTTTTTTGAACGGATAAAATTTATAGTCACGGATCCCGAATGTTTCATTTATTTTTGATTATCAATGTAATTATGAGTAGATCAACGTTTAGTTTGCTTCAATATGTCGCCTTGTTCGCCTGCAATCCCGGTTCGAAACACAATGTGGCAGAATTTCAAAATACGAAACTTCCAGTAACCACCGCTTTCCTTATACATCCTACCAGTAGTTTCGTGCTAAACGTGTCGTATACTGCACCAATAATCATTTTGAGCCGGAATTTCAACGAAAAAAATTTTCAATTATTTCGAAAAAACATGATGGTTAGCCTTACTTTTTTTGAACGGATAAAATTTATAGTCACGGATCCCGAATGTTTCATTTATTTTTGATTATCAATGTAATTATGAGTAGATCAACGTTTAGTTTGCTTCAATATGTCGCCTTGTTCGCCTGCAATCCCGGTTCGAAACACAATGTGGCAGAATTTCAAAATACGAAACTTCCAGTAACCACCGCTTTCCTTATACATCCTACCAGTAGTTTCGTGCTAAACGTGTCGTATACTGCACCAATAATCATTTTGAGCCGGAATTTCAACGAAAAAAAGTTTTCAATTATTTCGAAAAAACATGATGGTTAGCCTTACTTTTTTTGAACGGATAAAATTTATAGTCACGGATTCCGAATGTTTCGTTTATTTTCGATTATCAATGTAATTATGAGTAGATCAACGTTTAGTTTGCTTCAATATGTTGCCTTGTTCGCCTGCAATCCCGGTTCGAAACACAATGTGGCAGAATTTCAAAATACGAAACTTCCAGTAACCACCGCTTTCCTTATGCATCCTACTGGTAGTTTCATGCTAAATGTGTCGTATACTGCACCAATAATAATTTTGAGCCGGAATTTTAACGAAAAAAAGTTTTCAATTTTTTTCGAAAAAACATGATGGTTAGCCTTACTTTTTTTGAACGGATAAAATTTATAGTCACGGATCCCGAATGTTTCATTTATTTTTGATTATCAATGTAATTATGAGTAGATCAACGTTTAGTTTGCTTCAATATGTCGCCTTGTTCGCCTGCAATCCCGGTTCGAAACACAATGTGGCAGAATTTCAAAATACGAAACTTCCAGTAACCACCGCTTTCCTTATACATCCTACCGGTAGTTTCGTGCTAAACGTGTCGTATACTGCACCAATAATCATTTTGAGCCGGAATTTCAACGAAAAAAAATTTTCAATTATTTCGAAAAAACATGATGGTTAGCCTTACTTTTTTTGAACGGATAAAATTTATAGTCACGGATCCCGAATGTTTCATTTATTTTTGATTATCAATGTAATTATGAGTAGATCAACGTTTAGTTTGCTTCAATATGTCGCCTTGTTCGCCTGCAATCCCGGTTCGAAACACAATGTGGCAGAATTTCAAAATACGAAACTTCCAGTAACCACCGCTTTCCTTATACATCCTACCGGTAGTTTCGTGCTAAACGTGTCGTATACTGCACCAATAATCATTTTGAGCCGGAATTTCAACGCAAAAAAAATTTTCAATTATTTCGAAAAAACATGATGGCTAGCCTTACTTTTTTTGAACGGATAAAATTTATAGTCACGGATCCCGAATGTTTCATTTATTTTTGATTATCAATGTAATTATGAGTAGATCAACGTTTAGTTTGCTTCAATATGTCGCCTTGTTCGCCTGCAATCCCGGTTCGAAACACAATGTTGCAGAATTTCAAAATACGAAACTTCCAGTAACCACCGCTTTCCTTATACATCCTACCGGTAGTTTCGTGCTAAACGTGTCGTATACTGCACCAATAATCATTTTGAGCCGGAATTTCAACGAAAAAAAATTTTCAATTATTTCGAAAAAACATGATGGTTAGCCTTACTTTTTTTGAACGGATAAAATTTATAGTCACGGATCCCGAATGTTTCATTTATTTTTGATTATCAATGTAATTATGAGTAGATCAACGTTTAGTTTGCTTCAATATGTGGCAGAATTTCAAAATACGAAACTTCCAGTAACCACCGCTTTCCTCATACATCCTACCGGTACTTTCGTGCTAAACGTGTCGTATACTGCACCAATAATCATTTTGAGCCGGAATTTCAACGAAAAAAAATTTTCAATTATTTCGAAAAAACATGATGGTTAGCCTTACTTTTTTTGAACGGATAAAATTTATAGTCACGGATCCCGAATGTTTCATTTATTTTTGATTATCAATGTAATTATGAGTAGATCAACGTTTAGTTTGCTTCAATATGTCGCCTTGTTCGCCTGCAATCCCGGTTCGAAACACAATGTGGCAGAATTTCAAAATACGAAACTTCCAGTAACCACCGCTTTCCTTATACATCCTACCAGTAGTTTCGTGCTAAACGTGTCGTATACTGCACCAATAATCATTTTGAGCCGGAATTTCAACGAAAAAAAATTTTCAATTATTTCGAAAAAACATGATGGTTAGCCTTACTTTTTTTGAACGGATAAAATTTATAGTCACGGATCCCGAATGTTTCATTTATTTTTGATTATCAATGTAATTATGAGTAGATCAACGTTTAGTTTGCTTCAATATGTTGCCTTGTTCGCCTGCAATCCCGGTTCGAAACACAATGTGGCAGAATTTCAAAATACGAAATTCCAGTAACCACCGCTTTCCTTATACATCCTACCGGTAGTTTCGTGCTAAACGTGTCGTATACTGCACCAATAATCATTTTGAGCCGGAATTTCAACGAAAAAAAATTTTCAATTATTTCGAAAAAACATGATGGTTAGCCTTACTTTTTTTGAACGGATAAAATTTATAGTCACGGATCCCGAATGTTTCATTTATTTTTGATTATCAATGTAATTATGAGTAGATCAACGTTTAGTTTGCTTCAATATGTTGCCTTGTTCGCTTGCAATCCCGGTTCGAAACACAATGTGGCAGAATTTCAAAATACGAAACTTCCAGTAACCACCGCTTTCCTTATGCATCCTACTGGTAGTTTCATGCTAAACGTGTCGTATACTGCACCAATAATAATTTTGAGCCGGAATTTCAACGAAAAAAAGTTTTCAATTTTTTTCGAAAAAACATGATGGTTAGCCTTACTTTTTTTGAACGGATAAAATTTATAGTCACGGATCCCGAATGTTTCATTTATTTTTGATTATCAATGTAATTATGAGTAGATCAACGTTTAGTTTGCTTCAATATGTCGCCTTGTTCGCCTGCAATCCCGGTTCGAAACACAATGTGGCAGAATTTCAAAATACGAAACTTCCAGTAACCACCGCTTTCCTTATACATCCTACCGGTAGTTTCGTGCTAAACGTGTCGTATACTGCACCAATAATCATTTTGAGCCGGAATTTCAACGAAAAAAAATTTTCAATTATTTCGAAAAAACATGATGGTTAGCCTTACTTTTTTTGAAGGGATAAAATTTATAGTCACGGATTCCGAATGTTTCGTTTATTTTCGATTATCAATGTAATTATGAGTAGATCAACGTTTAGTTTGCTTCAATATGTTGCCTTGTTCGCCTGCAATCCCGGTTCGAAACACAATGTGGCAGAATTTCAAAATACGAAACTTCCAGTAACCACCGCTTTCCTTATGCATCCTACTGGTAGTTTCATGCTAAATGTGTCGTATACTGCACCAATAATAATTTTGAGCCGGAATTTTAACGAAAAAAAGTTTTCATTTTTTTTCGAAAAAACATGATGGTTAGCCTTACTTTTTTTGAACGGATAAAATTTATAGTCACGGATCCCGAATGTTTCATTTATTTTTGATTATCAATGTAATTATGAGTAGATCAACGTTTAGTTTGCTTCAATATGTCGCCTTGTTCGCCTGCAATCCCGGTTCGAAACACAATGTGGCAGAATTTCAAAATACGAAACTTCCAGTAACCACCGCTTTCCTTATACATCCTACCGGTAGTTTCGTGCTAAACGTGTCGTATACTGCACCAATAATCATTTTGAGCCGGAATTTCAACGAAAAAAAATTTTCAATTATTTCGAAAAAACATGATGGCTAGCCTTACTTTTTTTGAACGGATAAAATTTATAGTCACGGATCCCGAATGTTTCATTTATTTTTGATTATCAATGTAATTATGAGTAGATCAACGTTTAGTTTGCTTCAATATGTCGCCTTGTTCGCCTGCAATCCCGGTTCGAAACACAATGTGGCAGAATTTCAAAATACGAAACTTCCAGTAACCACCGCTTTCCTTATACATCCTACCGGTAGTTTCGTGCTAAACGTGTCGTATACTGCACCAATAATCATTTTGAGCCGGAATTTCAACGAAAAAAAATTTTCAATTATTTCGAAAAAACATGATGGCTAGCCTTACTTTTTTTGAACGGATAAAATTTATAGTCACGGATCCCGAATGTTTCATTTATTTTTGATTATCAATGTAATTATGAGTAGATCAACGTTTAGTTTGCTTCAATATGTCGCCTTGTTCGCCTGCAATCCCGGTTCGAAACACAATGTGGCAGAATTTCAAAATACGAAACTTCCAGTAACCACCGCTTTCCTTATACATCCTACCGGTAGTTTCGTGCTAAACGTGTCGTATACTGCACCAATAATCATTTTGAGCCGGAATTTCAACGAAAAAAAATTTTCAATTATTTCGAAAAAACATGATGGTTAGCCTTACTTTTTTTGAACGGATAAAATTTATAGTCACGGATCCCGAATGTTTCATTTATTTTTGATTATCAATGTAATTATGAGTAGATCAACGTTTAGTTTGCTTCAATATGTCGCCTTGTTCGCCTGCAATCCCGGTTCGAAACACAATGTGGCAGAATTTCAAAATACGAAACTTCCAGTAACCACCGCTTTCCTTATACATCCTACCGGTAGTTTCGTGCTAAACGTGTCGTATACTGCACCAATAATCATTTTGAGCCGGAATTTCAACGAAAAAAAATTTTCAATTATTTCGAAAAAACATGATGGTTAGCCTTACTTTTTTTGAACGGATAAAATTTATAGTCACGGATCCCGAATGTTTCATTTATTTTTGATTATCAATGTAATTATGAGTAGATCAACGTTTAGTTTGCTTCAATATGTTGCCTTGTTCGCCTGCAATCCCGGTTCGAAACACAATGTGGCAGAATTTCAAAATACGAAATTCCAGTAACCACCGCTTTCCTTATGCATCCTACTGGTAGTTTCATGCTAAACGTGTCGTATACTGCACCAATAATAATTTTGAGCCGGAATTTCAACGAAAAAAAGTTTTCAATTATTTCGAAAAAACATGATGGCTAGCCTTACTTTTTTTGAACGGATAAAATTTATAGTCACGGATCCCGAATGTTTCATTTATTTTTGATTATCAATGTAATTATGAGTAGATCAACGTTTAGTTTGCTTCAATATGTCGCCTTGTTCGCCTGCAATCCCGGTTCGAAACACAATGTGGCAGAATTTCAAAATACGAAACTTCCAGTAACCACCGCTTTCCTTATACATCCTACCGGTAGTTTCGTGCTAAACGTGTCGTATACTGCACCAATAATCATTTTGAGCCGGAATTTCAACGAAAAAAAATTTTCAATTATTTCGAAAAAACATGATGGCTAGCCTTACTTTTTTTGAACGGATAAAATTTATAGTCACGGATCCCGAATGTTTCATTTATTTTTGATTATCAATGTAATTATGAGTAGATCAACGTTTAGTTTGCTTCAATATGTCGCCTTGTTCGCCTGCAATCCCGGTTCGAAACACAATGTGGCAGAATTTCAAAATACGAAACTTCCAGTAACCACCGCTTTCCTTATACATCCTACCAGTAGTTTCGTGCTAAACGTGTCGTATACTGCACCAATAATCATTTTGAGCCGGAATTTCAACGAAAAAAAATTTTCAATTATTTCGAAAAAACATGATGGCTAGCCTTACTTTTTTTGAACGGATAAAATTTATAGTCACGGATCCCGAATGTTTCATTTATTTTTGATTATCAATGTAATTATGAGTAGATCAACGTTTAGTTTGCTTCAATATGTTGCCTTGTTCGCCTGCAATCCCGGTTCGAAACACAATGTGGCAGAATTTCAAAATACGAAACTTCCAGTAACCACCGCTTTCCTTATACATCCTACCAGTAGTTTCGTGCTAAACGTGTCGTATACTGCACCAATAATCATTTTGAGCCGGAATTTCAACGAAAAAAAATTTTCAATTATTTCGAAAAAACATGATGGTTAGCCTGATTTGAACGGATAAAATTTATAGTCACGGATCCCGAATGTTTCATTTATTTTTGATTATCAATGTAATTATGAGTAGATCAACGTTTAGTTTGCTTCAATATGTCGCCTTGTTCGCCTGCAATCCCGGTTCGAAACACAATGTGGCAGAATTTCAAAATACGAAACTCATGCTAAACGTGTCGTATACTGCACCAATAATCATTTTGAGCCGGAATTTCAACGAAAAAAAATTTTCAATTATTTCGAAAAAACATGATGGTGCCTTACTTTTTTTGAACGGATAAAATTTATAGTCACGGATTCCGAATGTTTCGTTTATTTTCGATTATCAATGTAATTATGAGTAGATCAACGTTTAGTTTGCTTCAATATGTTGCCTTGTTCGCCTGCAATCCCGGTTCGAAACACAATGTGGCAGAATTTCAAAATACGAAACTTCCAGTAACCACCGCTTTCCTTATGCATACTACTGGTAGTTTCATGCTAAACGTGTCGTATACTGCACCAATAATAATTTTGAGCCGGAATTTCAACGAAAAAAAGTTTTCAATTTTTTTCGAAAAAACATGATGGTTAGCCTTACTTTTTTTGAACGGATAAAATTTTTAGTCACGGATCCCGAATGTTTCATTTATTTTTGATTATCAATGTAATTATGAGTAGATCAACGTTTAGTTTGCTTCAATATGTCGCCTTGTTCGCCTGCAATCCCGGTTCGAAACACAATGTGGCAGAATTTCAAAATACGAAACTTCCAGTAACCACCGCTTTCCTTATGCATCCTACTGGTAGTTTCATGCTAAACGTGTCGTATACTGCACCAATAATAATTTTGAGCCGGAATTTCAACGAAAAAAAGTTTTCAATTTTTTTCGAAAAAACATGATGGTTAGCCTTACTTTTTTTGAACGGATAAAATTTATAGTCACGGATCCCGAATGTTTCATTTATTTTTGATTATCAATGTAATTATGAGTAGATCAACGTTTAGTTTGCTTCAATATGTCGCCTTGTTCGCCTGCAATCCCGGTTCGAAACACAATGTGGCAGAATTTCAAAATACGAAACTTCCAGTAACCACCGCTTTCCTTATACATCCTACCGGTAGTTTCGTGCTAAACGTGTCGTATACTGCACCAATAATCATTTTGAGCCGGAATTTCAACGAAAAAAAATTTTCAATTATTTCGAAAAAACATGATGGTTAGCCTTACTTTTTTTGAACGGATAAAATTTATAGTGACGGATCCCGAATGTTTCATTTATTTTTGATTATCAATGTAATTATGAGTAGATCAACGTTTAGTTTGCTTCAATATGTCGCCTTGTTCGCCTGCAATCCCGGTTCGAAACACAATGTGGCAGAATTTCAAAATACGAAACTTCCAGTAACCACCGCTTTCCTTATACATCCTACCGGTAGTTTCGTGCTAAACGTGTCGTATACTGCACCAATAATCATTTTGAGCCGGAATTTCAACGCAAAAAAAATTTTCAATTATTTCGAAAAAACATGATGGCTAGCCTTACTTTTTTTGAACGGATAAAATTTATAGTCACGGATCCCGAATGTTTCATTTATTTTTGATTATCAATGTAATTATGAGTAGATCAACGTTTAGTTTGCTTCAATATGTCGCCTTGTTCGCCTGCAATCCCGGTTCGAAACACAATGTGGCAGAATTTCAAAATACGAAACTTCCAGTAACCACCGCTTTCCTTATACATCCTACCGGTAGTTTCGTGCTAAACGTGTCGTATACTGCACCAATAATCATTTTGAGCCGGAATTTCAACGAAAAAAAATTTTCAATTATTTCGAAAAAACATGATGGTTAGCCTTACTTTTTTTGAACGGATAAAATTTATAGTCACGGATCCCGAATGTTTCATTTATTTTTGATTATCAATGTAATTATGAGTAGATCAACGTTTAGTTTGCTTCAATATGTGGCAGAATTTCAAAATACGAAACTTCCAGTAACCACCGCTTTCCTTATACATCCTACCGGTAGTTTCGTGCTAAACGTGTCGTATACTGCACCAATAATCATTTTGAGCCGGAATTTCAACGAAAAAAAATTTTCAATTATTTCGAAAAAACATGATGGTTAGCCTTACTTTTTTTGAACGGATAAAATTTATAGTCACGGATCCCGAATGTTTCATTTATTTTTGATTATCAATGTAATTATGAGTAGATCAACGTTTAGTTTGCTTCAATATGTCGCCTTGTTCGCCTGCAATCCCGGTTCGAAACACAATGTGGCAGAATTTCAAAATACGAAACTTCCAGTAACCACCGCTTTCCTTATACATCCTACCAGTAGTTTCGTGCTAAACGTGTCGTATACTGCACCAATAATCATTTTGAGCCGGAATTTCAACGAAAAAAAATTTTCAATTATTTCGAAAAAACATGATGGTTAGCCTTACTTTTTTTGAACGGATAAAATTTATAGTCACGGATCCCGAATGTTTCATTTATTTTTGATTATCAATGTAATTATGAGTAGATCAACGTTTAGTTTGCTTCAATATGTTGCCTTGTTCGCCTGCAATCCCGGTTCGAAACACAATGTGGCAGAATTTCAAAATACGAAATTCCAGTAACCACCGCTTTCCTTATACATCCTACCGGTAGTTTCGTGCTAAACGTGTCGTATACTGCACCAATAATCATTTTGAGCCGGAATTTCAACGAAAAAAAATTTTCAATTATTTCGAAAAAACATGATGGTTAGCCTTACTTTTTTTGAACGGATAAAATTTATAGTCACGGATCCCGAATGTTTCATTTATTTTTGATTATCAATGTAATTATGAGTAGATCAACGTTTAGTTTGCTTCAATATGTTGCCTTGTTCGCTTGCAATCCCGGTTCGAAACACAATGTGGCAGAATTTCAAAATACGAAACTTCCAGTAACCACCGCTTTCCTTATGCATCCTACTGGTAGTTTCATGCTAAACGTGTCGTATACTGCACCAATAATAATTTTGAGCCGGAATTTCAACGAAAAAAAGTTTTCAATTTTTTTCGAAAAAACATGATGGTTAGCCTTACTTTTTTTGAACGGATAAAATTTATAGTCACGGATCCCGAATGTTTCATTTATTTTTGATTATCAATGTAATTATGAGTAGATCAACGTTTAGTTTGCTTCAATATGTCGCCTTGTTCGCCTGCAATCCCGGTTCGAAACACAATGTGGCAGAATTTCAAAATACGAAACTTCCAGTAACCACCGCTTTCCTTATACATCCTACCGGTAGTTTCGTGCTAAACGTGTCGTATACTGCACCAATAATCATTTTGAGCCGGAATTTCAACGAAAAAAAATTTTCAATTATTTCGAAAAAACATGATGGTTAGCCTTACTTTTTTTGAAGGGATAAAATTTATAGTCACGGATTCCGAATGTTTCGTTTATTTTCGATTATCAATGTAATTATGAGTAGATCAACGTTTAGTTTGCTTCAATATGTTGCCTTGTTCGCCTGCAATCCCGGTTCGAAACACAATGTGGCAGAATTTCAAAATACGAAACTTCCAGTAACCACCGCTTTCCTTATGCATCCTACTGGTAGTTTCATGCTAAATGTGTCGTATACTGCACCAATAATAATTTTGAGCCGGAATTTTAACGAAAAAAAGTTTTCATTTTTTTTCGAAAAAACATGATGGTTAGCCTTACTTTTTTTGAACGGATAAAATTTATAGTCACGGATCCCGAATGTTTCATTTATTTTTGATTATCAATGTAATTATGAGTAGATCAACGTTTAGTTTGCTTCAATATGTCGCCTTGTTCGCCTGCAATCCCGGTTCGAAACACAATGTGGCAGAATTTCAAAATACGAAACTTCCAGTAACCACCGCTTTCCTTATACATCCTACCGGTAGTTTCGTGCTAAACGTGTCGTATACTGCACCAATAATCATTTTGAGCCGGAATTTCAACGAAAAAAAATTTTCAATTATTTCGAAAAAACATGATGGTTAGCCTGATTTGAACGGATAAAATTTATAGTCACGGATCCCGAATGTTTCATTTATTTTTGATTATCAATGTAATTATGAGTAGATCAACGTTTAGTTTGCTTCAATATGTCGCCTTGTTCGCCTGCAATCCCGGTTCGAAACACAATGTGGCAGAATTTTAAAATACGAAACTTCCAGTAACCACCGCTTTCCTTATACATCCTACCGGTAGTTTCGTGCTAAACGTGTCGTATACTGCACCAATAATCATTTTGAGCCGGAATTTCAACGAAAAAAAATTTTCAATTATTTCGAAAAAACATGATGGCTAGCCTTACTTTTTTTGAACGGATAAAATTTATAGTCACGGATCCCGAATGTTTCATTTATTTTTGATTATCAATGTAATTATGAGTAGATCAACGTTTAGTTTGCTTCAATATGTTGCCTTGTTCGCCTGCAATCCCGGTTCGAAACACAATGTGGCAGAATTTCAAAATACGAAATTCCAGTAACCACCGCTTTCCTTATGCATCCTACTGGTAGTTTCATGCTAAACGTGTCGTATACTGCACCAATAATAATTTTGAGCCGGAATTTCAACGAAAAAAAGTTTTCAATTATTTCGAAAAAACATGATGGCTAGCCTTACTTTTTTTGAACGGATAAAATTTATAGTCACGGATCCCGAATGTTTCATTTATTTTTGATTATCAATGTAATTATGAGTAGATCAACGTTTAGTTTGCTTCAATATGTCGCCTTGTTCGCCTGCAATCCCGGTTCGAAACACAATGTGGCAGAATTTCAAAATACGAAACTTCCAGTAACCACCGCTTTCCTTATACATCCTACCAGTAGTTTCGTGCTAAACGTGTCGTATACTGCACCAATAATCATTTTGAGCCGGAATTTCAACGAAAAAAAATTTTCAATTATTTCGAAAAAACATGATGGCTAGCCTTACTTTTTTTGAACGGATAAAATTTATAGTCACGGATCCCGAATGTTTCATTTATTTTTGATTATCAATGTAATTATGAGTAGATCAACGTTTAGTTTGCTTCAATATGTCGCCTTGTTCGCCTGCAATCCCGGTTCGAAACACAATGTGGCAGAATTTCAAAATACGAAACTTCCAGTAACCACCGCTTTCCTTATACATCCTACCAGTAGTTTCGTGCTCAACGTGTCGTATACTGCACCAATAATCATTTTGAGCCGGAATTTCAACGAAAAAAAATTTTCAATTATTTCGAAAAAACATGATGGCTAGCCTTACTTTTTTTGAACGGATAAAATTTATAGTCACGGATCCCGAATGTTTCATTTATTTTTGATTATCAATGTAATTATGAGTAGATCAACGTTTAGTTTGCTTCAATATGTTGCCTTGTTCGCCTGCAATCCCGGTTCGAAACACAATGTGGCAGAATTTCAAAATACGAAACTTCCAGTAACCACCGCTTTCCTTATACATCCTACCAGTAGTTTCGTGCTAAACGTGTCGTATACTGCACCAATAATCATTTTGAGCCGGAATTTCAACGAAAAAAAATTTTCAATTATTTCGAAAAAACATGATGGTTAGCCTTACTTTTTTTGAACGGATAAAATTTATAGTCACGGATCCCGAATGTTTCATTTATTTTTGATTATCAATGTAATTATGAGTAGATCAACGTTTAGTTTGCTTCAATATGTCGCCTTGTTCGCCTGCAATCCCGGTTCGAAACACAATGTGGCAGAATTTCAAAATACGAAACTCATGCTAAACGTGTCGTATACTGCACCAATAATCATTTTGAGCCGGAATTTCAACGAAAAAAAATTTTCAATTATTTCGAAAAAACATGATGGTGCCTTACTTTTTTTGAACGGATAAAATTTATAGTCACGGATTCCGAATGTTTCGTTTATTTTCGATTATCAATGTAATTATGAGTAGATCAACGTTTAGTTTGCTTCAATATGTTGCCTTGTTCGCCTGCAATCCCGGTTCGAAACACAATGTGGCAGAATTTCAAAATACGAAACTTCCAGTAACCACCGCTTTCCTTATGCATCCTACTGGTAGTTTCATGCTAAACGTGTCGTATACTGCACCAATAATAATTTTGAGCCGGAATTTCAACGAAAAAAAGTTTTCAATTTTTTTCGAAAAAACATGATGGTTAGCCTTACTTTTTTTGAACGGATAAAATTTTTAGTCACGGATCCCGAATGTTTCATTTATTTTTGATTATCAATGTAATTATGAGTAGATCAACGTTTAGTTTGCTTCAATATGTCGCCTTGTTCGCCTGCAATCCCGGTTCGAAACACAATGTGGCAGAATTTCAAAATACGAAACTTCCAGTAACCACCGCTTTCCTTATGCATCCTACTGGTAGTTTCATGCTAAACGTGTCGTATACTGCACCAATAATAATTTTGAGCCGGAATTTCAACGAAAAAAAGTTTTCAATTTTTTTCGAAAAAACATGATGGTTAGCCTTACTTTTTTTGAACGGATAAAATTTATAGTCACGGATCCCGAATGTTTCATTTATTTTTGATTATCAATGTAATTATGAGTAGATCAACGTTTAGTTTGCTTCAATATGTCGCCTTGTTCGCCTGCAATCCCGGTTCGAAACACAATGTGGCAGAATTTCAAAATACGAAACTTCCAGTAACCACCGCTTTCCTTATACATCCTACCGGTAGTTTCGTGCTAAACGTGTCGTATACTGCACCAATAATCATTTTGAGCCGGAATTTCAACGAAAAAAAATTTTCAATTATTTCGAAAAAACATGATGGTTAGCCTTACTTTTTTTGAACGGATAAAATTTATAGTGACGGATCCCGAATGTTTCATTTATTTTTGATTATCAATGTAATTATGAGTAGATCAACGTTTAGTTTGCTTCAATATGTCGCCTTGTTCGCCTGCAATCCCGGTTCGAAACACAATGTGGCAGAATTTCAAAATACGAAACTTCCAGTAACCACCGCTTTCCTTATACATCCTACCAGTAGTTTCGTGCTAAACGTGTCGTATACTGCACCAATAATCATTTTGAGCCGGAATTTCAACGAAAAAAAATTTTCAATTATTTCGAAAAAACATGATGGTTAGCCTTACTTTTTTTGAACGGATAAAATTTATAGTCACGGATCCCGAATGTTTCATTTATTTTTGATTATCAATGTAATTATGAGTAGATCAACGTTTAGTTTGCTTCAATATGTTGCCTTGTTCGCCTGCAATCCCGGTTCGAAACACAATGTGGCAGAATTTCAAAATACGAAATTCCAGTAACCACCGCTTTCCTTATGCATCCTACTGGTAGTTTCATGCTAAACGTGTCGTATACTGCACCAATAATAATTTTGAGCCGGAATTTCAACGAAAAAAAGTTTTCAATTATTTCGAAAAAACATGATGGTTAGCCTTACTTTTTTTGAACGGATAAAATTTATAGTGACGGATCCCGAATGTTTCATTTATTTTTGATTATCAATGTAATTATGAGTAGATCAACGTTTAGTTTGCTTCAATATGTTGCCTTGTTCTCCTGCAATCCCGGTTCGAAACACAATGTGGCAGAATTTCAAAATACGAAACTTCCAGTAACCACCGCTTTCCTTATACATCCTACTGGTAGTTTCATGCTAAACGTGTCGTATACTGCACCAATAATAATTTTGAGCCGGAATTTCAACGAAAAAAAGTTTTCAATTTTTTTCGAAAAAACATGATGGTTAGCCTTACTTTTTTTGAACGGATAAAATTTATAGTCACGGATTCCGAATGTTTCGTTTATTTTCGATTATCAATGTAATTATGAGTAGATCAACGTTTAGTTTGCTTCAATATGTCGCCTTGTTCGCCTGCAATCCCGGTTCGAAACACAATGTGGCAGAATTTCAAAATACGAAACTTCCAGTAACCACCGCTTTCCTTATACATCCTACCGGTAGTTTCGTGCTAAACGTGTCGTATACTGCACCAATAATCATTTTGAGCCGGAATTTCAACGAAAAAAAATTTTCAATTATTTCGAAAAAACATGATGGTTAGCCTTACTTTTTTTGAACGGATAAAATTTATAGTCACGGATCCCGAATGTTTCATTTATTTTTGATTATCAATGTAATTATGAGTAGATCAACGTTTAGTTTGCTTCAATATGTCGCCTTGTTCGCCTGCAATCCCGGTTCGAAACACAATGTGGCAGAATTTCAAAATACGAAACTTCCAGTAACCACCGCTTTCCTTATACATCCTACCAGTAGTTTCGTGCTAAACGTGTCGTATACTGCACCAATAATCATTTTGAGCCGGAATTTCAACGAAAAAAAATTTTCAATTATTTCGAAAAACATGATGGTTAGCCTTACTTTTTTTGAACGGATAAAATTTATAGTCACGGATCCCGAATGTTTCATTTATTTTTGATTATCAATGTAATTATGAGTAGATCAACGTTTAGTTTGCTTCAATATGTCGCCTTGTTCGCCTGCAATCCCGGTTCGAAACACAATGTGGCAGAATTTCAAAATACGAAACTTCCAGTAACCACCGCTTTCCTTATACATCCTACCAGTAGTTTCGTGCTAAACGTGTCGTATACTGCACCAATAATCATTTTGAGCCGGAATTTCAACGAAAAAAAATTTTCAATTATTTCGAAAAAACATGATGGTTAGCCTTACTTTTTTTGAACGGATAAAATTTATAGTCACGGATCCCGAATGTTTCATTTATTTTTGATTATCAATGTAATTATGAGTAGATCAACGTTTAGTTTGCTTCAATATGTCGCCTTGTTCGCCTGCAATCCCGGTTCGAAACACAATGTGGCAGAATTTCAAAATACGAAACTTCCAGTAACCACCGCTTTCCTTATACATCCTACCGGTAGTTTCGTGCTAAACGTGTCGTATACTGCACCAATAATCATTTTGAGCCGGAATTTCAACGAAAAAAAATTTTCAATTATTTCGAAAAAACATGATGGTTAGCCTTACTTTTTTTGAACGGATACAATTTATAGTCACGGATCCCGAATGTTTCATTTATTTTTGATTATCAATGTAATTATGAGTAGATCAACGTTTAGTTTGCTTCAATATGTCGCCTTGTTCGCCTGCAATCCCGGTTCGAAACACAATGTGGCAGAATTTCAAAATACGAAACTTCCAGTAACCACCGCTTTCCTTATACATCCTACCAGTAGTTTCGTGCTAAACGTGTCGTATACTGCACCAATAATCATTTTGAGCCGGAATTTCAACGAAAAAAAATTTTCAATTATTTCGAAAAAACATGATGGTTAGCCTTACTTTTTTTGAACGGATAAAATTTATAGTCACGGATCCCGAATGTTTCATTTATTTTTGATTATCAATGTAATTATGAGTAGATCAACGTTTAGTTTGCTTCAATATGTTGCCTTGTTCGCCTGCAATCCCGGTTCGAAACACAATGTGGCAGAATTTCAAAATACGAAATTCCAGTAACCACCGCTTTCCTTATGCATCCTACTGGTAGTTTCATGCTAAACGTGTCGTATACTGCACCAATAATAATTTTGAGCCGGAATTTCAACGAAAAAAAGTTTTCAATTATTTCGAAAAAACATGATGGCTAGCCTTACTGTTTTTGAACGGATAAAATTTATAGTCACGGATTCCGAATGTTTCGTTTATTTTCGATTATCAATGTAATTATGAGTAGATCAACGTTTAGTTTGCTTCAATATGTTGCCTTGTTCGCCTGCAATCCCGGTTCGAAACACAATGTGGCAGAATTTCAAAATACGAAACTTCCAGTAACCACCGCTTTCCTTATACATCCTACTGGTAGTTTCATGCTAAACGTGTCGTATACTGCACCAATAATAATTTTGAGCCGGAATTTCAACGAAAAAAAGTTTTCAATTTTTTTCGAAAAAACATGATGGTTAGCCTTACTTTTTTTGAACGGATAAAATTTATAGTCACGGATTCCGAATGTTTCGTTTATTTTCGATTATCAATGTAATTATGAGTAGATCAACGTTTAGTTTGCTTCAATATGTCGCCTTGTTCGCCTGCAATCCCGGTTCGAAACACAATGTGGCAGAATTTCAAAATACGAAACTTCCAGTAACCACCGCTTTCCTTATACATCCTACCGGTAGTTTCGTGCTAAACGTGTCGTATACTGCACCAATAATCATTTTGAGCCGGAATTTCAACGAAAAAAAATTTTCAATTATTTCGAAAAAACATGATGGTTAGCCTTACTTTTTTTGAACGGATAAAATTTATAGTCACGGATCCCGAATGTTTCATTTATTTTTGATTATCAATGTAATTATGAGTAGATCAACGTTTAGTTTGCTTCAATATGTTGCCTTGTTCGCCTGCAATCCCGGTTCGAAACACAATGTGGCAGAATTTCAAAATACGAAATTCCAGTAACCACCGCTTTCCTTATGCATCCTACTGGTAGTTTCATGCTAAACGTGTCGTATACTGCACCAATAATAATTTTGAGCCGGAATTTCAACGAAAAAAAGTTTTCAATTTTTTTCGAAAAAACATGATGGTTAGCCTTACTTTTTTTGAACGGATAAAATTTATAGTCACGGATCCCGAATGTTTCATTTATTTTTGATTATCAATGTAATTATGAGTAGATCAACGTTTAGTTTGCTTCAATATGTCGCCTTGTTCGCCTGCAATCCCGGTTCGAAACACAATGTGGCAGAATTTCAAAATACGAAACTTCCAGTAACCACCGCTTTCCTTATACATCCTACCAGTAGTTTCGTGCTAAACGTGTCGTATACTGCACCAATAATCATTTTGAGCCGGAATTTCAACGAAAAAAAATTTTCAATTATTTCGAAAAAAACATGATGAGCCTTACTTTTTTTGAACGGATAAAATTTATAGTCACGGATTCCGAATGTTTCGTTTATTTTCGATTATCAATGTAATTATGAGTAGATCAACGTTTAGTTTGCTTCAATATGTTGCCTTGTTCGCCTGCAATCCCGGTTCGAAACACAATGTGGCAGAATTTCAAAATACGAAACTTCCAGTAACCACCGCTTTCCTTATGCATCCTACTGGTAGTTTCATGCTAAACGTGTCGTATACTGCACCAATAATAATTTTGAGCCGGAATTTCAACGAAAAAAAGTTTTCAATTTTTTTCGAAAAAACATGATGGTTAGCCTTACTTTTTTTGAACGGATAAAATTTATAGTCACGGATCCCGAATGTTTCGTTTATTTTTGATTATCAATGTAATTATGAGTAGATCAACGTTTAGTTTGCTTCAATATGTCGCCTTGTTCGCCTGCAATCCCGGTTCGAAACACAATGTGGCAGAATTTCAAAATACGAAACTTCCAGTAACCACCGCTTTCCTTACACATCCTACCGGTAGTTTCGTGCTAAACGTGTCGTATACTGCACCAATAATCATTTTGAGCCGGAATTTCAACGAAGAAAAATTTTCAATTATTTCGAAAAAACATGATGGTTAGCCTTACTTTTTTTGAACGGATAAAATTTATAGTCACGGATCCCGAATGTTTCATTTATTTTTGATTATCAATGTAATTATGAGTAGATCAACGTTTAGTTTGCTTCAATATGTCGCCTTGTTCGCCTGCAATCCCGGTTCGAAACACAATGTGGCAGAATTTCAAAATACGAAACTTCCAGTAACCACCGCTTTCCTTATACATCCTACCGGTAGTTTCGTGCTAAACGTGTCGTATACTGCACCAATAATCATTTTGAGCCGGAATTTCAACGAAAAAAAATTTTCAATTATTTCGAAAAAACATGATGGTTAGCCTTACTTTTTTTGAACGGATAAAATTTATAGTCACGGATCCCGAATGTTTCATTTATTTTTGATTATCAATGTAATTATGAGTAGATCAACGTTTAGTTTGCTTCAATATGTTGCCTTGTTCGCCTGCAATCCCGGTTCGAAACACAATGTGGCAGAATTTCAAAATACGAAATTCCAGTAACCACCGCTTTCCTTATGCATCCTACTGGTAGTTTCATGCTAAACGTGTCGTATACTGCACCAATAATAATTTTGAGCCGGAATTTCAACGAAAAAAAGTTTTCAATTATTTCGAAAAAACATGATGGCTAGCCTTACTTTTTTTGAACGGATAAAATTTATAGTCACGGATCCCGAATGTTTCATTTATTTTTGATTATCAATGTAATTATGAGTAGATCAACGTTTAGTTTGCTTCAATATGTCGCCTTGTTCGCCTGCAATCCCGGTTCGAAACACAATGTGGCAGAATTTCAAAATACGAAACTTCCAGTAACCACCGCTTTCCTTATACATCCTACCAGTAGTTTCGTGCTAAACGTGTCGTATACTGCACCAATAATCATTTTGAGCCGGAATTTCAACGAAAAAAAATTTTCAATTATTTCGAAAAAACATGATGGCTAGCCTTACTTTTTTTGAACGGATAAAATTTATAGTCACGGATCCCGAATGTTTCATTTATTTTTGATTATCAATGTAATTATGAGTAGATCAACGTTTAGTTTGCTTCAATATGTCGCCTTGTTCGCCTGCAATCCCGGTTCGAAACACAATGTGGCAGAATTTCAAAATACGAAACTTCCAGTAACCACCGCTTTCCTTATACATCCTACCAGTAGTTTCGTGCTAAACGTGTCGTATACTGCACCAATAATCATTTTGAGCCGGAATTTCAACGAAAAAAAATTTTCAATTATTTCGAAAAAACATGATGGCTAGCCTTACTTTTTTTGAACGGATAAAATTTATAGTCACGGATCCCGAATGTTTCATTTATTTTTGATTATCAATGTAATTATGAGTAGATCAACGTTTAGTTTGCTTCAATATGTTGCCTTGTTCGCCTGCAATCCCGGTTCGAAACACAATGTGGCAGAATTTCAAAATACGAAACTTCCAGTAACCACCGCTTTCCTTATACATCCTACCAGTAGTTTCGTGCTAAACGTGTCGTATACTGCACCAATAATCATTTTGAGCCGGAATTTCAACGAAAAAAAATTTTCAATTATTTCGAAAAAACATGATGGTTAGCCTTACTTTTTTTGAACGGATAAAATTTATAGTCACGGATCCCGAATGTTTCATTTATTTTTGATTATCAATGTAATTATGAGTAGATCAACGTTTAGTTTGCTTCAATATGTCGCCTTGTTCGCCTGCAATCCCGGTTCGAAACACAATGTGGCAGAATTTCAAAATACGAAACTCATGCTAAACGTGTCGTATACTGCACCAATAATCATTTTGAGCCGGAATTTCAACGAAAAAAAATTTTCAATTATTTCGAAAAAACATGATGGTGCCTTACTTTTTTTGAACGGATAAAATTTATAGTCACGGATTCCGAATGTTTCGTTTATTTTCGATTATCAATGTAATTATGAGTAGATCAACGTTTAGTTTGCTTCAATATGTTGCCTTGTTCGCCTGCAATCCCGGTTCGAAACACAATGTGGCAGAATTTCAAAATACGAAACTTCCAGTAACCACCGCTTTCCTTATGCATCCTACTGGTAGTTTCATGCTAAACGTGTCGTATACTGCACCAATAATAATTTTGAGCCGGAATTTCAACGAAAAAAAGTTTTCAATTTTTTTCGAAAAAACATGATGGTTAGCCTTACTTTTTTTGAACGGATAAAATTTTTAGTCACGGATCCCGAATGTTTCATTTATTTTTGATTATCAATGTAATTATGAGTAGATCAACGTTTAGTTTGCTTCAATATGTCGCCTTGTTCGCCTGCAATCCCGGTTCGAAACACAATGTGGCAGAATTTCAAAATACGAAACTTCCAGTAACCACCGCTTTCCTTATACATCCTACCGGTAGTTTCGTGCTAAACGTGTCGTATACTGCACCAATAATCATTTTGAGCCGGAATTTCAACGAAAAAAAATTTTCAATTATTTCGAAAAAACATGATGGTTAGCCTTACTTTTTTTGAACGGATAAAATTTATAGTCACGGATCCCGAATGTTTCATTTATTTTTGATTATCAATGTAATTATGAGTAGATCAACGTTTAGTTTGCTTCAATATGTTGCCTTGTTCGCCTGCAATCCCGGTTCGAAACACAATGTGGCAGAATTTCAAAATACGAAATTCCAGTAACCACCGCTTTCCTTATGCATCCTACTGGTAGTTTCATGCTAAACGTGTCGTATACTGCACCAATAATAATTTTGAGCCGGAATTTCAACGAAAAAAAGTTTTCAATTATTTCGAAAAAACATGATGGTTAGCCTTACTTTTTTTGAACGGATAAAATTTATAGTGACGGATCCCGAATGTTTCATTTATTTTTGATTATCAATGTAATTATGAGTAGATCAACGTTTAGTTTGCTTCAATATGTTGCCTTGTTCTCCTGCAATCCCGGTTCGAAACACAATGTGGCAGAATTTCAAAATACGAAACTTCCAGTAACCACCGCTTTCCTTATACATCCTACTGGTAGTTTCATGCTAAACGTGTCGTATACTGCACCAATAATAATTTTGAGCCGGAATTTCAACGAAAAAAAGTTTTCAATTTTTTTCGAAAAAACATGATGGTTAGCCTTACTTTTTTTGAACGGATAAAATTTATAGTCACGGATTCCGAATGTTTCGTTTATTTTCGATTATCAATGTAATTATGAGTAGATCAACGTTTAGTTTGCTTCAATATGTCGCCTTGTTCGCCTGCAATCCCGGTTCGAAACACAATGTGGCAGAATTTCAAAATACGAAACTTCCAGTAACCACCGCTTTCCTTATACATCCTACCGGTAGTTTCGTGCTAAACGTGTCGTATACTGCACCAATAATCATTTTGAGCCGGAATTTCAACGAAAAAAAATTTTCAATTATTTCGAAAAAACATGATGGTTAGCCTTACTTTTTTTGAACGGATAAAATTTATAGTCACGGATCCCGAATGTTTCATTTATTTTTGATTATCAATGTAATTATGAGTAGATCAACGTTTAGTTTGCTTCAATATGTCGCCTTGTTCGCCTGCAATCCCGGTTCGAAACACAATGTGGCAGAATTTCAAAATACGAAACTTCCAGTAACCACCGCTTTCCTTATACATCCTACCAGTAGTTTCGTGCTAAACGTGTCGTATACTGCACCAATAATCATTTTGAGCCGGAATTTCAACGAAAAAAAATTTTCAATTATTTCGAAAAAACATGATGGTTAGCCTTACTTTTTTTGAACGGATAAAATTTATAGTCACGGATCCCGAATGTTTCATTTATTTTTGATTATCAATGTAATTATGAGTAGATCAACGTTTAGTTTGCTTCAATATGTCGCCTTGTTCGCCTGCAATCCCGGTTCGAAACACAATGTGGCAGAATTTCAAAATACGAAACTTCCAGTAACCACCGCTTTCCTTATACATCCTACCGGTAGTTTCGTGCTAAACGTGTCGTATACTGCACCAATAATCATTTTGAGCCGGAATTTCAACGAAAAAAAATTTTCAATTATTTCGAAAAACATGATGGTTAGCCTTACTTTTTTTGAACGGATAAAATTTATAGTCACGGATCCCGAATGTTTCATTTATTTTTGATTATCAATGTAATTATGAGTAGATCAACGTTTAGTTTGCTTCAATATGTCGCCTTGTTCGCCTGCAATCCCGGTTCGAAACACAATGTGGCAGAATTTCAAAATACGAAACTTCCAGTAACCACCGCTTTCCTTATACATCCTACCAGTAGTTTCGTGCTAAACGTGTCGTATACTGCACCAATAATCATTTTGAGCCGGAATTTCAACGAAAAAAAATTTTCAATTATTTCGAAAAAACATGATGGTTAGCCTTACTTTTTTTGAACGGATAAAATTTATAGTCACGGATCCCGAATGTTTCATTTATTTTTGATTATCAATGTAATTATGAGTAGATCAACGTTTAGTTTGCTTCAATATGTCGCCTTGTTCGCCTGCAATCCCGGTTCGAAACACAATGTGGCAGAATTTCAAAATACGAAACTTCCAGTAACCACCGCTTTCCTTATACATCCTACCAGTAGTTTCGTGCTAAACGTGTCGTATACTGCACCAATAATCATTTTGAGCCGGAATTTCAACGAAAAAAAATTTTCAATTATTTCGAAAAAACATGATGGTTAGCCTTACTTTTTTTGAACGGATAAAATTTATAGTCACGGATCCCGAATGTTTCATTTATTTTTGATTATCAATGTAATTATGAGTAGATCAACGTTTAGTTTGCTTCAATATGTTGCCTTGTTCGCCTGAAATCCCGGTTCGAAACACAATGTGGCAGAATTTCAAAATACGAAATTCCAGTAACCACCGCTTTCCTTATGCATCCTACTGGTAGTTTCATGCTAAACGTGTCGTATACTGCACCAATAATAATTTTGAGCCGGAATTTCAACGAAAAAAAGTTTTCAATTATTTCGAAAAAACATGATGGCTAGCCTTACTGTTTTTGAACGGATAAAATTTATAGTCACGGATTCCGAATGTTTCGTTTATTTTCGATTATCAATGTAATTATGAGTAGATCAACGTTTAGTTTGCTTCAATATGTTGCCTTGTTCGCCTGCAATCCCGGTTCGAAACACAATGTGGCAGAATTTCAAAATACGAAACTTCCAGTAACCACCGCTTTCCTTATACATCCTACTGGTAGTTTCATGCTAAACGTGTCGTATACTGCACCAATAATAATTTTGAGCCGGAATTTCAACGAAAAAAAGTTTTCAATTTTTTTCGAAAAAACATGATGGTTAGCCTTACTTTTTTTGAACGGATAAAATTTATAGTCACGGATTCCGAATGTTTCGTTTATTTTCGATTATCAATGTAATTATGAGTAGATCAACGTTTAGTTTGCTTCAATATGTCGCCTTGTTCGCCTGCAATCCCGGTTCGAAACACAATGTGGCAGAATTTCAAAATACGAAACTTCCAGTAACCACCGCTTTCCTTATACATCCTACCGGTAGTTTCGTGCTAAACGTGTCGTATACTGCACCAATAATCATTTTGAGCCGGAATTTCAACGAAAAAAAATTTTCAATTATTTCGAAAAAACATGATGGTTAGCCTTACTTTTTTTGAACGGATAAAATTTATAGTCACGGATCCCGAATGTTTCATTTATTTTTGATTATCAATGTAATTATGAGTAGATCAACGTTTAGTTTGCTTCAATATGTTGCCTTGTTCGCCTGCAATCCCGGTTCGAAACACAATGTGGCAGAATTTCAAAATACGAAATTCCAGTAACCACCGCTTTCCTTATGCATCCTACTGGTAGTTTCATGCTAAACGTGTCGTATACTGCACCAATAATAATTTTGAGCCGGAATTTCAACGAAAAAAAGTTTTCAATTTTTTTCGAAAAAACATGATGGTTAGCCTTACTTTTTTTGAACGGATAAAATTTATAGTCACGGATCCCGAATGTTTCATTTATTTTTGATTATCAATGTAATTATGAGTAGATCAACGTTTAGTTTGCTTCAATATGTTGCCTTGTTCGCCTGCAATCCCGGTTCGAAACACAATGTGGCAGAATTTCAAAATACGAAATTCCAGTAACCACCGCTTTCCTTATGCATCCTACTGGTAGTTTCATGCTAAACGTGTCGTATACTGCACCAATAATAATTTTGAGCCGGAATTTCAACGAAAAAAAGTTTTCAATTTTTTTCGAAAAAACATGATGGTTAGCCTTACTTTTTTTGAACGGATAAAATTTATAGTCACGGATCCCGAATGTTTCATTTATTTTTGATTATCAATGTAATTATGAGTAGATCAACGTTTAGTTTGCTTCAATATGTCGCCTTGTTCGCCTGCAATCCCGGTTCGAAACACAATGTGGCAGAATTTCAAAATACGAAACTTCCAGTAACCACCGCTTTCCTTATACATCCTACCAGTAGTTTCGTGCTAAACGTGTCGTATACTGCACCAATAATCATTTTGAGCCGGAATTTCAACGAAAAAAAATTTTCAATTATTTCGAAAAAAACATGATGAGCCTTACTTTTTTTGAACGGATAAAATTTATAGTCACGGATTCCGAATGTTTCGTTTATTTTCGATTATCAATGTAATTATGAGTAGATCAACGTTTAGTTTGCTTCAATATGTTGCCTTGTTCGCCTGCAATCCCGGTTCGAAACACAATGTGGCAGAATTTCAAAATACGAAACTTCCAGTAACCACCGCTTTCCTTATGCATCCTACTGGTAGTTTCATGCTAAACGTGTCGTATACTGCACCAATAATAATTTTGAGCCGGAATTTCAACGAAAAAAAGTTTTCAATTTTTTTCGAAAAAACATGATGGTTAGCCTTACTTTTTTTGAACGGATAAAATTTATAGTCACGGATCCCGAATGTTTCGTTTATTTTTGATTATCAATGTAATTATGAGTAGATCAACGTTTAGTTTGCTTCAATATGTCGCCTTGTTCGCCTGCAATCCCGGTTCGAAACACAATGTGGCAGAATTTCAAAATACGAAACTTCCAGTAACCACCGCTTTCCTTACACATCCTACCGGTAGTTTCGTGCTAAACGTGTCGTATACTGCACCAATAATCATTTTGAGCCGGAATTTCAACGAAGAAAAATTTTCAATTATTTCGAAAAAACATGATGGTTGTTAGCCTTACTTTTTTTGAACGGATAAAATTTATAGTCACGGATTCCGAATGTTTCGTTTATTTTCGATTATCAATGTAATTATGAGTAGATCAACGTTTAGTTTGCTTCAATATGTTGCCTTGTTCGCCTGCAATCCCGGTTCGAAACACAATGTGGCAGAATTTCAAAATACGAAACTTCCAGTAACCACCGCTTTCCTTATGCATCCTACTGGTAGTTTCATGCTAAACGTGTCGTATACTGCACCAATAATAATTTTGAGCCGGAATTTCAACGAAAAAAAGTTTTCAATTTTTTTCGAAAAAACATGATGGTTAGCCTTACTTTTTTTGAACGGATAAAATTTATAGTCACGGATCCCGAATGTTTCATTTATTTTTGATTATCAATGTAATTATGAGTAGATCAACGTTTAGTTTGCTTCAATATGTCGCCGTGTTCGCCTGCAATCCCGGTTCGAAACACAATGTGGCAGAATTTCAAAATACGAAACTTCCAGTAACCACCGCTTTCCTTATACATCCTACCAGTAGTTTCGTGCTAAACGTGTCGTATACTGCACCAATAATCATTTTGAGCCGGAATTTCAACGAAAAAAAATTTTCAATTATTTCGAAAAAACATGATGGTTAGCCTTACTTTTTTTGAACGGATAAAATTTATAGTCACGGATTCCGAATGTTTCGTTTATTTTCGATTATCAATGTAATTATGAGTAGATCAACGTTTAGTTTGCTTCAATATGTTGCCTTGTTCGCCTGCAATCCCGGTTCGAAACACAATGTGGCAGAATTTCAAAATACGAAATTCCAGTAACCACCGCTTTCCTTATGCATCCTACTGGTAGTTTCATGCTAAACGTGTCGTATACTGCACCAATAATAATTTTGAGCCGGAATTTCAACGAAAAAAAGTTTTCAATTTTTTTCGAAAAAACATGATAAAAAAGTTTTCAATTTTTTTCGAAAAAACATGATGGTTAGCCTTACTTTTTTTGAACGGATAAAATTTAAAGTCACGGATTCCGAATGTTTCGTTTATTTTCGATTATCAATGTAATTATGAGTAGATCAACGTTTAGTTTGCTTCAATATGTTGCCTTGTTCGCCTGCAATCCCGGTTCGAAACACAATGTGGCAGAATTTCAAAATACGAAATTCCAGTAACCACCGCTTTCCTTATACATCCTACCGGTAGTTTCGTGCTAAACGTGTCGTATACTGCACCAATAATCATATTGAGCCGGAATTTCTACGAAAAAAAATTTTCAATTATTTCGAAAAAACATGATGGTTAGCCTTACTTTTTTTGAACGGATAAAATTTATAGTCACGGATCCCGAATGTTTCATTTATTTTTGATTATCAATGTAATTATGAGTAGATCAACGTTTAGTTTGCTTCAATATGTCGCCTTGTTCGCCTGCAATCCCGGTTCGAAACACAATGTGGCAGAATTTCAAAATACGAAACTTCCAGTAACCACCGCTTTCCTTATACATCCTACCAGTAGTTTCGTGCTAAACGTGTCGTATACTGCACCAATAATCATTTTGAGCCGGAATTTCAACGAAAAAAAATTTTCAATTATTTCGAAAAAACATGATGGTTAGCCTTACTTTTTTTGAACGGATAAAATTTATAGTCACGGATCCCGAATGTTTCATTTATTTTTGATTATCAATGTAATTATGAGTAGATCAACGTTTAGTTTGCTTCAATATGTCGCCTTGTTCGCCTGCAATCCCGGTTCGAAACACAATGTGGCAGAATTTCAAAATACGAAACTTCCAGTAACCACCGCTTTCCTTATACATCCTACCGGTAGTTTCGTGCTAAACGTGTCGTATACTGCACCAATAATCATTTTGAGCCGGAATTTCAACGAAAAAAAGTTTTCAATTATTTCGAAAAAACATGATGAGCCTTACTTTTTTTGAACGGATAAAATTTATAGTCACGGATTCCGAATGTTTCGTTTATTTTCGATTATCAATGTAATTATGAGTAGATCAACGTTTAGTTTGCTTCAATATGTCGCCTTGTTCGCCTGCAATCCCGGTTCGAAACACAATGTGGCAGAATTTCAAAATACGAAATTCCAGTAACCACCGCTTTCCTTATGCATCCTACTGGTAGTTTCATGCTAAACGTGTCGTATACTGCACCAATAATAATTTTGAGCCGGAATTTCAACGAAAAAAAGTTTTCAATTTTTTTCGAAAAAACATGATGGTTAGCCTTACTTTTTTTGAACGGATAAAATTTATAGTCACGGATCCCGAATGTTTCATTTATTTTTGATTATCAATGTAATTATGAGTAGATCAACGTTTAGTTTGCTTCAATATGTCGCCTTGTTCGCCTGCAATCCCGGTTCGAAACACAATGTGGCAGAATTTCAAAATACGAAAGTTCCAGTAACCACCGCTTTCCTTATGCATCCTACTGGTAGTTTCATGCTAAACATGTCGTATACTGCACCAATAATAATTTTGAGCCGGAATTTCAACGAAAAAAAGTTTTCAATTTTTTTCGAAAAAACATGATGGTTAGCCTTACTTTTTTTGAACGGATAAAATTTATAGTCACGGATCCCGAATGTTTCATTTATTTTTGATTATCAATGTAATTATGAGTAGATCAACGTTTAGTTTGCTTCAATATGTCGCCTTGTTCGCCTGCAATCCCGGTTCGAAACACAATGTGGCAGAATTTCAAAATACGAAACTTCCAGTAACCACCGCTTTCCTTATACATCCTACCGGTAGTTTCGTGCTAAACGTGTCGTATACTGCACCAATAATCATTTTGAGCCGGAATTTCAACGAAAAAAAATTTTCAATTATTTCGAAAAAACATGATGTAGCCTTACTTTTTTTGAACGGATAAAATTTATAGTCACGGATCCCGAATGTTTCATTTATTTTTGATTATCAATGTAATTATGAGTAGATCAACGTTTAGTTTGCTTCAATATGTCGCCTTGTTCGCCTGCAATCCCGGTTCGAAACACAATGTGGCAGAATTTCAAAATACGAAACTTCCAGTAACCACCGCTTTCCTTATACATCCTACCGGTAGTTTCGTGCTAAACGTGTCGTATACTGCACCAATAATAATTTTGAGCCGGAATTTCAACGAAAAAAATTTTTCAATTATTTCGAAAAAACATGATGGCTAGCCTTACTTTTTTTGAACGGATAAAATTTATAGTCACGGATCCCGAATGTTTCATTTATTTTTGATTATCAATGTAATTATGAGTAGATCAACGTTTAGTTTGCTTCAATATGTCGCCTTGTTCGCTTGCAATCCCGGTTCGAAACACAATGTGGCAGAATTTCAAAATACGAAACTTCCAGTAACCACCGCTTTCCTTATACATCCTACTGGTAGTTTCGTGCTAAACGTGTCGTATACTGCACCAATAATCATTTTGAGCCGGAATTTCAACGAAAAAATTTTTTCAATTATTTCGAAAAAACATGATGGTTAGCCTTACTTTTTTTGAACGGATAAAATTTATAGTCACGGATCCCGAATGTTTCATTTATTTTTGATTATCAATGTAATTATGAGTAGATCAACGTTTAGTTTGCTTCAATATGTCGCCTTGTTCGCCTGCAATCCCGGTTCGAAACACAATGTGGCAGAATTTCAAAATACGAAACTTCCAGTAACCACCGCTTTCCTTATACATCCTACCAGTAGTTTCGTGCTAAACGTGTCGTATACTGCACCAATAATCATTTTGAGCCGGAATTTCAACGAAAAAAAATTTTCAATTATTTCGAAAAAACATGATGGTTAGTTAGCCTTACTTTTTTTGAACGGATAAAATTTATAGTCACGGATCCCGAATGTTTCGTTTATTTTCGATTATCAATGTAATTATGAGTAGATCAACGTTTAGTTTGCTTCAATATGTCGCCTTGTTCGCCTGCAATCCCGGTTCGAAACACAATGTGGCAGAATTTCAAAATACGAAACTTCCAGTAACCACCGCTTTCCTTATGCATCCTACTGGTAGTTTCATGCTAAACGTGTCGTATACTGCACCAATAATAATTTTGAGCCGGAATTTCAACGAAAAAAAGTTTTCAATTTTTTTCGAAAAAACATGATGGTTAGCCTTACTTTTTTTGAACGGATAAAATTTATAGTCACGGATCCCGAATGTTTCATTTATTTTTGATTATCAATGTAATTATGAGTAGATCAACGTTTAGTTTGCTTCAATATGTCGCCTTGTTCGCCTGCAATCCCGGTTCGAAACACACTGTGGCAGAATTTCAAAATACGAAACTTCCAGTAACCACCGCTTTCCTTATACATCCTACCGGTAGTTTCGTGCTAAACGTGTCGTATACTGCACCAATAATCATTTTGAGCCGGAATTTCAACGAAAAAAAATGTTTAGTTATTTCGAAAAAACATGATGGTTAGCCTTACTTTTTTTGAACGGATAAAATTTATAGTCACGGATTCCGAATGTTTCATTTATTTTCGATTATCAATGTAATTATGAGTAGATCAACGTTTAGTTTGCTTCAATATGTTGCCTTGTTCGCCTGCAATCCCGGTTCGAAACACAATGTGGCAGAATTTCAAAATACGAAACTTCCAGTAACCACCGCTTTCCTTATGCATCCTACTGGTAGTTTCATGCTAAACATGTCGTATACTGCACCAATAATAATTTTGAGCCGGAATTTCAACGAAAAAAAGTTTTCAATTTTTTTCGAAAAAACGTGATGGTTAGCCTTACTTTTTTTGAACGGATAAAATTTATAGTCACAGATCCCGAATGTTTCATTTATTTTTGATTATCAATGTAATTATGAGTAGATCAACGTTTAGTTTGCTTCAATATGTCGCCTTGTTCGCCTGCAATCCCGGTTCGAAACACAATGTGGCAGAATTTCAAAATACGAAACTTCCAGTAACCACCGCTTTCCTTATACATCCTACCGGTAGTTTCGTGCTAAACGTGTCGTATACTGCACCAATAATCATTTTGAGCCGGAATTTCAACGAAAAAAAATTTTCAGTTATTTCGAAAAAACATGATGGTTAGCCTTACTTTTTTTGAACGGATAAAATTTATAGTCACGGATTCCGAATGTTTCGTTTATTTTCGATTATCAATGTAATTATGAGTAGATCAACGTTTAGTTTGCTTCAATATGTTGCCTTGTTCGCCTGCAATCCCGGTTCGAAACACAATGTGGCAGAATTTCAAAATACGAAACTTCCAGTAACCACCGCTTTCCTTATGCATCCTACTGGTAGTTTCATGCTAAACGTGTCGTATACTGCACCAATAATAATTTTGAGCCGGAATTTCAACGAAAAAAATTTCAATTTTTTTCGAAAAAACATGATGGTTAGCCTTACTTTTTTTGAACGGATAAAATTTATAGTCACGGATCCCGAATGTTTCATTTATTTTTGATTATCAATGTAATTATGAGTAGATCAACGTTTAGTTTGCTTCAATATGTCGCCTTGTTCGCCTGCAATCCCGGTTCGAAACACAATGTGGCAGAATTTCAAAATACGAAACTTCCAGTAACCACCGCTTTCCTTATACACCCTACCGGTAGTTTCGTGCTAAACGTGTCGTATACTGCACCAATAATCATTTTGAGCCGGAATTTCAACGAAAAAAAATTTTCAATTATTTCGAAAAAACATGATGGTGCCTTACTTTTTTTGAACGGATAAAATTTATAGTCACGGATCCCGAATGTTTCGTTTATTTTTGATTATCAATGTAATTATGAGTAGATCAACGTTTAGTTTGCTTCAATATGTCGCCTTGTTCGCCTGCAATCCCGGTTCGAAACACAATGTGGCAGAATTTCAAAATACGAAACTTCCAGTAACCACCGCTTTCCTTATACATCCTACCGGTAGTTTCGTGCTAAACGTGTCGTATACTGCACCAATAATCATTTTTAGCCGGAATTTCAACGAAAAAAAATTTTCAATTATTTCGAAAAAACATGATGGTTAGCCTTACTTTTTTTGAACGGATAAAATTTATAGTCACGGATCCCGAATGTTTCATTTATTTTTGATTATCAATGTAATTATGAGTAGATCAACGTTTAGTTTGCTTCAATATGTCGCCTTGTTCGCCTGCAATCCCGGTTCGAAACACAATGTGGCAGAATTTCAAAATACGAAACTTCCAGTAACCACCGCTTTCCTTATACATCCTACCAGTAGTTTCGTGCTAAACGTGTCGTATACTGCACCAATAATCATTTTGAGCCGGAATTTCAACGAAAAAAAATTTTCAATTATTTCGAAAAAACATGATGGTTAGCCTTACTTTTTTTGAACGGATAAAATTTATAGTCACAGATCCCGAATGTTTCGTTTATTTTCGATTATCAATGTAATTATGAGTAGATCAACGTTTAGTTTGCTTCAATATGTCGCCTTGTTCGCCTGCAATCCCGGTTCGAAACACAATGTGGCAGAATTTCAAAATACGAAACTTCCAGTAACCACCGCTTTCCTTATACATCCTACCAGTAGTTTCGTGCTAAACGTGTCGTATACTGCACCAATAATCATTTTGAGCCGGAATTTCAACGAAAAAAAATTTTCAATTATTTCGAAAAAACATGATGGTTAGCCTTACTTTTTTTGAACGGATAAAATTTATAGTCACGGATTCCGAATGTTTCGTTTATTTTCGATTATCAATGTAATTATGAGTAGATCAACGTTTAGTTTGCTTCAATATGTTGCCTTGTTCGCCTGCAATCCCGGTTCGAAACACAATGTGGCAGAATTTCAAAATACGAAACTTCCAGTAACCACCGCTTTCCTTATACATCCTACCGGTAGTTTCGTGCTAAACGTGTCGTATACTGCACCAATAATCATTTTGAGCCGGAATTTCAACGAAAAAAAATTTTCAATTATTTCGAAAAAACATGATGGTTAGCCTTACTTTTTTTGAACGGATAAAATTTATAGTCACGGATTCCGAATGTTTCGTTTATTTTCGATTATCAATGTAATTATGAGTAGATCAACGTTTAGTTTGCTTCAATATGTCGCCTTGTTCACCTGCAATCCCGGTTCGAAACACAATGTGGCAGAATTTCAAAATACGAAACTTCCAGTAACCACCGCTTTCCTTATACACCCTACCGGTAGTTTCGTGCTAAACGTGTCGTATACTGCACCAATAATCATTTTGAGCCGGAATTTCAACGAAAAAAAATTTTCAATTATTTCGAAAAAACATGATGGTGCCTTACTTTTTTTGAACGGATAAAATTTATAGTCACGGATCCCGAATGTTTCGTTTATTTTTGATTATCAATGTAATTATGAGTAGATCAACGTTTAGTTTGCTTCAATATGTCGCCTTGTTCGCCTGCAATCCCGGTTCGAAACACAATGTGGCAGAATTTCAAAATACGAAACTTCCAGTAACCACCGCTTTCCTTATACATCCTACCGGTAGTTTCGTGCTAAACGTGTCGTATACTGCACCAATAATCATTTTGAGCCGGAATTTCAACGAAAAAAAATTTTCAATTATTTCGAAAAAACATGATGCCTTACTTTTTTTGAACGGATAAAATTTATAGTCACAGATCCCGAATGTTTCGTTTATTTTCGATTATCAATGTAATTATGAGTAGATCAACGTTTAGTTTGCTTCAATATGTCGCCTTGTTCGCCTGCAATCCCGGTTCGAAACACAATGTGGCAGAATTTCAAAATACGAAACTTCCAGTAACCACCGCTTTCCTTATGCATCCTACTGGTAGTTTCATGCTAAACGTGTCGTATACTGCACCAATAATAATTTTGAGCCGGAATTTCAACGAAAAAAAATTTTCAATTATTTCGAAAAAACATGATGCCTTACTTTTTTTGAACGGATAAAATTTATAGTCACAGATCCCGAATGTTTCGTTTATTTTCGATTATCAATGTAATTATGAGTAGATCAACGTTTAGTTTGCTTCAATATGTCGCCTTGTTCGCCTGCAATCCCGGTTCGAAACACAATGTGGCAAAATTTCAAAATACGAAATTCCAGTAACCACCGCTTTCCTTATGCATCCTACTGGTAGTTTCGTGCTAAACGTGTCGTATACTGCACCAATAATCATTTTGAGCCGGAATTTCAACGAAAAAAAGTTTTCAATTTTTTTCGAAAAAACATGATGGTTAGCCTTACTTTTTTTGAACGGATAAAATTTATAGTCACGGATCCCGAATGTTTCATTTATTTTTGATTATCAATGTAATTATGAGTAGATCAACGCTTAGTTTGCTTCAATATGTCGCCTTGTTCGCCTGCAATCCCGGTTCGAAACACAATGTGGCAGAATTTCAAAATACGAAACTTCCAGTAACCACCGCTTTCCTTATACATCCTACCAGTAGTTTCGTGCTAAACGTGTCGTATACTGCACCAATAATCATTTTGAGGCGGAATTTCAACGAAAAAAAATTTTCAATTATTTCGAAAAAACATGATGGTTAGCCTTACTTTTTTTGAACGGATAAAATTTATAGTCACGGATTCCGAATGTTTCGTTTATTTTCGATTATCAATGTAATTATGAGTAGATCAACGTTTAGTTTGCTTCAATATGTTGCCTTGTTCGCCTGCAATCCCGGTTCGAAACACAATGTGGCAGAATTTCAAAATACGAAACTTCCAGTAACCACCGCTTTCCTTATGCATCCTACTGGTAGTTTCATGCTAAACGTGTCGTATACTGCACCAATAATAATTTTGAGCCGGAATTTCAACGAAAAAAAATTTTCAATTATTTCGAAAAAACATGATGCCTTACTTTTTTTGAACGGATAAAATTTATAGTCACAGATCCCGAATGTTTCGTTTATTTTCGATTATCAATGTAATTATGAGTAGATCAACGTTTAGTTTGCTTCAATATGTCGCCTTGTTCGCCTGCAATCCCGGTTCGAAACACAATGTGGCAGAATTTCAAAATACGAAACTTCCAGTAACCACCGCTTTCCTTATGCATCCTACTGGTAGTTTCATGCTAAACGTGTCGTATACTGCACCAATAATAATTTTGAGCCGGAATTTCAACGAAAAAAAATTTTCAATTATTTCGAAAAAACATGATGCCTTACTTTTTTTGAACGGATAAAATTTATAGTCACAGATCCCGAATGTTTCGTTTATTTTCGATTATCAATGTAATTATGAGTAGATCAACGTTTAGTTTGCTTCAATATGTCGCCTTGTTCGCCTGCAATCCCGGTTCGAAACACAATGTGGCAGAATTTCAAAATACGAAACTTCCAGTAACCACCGCTTTCCTTATACATCCTACCAGTAGTTTCGTGCTAAACGTGTCGTATACTGCACCAATAATCATTTTGAGCCGGAATTTCAACGAAAAAAAATTTTCAATTATTTCGAAAAAACATGATGGTTAGCCTTACTTTTTTTGAACGGATAAAATTTATAGTCACGGATTCCGAATGTTTCGTTTATTTTCGATTATCAATGTAATTATGAGTAGATCAACGTTTAGTTTGCTTCAATATGTTGCCTTGTTCGCCTGCAATCCCGGTTCGAAACACAATGTGGCAGAATTTCAAAATACGAAACTTCCAGTAACCACCGCTTTCCTTATGCATCCTACTGGTAGTTTCATGCTAAACGTGTCGTATACTGCACCAATAATAATTTTGAGCCGGAATTTCAACGAAAAAAAATTTTCAATTATTTCGAAAAAACATGATGGTTAGCCTTACTTTTTTTGAACGGATAAAATTTATAGTCACGGATCCCGAATGTTTCATTTATTTTTGATTATCAATGTAATTATGAGTAGATCAACGTTTAGTTTGCTTCAATATGTCGCCTTGTTCGCCTGCAATCCCGGTTCGAAACACAATGTGGCAAAATTTCAAAATACGAAATTCCAGTAACCACCGCTTTCCTTATGCATCCTACTGGTAGTTTCGTGCTAAACGTGTCGTATACTGCACCAATAATCATTTTGAGCCGGAATTTCAACGAAAAAAAGTTTTCAATTTTTTTCGAAAAAACATGATGGTTAGCCTTACTTTTTTTGAACGGATAAAATTTATAGTCACGGATCCCGAATGTTTCATTTATTTTTGATTATCAATGTAATTATGAGTAGATCAACGCTTAGTTTGCTTCAATATGTCGCCTTGTTCGCCTGCAATCCCGGTTCGAAACACAATGTGGCAGAATTTCAAAATACGAAACTTCCAGTAACCACCGCTTTCCTTATACATCCTACCAGTAGTTTCGTGCTAAACGTGTCGTATACTGCACCAATAATCATTTTGAGCCGGAATTTCAACGAAAAAAAATTTTCAATTATTTCGAAAAAACATGATGGTTAGCCTTACTTTTTTTAAACGGATAAAATTTATAGTCACGGATCCCGAATGTTTCATTTATTTTTGATTATCAATGTAATTATGAGTAGATCAACGTTTAGTTTGCTTCAATATGTCGCCTTGTTCGCCTGCAATCCCGGTTCGAAACACAATGTGGCAGAATTTCAAAATACGAAACTTCCAGTAACCACCGCTTTCCTTATGCATCCTACTGGTAGTTTCATGCTAAACGTGTCGTATACTGCACCAATAATAATTTTGAGCCGGAATTTCAACGAAAAAAAATTTTCAATTATTTCGAAAAAACATGATGCCTTACTTTTTTTGAACGGATAAAATTTATAGTCACAGATCCCGAATGTTTCGTTTATTTTCGATTATCAATGTAATTATGAGTAGATCAACGTTTAGTTTGCTTCAATATGTCGCCTTGTTCGCCTGCAATCCCGGTTCGAAACACAATGTGGCAAAATTTCAAAATACGAAATTCCAGTAACCACCGCTTTCCTTATGCATCCTACTGGTAGTTTCGTGCTAAACGTGTCGTATACTGCACCAATAATCATTTTGAGCCGGAATTTCAACGAAAAAAAGTTTTCAATTTTTTTCGAAAAAACATGATGGTTAGCCTTACTTTTTTTGAACGGATAAAATTTATAGTCACGGATCCCGAATGTTTCATTTATTTTTGATTATCAATGTAATTATGAGTAGATCAACGCTTAGTTTGCTTCAATATGTCGCCTTGTTCGCCTGCAATCCCGGTTCGAAACACAATGTGGCAGAATTTCAAAATACGAAACTTCCAGTAACCACCGCTTTCCTTATACATCCTACCAGTAGTTTCGTGCTAAACGTGTCGTATACTGCACCAATAATCATTTTGAGGCGGAATTTCAACGAAAAAAAATTTTCAATTATTTCGAAAAAACATGATGGTTAGCCTTACTTTTTTTGAACGGATAAAATTTATAGTCACGGATTCCGAATGTTTCGTTTATTTTCGATTATCAATGTAATTATGAGTAGATCAACGTTTAGTTTGCTTCAATATGTTGCCTTGTTCGCCTGCAATCCCGGTTCGAAACACAATGTGGCAGAATTTCAAAATACGAAACTTCCAGTAACCACCGCTTTCCTTATGCATCCTACTGGTAGTTTCATGCTAAACGTGTCGTATACTGCACCAATAATAATTTTGAGCCGGAATTTCAACGAAAAAAAATTTTCAATTATTTCGAAAAAACATGATGCCTTACTTTTTTTGAACGGATAAAATTTATAGTCACAGATCCCGAATGTTTCGTTTATTTTCGATTATCAATGTAATTATGAGTAGATCAACGTTTAGTTTGCTTCAATATGTCGCCTTGTTCGCCTGCAATCCCGGTTCGAAACACAATGTGGCAGAATTTCAAAATACGAAACTTCCAGTAACCACCGCTTTCCTTATGCATCCTACTGGTAGTTTCATGCTAAACGTGTCGTATACTGCACCAATAATAATTTTGAGCCGGAATTTCAACGAAAAAAAATTTTCAATTATTTCGAAAAAACATGATGCCTTACTTTTTTTGAACGGATAAAATTTATAGTCACAGATCCCGAATGTTTCGTTTATTTTCGATTATCAATGTAATTATGAGTAGATCAACGTTTAGTTTGCTTCAATATGTCGCCTTGTTCGCCTGCAATCCCGGTTCGAAACACAATGTGGCAGAATTTCAAAATACGAAACTTCCAGTAACCACCGCTTTCCTTATACATCCTACCAGTAGTTTCGTGCTAAACGTGTCGTATACTGCACCAATAATCATTTTGAGCCGGAATTTCAACGAAAAAAAATTTTCAATTATTTCGAAAAAACATGATGGTTAGCCTTACTTTTTTTGAACGGATAAAATTTATAGTCACGGATTCCGAATGTTTCGTTTATTTTCGATTATCAATGTAATTATGAGTAGATCAACGTTTAGTTTGCTTCAATATGTTGCCTTGTTCGCCTGCAATCCCGGTTCGAAACACAATGTGGCAGAATTTCAAAATACGAAACTTCCAGTAACCACCGCTTTCCTTATGCATCCTACTGGTAGTTTCATGCTAAACGTGTCGTATACTGCACCAATAATAATTTTGAGCCGGAATTTCAACGAAAAAAAATTTTCAATTATTTCGAAAAAACATGATGCCTTACTTTTTTTGAACGGATAAAATTTATAGTCACGGATCCCGAATGTTTCATTTATTTTTGATTATCAATGTAATTATGAGTAGATCAACGTTTAGTTTGCTTCAATATGTCGCCTTGTTCGCCTGCAATCCCGGTTCGAAACACAATGTGGCAAAATTTCAAAATACGAAATTCCAGTAACCACCGCTTTCCTTATGCATCCTACTGGTAGTTTCGTGCTAAACGTGTCGTATACTGCACCAATAATCATTTTGAGCCGGAATTTCAACGAAAAAAAGTTTTCAATTTTTTTCGAAAAAACATGATGGTTAGCCTTACTTTTTTTGAACGGATAAAATTTATAGTCACGGATCCCGAATGTTTCATTTATTTTTGATTATCAATGTAATTATGAGTAGATCAACGCTTAGTTTGCTTCAATATGTCGCCTTGTTCGCCTGCAATCCCGGTTCGAAACACAATGTGGCAGAATTTCAAAATACGAAACTTCCAGTAACCACCGCTTTCCTTATACATCCTACCAGTAGTTTCGTGCTAAACGTGTCGTATACTGCACCAATAATCATTTTGAGCCGGAATTTCAACGAAAAAAAATTTTCAATTATTTCGAAAAAACATGATGGTTAGCCTTACTTTTTTTAAACGGATAAAATTTATAGTCACGGATCCCGAATGTTTCATTTATTTTTGATTATCAATGTAATTATGAGTAGATCAACGTTTAGTTTGCTTCAATATGTCGCCTTGTTCGCCTGCAATCCCGGTTCGAAACACAATGTGGCAGAATTTCAAAATACGAAACTTCCAGTAACCACCGCTTTCCTTATGCATCCTACTGGTAGTTTCATGCTAAACGTGTCGTATACTGCACCAATAATAATTTTGAGCCGGAATTTCAACGAAAAAAAATTTTCAATTATTTCGAAAAAACATGATGCCTTACTTTTTTTGAACGGATAAAATTTATAGTCACAGATCCCGAATGTTTCGTTTATTTTCGATTATCAATGTAATTATGAGTAGATCAACGTTTAGTTTGCTTCAATATGTCGCCTTGTTCGCCTGCAATCCCGGTTCGAAACACAATGTGGCAGAATTTCAAAATACGAAACTTCCAGTAACCACCGCTTTCCTTATACATCCTACCAGTAGTTTCGTGCTAAACGTGTCGTATACTGCACCAATAATCATTTTGAGCCGGAATTTCAACGAAAAAAAATTTTCAATTATTTCGAAAAAACATGATGGTTAGCCTTACTTTTTTTGAACGGATAAAATTTATAGTCACGGATTCCGAATGTTTCGTTTATTTTCGATTATCAATGTAATTATGAGTAGATCAACGTTTAGTTTGCTTCAATATGTTGCCTTGTTCGCCTGCAATCCCGGTTCGAAACACAATGTGGCAGAATTTCAAAATACGAAACTTCCAGTAACCACCGCTTTCCTTATGCATCCTACTGGTAGTTTCATGCTAAACGTGTCGTATACTGCACCAATAATAATTTTGAGCCGGAATTTCAACGAAAAAAAATTTTCAATTATTTCGAAAAAACATGATGGTTAGCCTTACTTTTTTTGAACGGATAAAATTTATAGTCACGGATCCCGAATGTTTCATTTATTTTTGATTATCAATGTAATTATGAGTAGATCAACGTTTAGTTTGCTTCAATATGTCGCCTTGTTCGCCTGCAATCCCGGTTCGAAACACAATGTGGCAAAATTTCAAAATACGAAATTCCAGTAACCACCGCTTTCCTTATGCATCCTACTGGTAGTTTCGTGCTAAACGTGTCGTATACTGCACCAATAATCATTTTGAGCCGGAATTTCAACGAAAAAAAGTTTTCAATTTTTTTCGAAAAAACATGATGGTTAGCCTTACTTTTTTTGAACGGATAAAATTTATAGTCACGGATCCCGAATGTTTCATTTATTTTTGATTATCAATGTAATTATGAGTAGATCAACGCTTAGTTTGCTTCAATATGTCGCCTTGTTCGCCTGCAATCCCGGTTCGAAACACAATGTGGCAGAATTTCAAAATACGAAACTTCCAGTAACCACCGCTTTCCTTATACATCCTACCAGTAGTTTCGTGCTAAACGTGTCGTATACTGCACCAATAATCATTTTGAGCCGGAATTTCAACGAAAAAAAATTTTCAATTATTTCGAAAAAACATGATGGTTAGCCTTACTTTTTTTGAACGGATAAAATTTATAGTCACGGATCCCGAATGTTTCATTTATTTTTGATTATCAATGTAATTATGAGTAGATCAACGTTTAGTTTGCTTCAATATGTTGCCTTGTTCGCCTGCAATCCCGGTTCGAAAAACAATGTGGCAGAATTTCAAAATACGAAACTTCCAGTAACCACCGCTTTCCTTATACATCCTACCGGTAGTTTCGTGCTAAACGTGTCGTATACTGCACCAATAATCATTTTGAGCCGGAATTTCAACGAAAAAATGTTTTCAATTTTTTTCGAAAAAACATGATGGTTAGCCTTACTTTTTTTGAACGGATAAAATTTATAGTCACGGATTCCGAATGTTTCGTTTATGTTCGATTATCAATGTAATTATGAGTAGATCAACGTTTAGTTTGCTTCAATATGTTGCCTTGTTCGCCTGCAATCCCGGTTCGAAACACAATGTGGCAGAATTTCAAAATACGAAACTTCCAGTAACCACCGCTTTCCTTATGCATCCTACTGGTAGTTTCATGCTAAACGTGTCGTATACTGCACCAATAATAATTTTGAGCCGGAATTTCAACAAAAAAAAGTTTTCAATTTTTTTCGAAAAAACATGATGGTTAGCCTTACTTTTTTTGAACGGATAAAATTTATAGTCACGGATCCCGAATGTTTCATTTATTTTTGATTATCAATGTAATTATGAGTAGATCAACGTTTAGTTTGCTTCAATATGTCGCCTTGTTCGCCTGCAATCTCGGTTCGAAACACAATGTGGCAGAATTTCAAAATACGAAACTTCCAGTAACCACCGCTTTCCTTATACATCCTACCGGTAGTTTCGTGCTAAACGTGTCGTATACTGCACCAATAATCATTTTGAGCCGGAATTTCAACGAAAAAAAATTTTCAATTATTTCGAAAAAACATGATGGTTAGCCTTACTTTTTTTGAACGGATGAAATTTATAGTCACGGATCCCAAATGTTTCATTTATTTTTGATTATCAATGTAATTATGAGTAGATCAACGTTTAGTTTGCTTCAATATGTCGCCTTGTTCGCCTGCAATCCCGGTTCGAAACACAATGTGGCAGAATTTCAAAATACGAAACTTCCAGTAACCACCGCTTTCCTTATACATCCTACCAGTAGTTTCGTGCTAAACGTGTCGTATACTGCACCAATAATCATTTTGAGCCGGAATTTCAACGAAAAAAAATTTTCAATTATTTCGAAAAAACATGATGGTTAGCCTTACTTTTTTTGAACGGATACAATTTATAGTCACGGATCCCGAATGTTTCGTTTATTTTCGATTATCAATGTAATTATGAGTAGATCAACGTTTAGTTTGCTTCAATATGTCGCCTTGTTCGCCTGCAATCCCGGTTCGAAACACAATGTGGCAGAATTTCAAAATACGAAACTTCCAGTAACCACCGCTTTCCTTATACATCCTACCAGTAGTTTCGTGCTAAACGTGTCGTATACTGCACCAATAATCATTTTGAGGCGGAATTTCAACGAAAAAAAATTTTCAATTATTTCGAAAAAACATGATGGTTAGCCTTACTTTTTTTGAACGGATCAAATTTATAGTCACGGATTCCGAATGTTTCATTTATTTTCGATTATCAATGTAATTATGAGTAGATCAACGTTTAGTTTGCTTCAATATGTTGCCTTGTTCGCCTGCAATCCCGGTTCGAAACACAATGTGGCAGAATTTCAAAATACGAAATTCCAGTAACCACCGCTTTCCTTATGCATCCTACTGGTAGTTTCGTGCTAAACGTGTCGTATACTGCACCAATAATAATTTTGAGCCGGAATTTCAACGAAAAAAAGTTTTTAATTTTTTTCGAAAAAACATGATGGTTAGCCTTACTTTTTTTGAACGGATAAAATTTATAGTCACGGATCCCGAATGTTTCATTTATTTTTGATTGTCAATGTAATTATGAGTAGATCAACGTTTAGTTTGCTTCAATATGTCGCCTTGTTCGCCTGCAATCCCGGTTCGAAACACAATGTGGCAGAATTTCAAAATACGAAACTTCCAGTAACCACCGCTTTCCTTATGCATCCTACTGGTAGTTTCATGCTAAACGTGTCGTATACTGCACCAATAATAATTTTGAGCCGGAATTTCAACGAAAAAAAATTTTCAATTTTTTTCGAAAAAACATGATGGTTAGCCTTACTTTTTTTGAACGGATAAAATTTATAGTCACGGATCCCGAATGTTTCATTCATTTTTGATTATCAATGTAATTATGAGTAGATCAACGTTTAGTTTGCTTCAATATGTCGCCTTGTTCGCCTGCAATCCCGGTTCGAAACACAATGTGGCAGAATTTCAAAATACGAAACTTCCAGTAACCACCGCTTTCCTTATACATCCTACCGGTAGTTTCGTGCTAAACGTGTCGTATACTGCACCAATAATCATTTTGAGCCGGAATTTCAACGAAAAAAATTTTTCAATTATTTCGAAAAAACATGATGGTTAGCCTTACTTTTTTTGAACGGATAAAATTTATAGTCACGGATCCCGAATGTTTCATTTATTTTCGATTATCAATGTAATTATGAGTAGATCAACGTTTAGTTTGCTTCAATATGTTGCCTTGTTCGCCTGCAATCCCGGTTCGAAACACAATGTGGCAGAATTTCAAAATACGAAACTTCCAGTAACCACCGCTTTCCTTATACATCCTACCGGTAGTTTCGTGCTAAACGTGTCGTATGCTGCACCAATAATCATTTTGAGCCGGAATTTCAACGAAAAAAAATTTTCAATTATTTCGAAAAAACATGATGGTTAGCCTTACTTTTTTTGAACGGATAAAATTTATAGTCACGGATCCCGAATGTTTCATTCATTTTTGATTATCAATGTAATTATGAGTAGATCAACGTTTAGTTTGCTTCAATATGTCGCCTTGTTCGCCTGCAATCCCGGTTCGAAACACAATGTGGCAGAATTTCAAAATACGAAACTTCCAGTAACCACCGCTTTCCTTATACATCCTACCGGTAGTTTCGTGCTAAACGTGTCGTATACTGCACCAATAATCATTTTGAGCCGGAATTTCAACGAAAAAAATTTTTCAATTATTTCGAAAAAACATGATGGTTAGCCTTACTTTTTTTGAACGGATAAAATTTATAGTCACGGATCCCGAATGTTTCATTTATTTTCGATTATCAATGTAATTATGAGTAGATCAACGTTTAGTTTGCTTCAATATGTTGCCTTGTTCGCCTGCAATCCCGGTTCGAAACACAATGTGGCAGAATTTCAAAATACGAAACTTCCAGTAACCACCGCTTTCCTTATACATCCTACCGGTAGTTTCGTGCTAAACGTGTCGTATGCTGCACCAATAATCATTTTGAGCCGGAATTTCAACGAAAAAAAATTTTCAATTATTTCGAAAAAACATGATGGTTAGCCTTACTTTTTTTGAACGGATAAAATTTATAGTCACGGATTCCGAATGTTTCGTTTATTTTCGATTATCAATGTAATTATGAGTAGATCAACGTTTAGTTTGCTTCAATATGTTGCCTTGTTCGCCTGCAATCCCGGTTCGAAAAACAATGTGGCAGAATTTCAAAATACGAAACTTCCAGTAACCACCGCTTTCCTTATACATCCTACCGGTAGTTTCGTGCTAAACGTGTCGTATACTGCACCAATAATCATTTTGAGCCGGAATTTCAACGAAAAAATGTTTTCAATTTTTTTCGAAAAAACATGATGGTTAGCCTTACTTTTTTTGAACGGATAAAATTCATAGTCACAGATTCCGAATGTTTCGTTTATTTTTGATTATCAATGTAATTATGAGTAGATCAACGTTTAGTTTGCTTCAATATGTTGCCTTATTCGCCTGCAATCCCGGTTCGAAACACAATGTGGCAGAATTTCAAAATACGAAACTTCCAGTAACCACCGCTTTCCTTATACATCCTACCGGTAGTTTCGTGCTACACGTGTCATATACTGCACCAATAATCATTTTGAGCCGGAATTTCAACGAACAAAAGTTTTCAATTATTTCGAAAAAACATGATGGTTAGCCTTACTTTTTTTGAACGGATAAAATTTATAGTCACGGATTCAGAATGTTTCGTTTATTTTCGATTATCAATGTAATTATGAGTAGATCAACGTTTAGTTTGCTTCAATATGTTGCCTTGTTCGCCTGCAATCCCGGTTCTAAACACAATGTGGCAGAATTTCAAAATACGAAACTTCCAGTAACCACCGCTTTCCTTATACATCCTACCGGTAGTTTCGTGCTAAACGTGTCGTATACTGCTTCAATAATCATTTTGAGCCGGAATTTCAACGAACAAAAGTTTTCAATTATTTCGAAAAAACATGATGGCTAGCCTTACTTTTTTTTGAACGGCTAAATTTATAGTCACGGATTCCGAATGTTTCGTTTATTTTCGATTATCAATGTAATTATGAGTAGATCAACGTTTAGATTGCTTCAATATGTTGCCTTGTTCGCCTGCAATCCCGGTTCGAAACACAATGTGGCAGAATTTCAAAATACGAAACTTCCAGTAACCACCGCTTTCCTTATACATCCTACCGGTAGTTTCGTGCTAAACGTGTCGTATACTGCACCAATAATCATTTTGAGCCGGAATTTCAACGAAAAAAAATTTTCAATTATTTCGAAAAAACATGATGGCTAGCCTTACTTTTTTGAACGGATAAAATTTATAGTCACGGATTCTAAATGTTTCGTTTATTTTTGATTATCAATGTAATTATGAGTAGATCAATGAGACCCACACATTGGGGGGAATAAAATATCTAAAGAGGTAGTCGCACACGTAGTCGTAACACGATTGAGTTCCGGTTTGTTACCGATAACCGAAATTTATTAATTTATGAACTCCAGAAGAATCAATTCTAAATAAATTTCCTCCCATGTAACTACAGTAAACTCAGGGCAAAATTGTCTAAAAAATATACAATTAAATTTATTATTATAACAGTTGCACTTTAAGGAATTTGAAATTTTACAATAATTCTTCACGTGAGTACATTTTTTGTAGACTTATTTGAATAATTTAGGAAGTTTCTAGCTTGGAAGGAACTATTCTAATAAATGTTAATGGAAGTAGATGGATGCAGACCAACAAATAAGTTAACACATCCAAAATAAATTATGTAGTTATAATGGACCATATCTAATAACCTACAATTTTCCATGTTACCGAGATAACTTTCCAAATTAAACTATTTATTTTAATTAATATTTTAGCAGATCTTTGGAAGGCCTTAATTAATTTCTAAAGGTCGAAGGTGATTGAAAAATGAAAACTGTGAGAGAGAAGAGCTTCAACCTTTCTCAACTCACTTCCAAACCCCTCTATCTGAATATAATTTTACAACTTATTTCTGTGTTATTCTTGCATTATCCGTTTTGTTATTAATTTTATTGTGGACACAACTTAAGCAGTCTAATTTGAAAAGTTCGCGGGTATATTTTCTGTTGATATTTCTAGCTTTTCGAACTTAATACATTCACTTCTTTTGATTATAAAATCAAATTTGATACCCGAATTGAAAAGCTTGGAAATTATAAATGAATGATTTTTTTTACATTTTCAAAAATTGGGGTAATCAATCAAGAAAATTCTAATATTGATTGATAATTTTGAGATTCATGACATCATTTAGTGATTTTTCTAAATAGTTTTTGGTTTTCTTACGCAAAACAAAAAGTAAAATATTATAATTAGAAATTTTTTGTTGAACTTTAAAGTATGCGTGCGAATATATGAATAAAAGCATGAAATTCTCATTTATTTTCTGTTACGCTTTACAAGCTCTTTCTTCGAATACCTTAAGTTTTATTTTTATATTGTACATATTACAAATTAGAAAAATTTTTAAGAAAAAATTATTTTCATTAGAAGTTTTTTTTATACCAAAGTTAATTTTAATGAATGAATTAACAATTTCCCCCAAAAACACACAAAGAGAAAATATCACTCGGCGAAGTTTTTAAAAGATTCTACTGTATCCCTCCAACACAAAAAACTTTTTCTACACTCGTTTATTATACGAGTATTATAACAAAATAACCAAAACTGATAGAAGAACTGGAAAAACCTGCTAGAAAATGAAATGAGATTAAGCGTTTAATAATTTATTTATTGTTAATTTGAAATAGCAATTTTGTTTGTAATAATGAGGTAAGGAAAATATTTTTTTTTGGTTAAACCAAAAAACAAAAATAAAGAAGTATACGGATAAGGCGATAATCTTAATCTTTTAACTTTGGAATATTAAATTAAGATTTGCCTCCATTTTTTTCGTGTATCAGTAATTTTTGTGCACATATTGTCAAATATAAAAATATTAAAGATGGAATTACCTTAAGGCGATTAGAAAACTTTGGCTATACAGGTATGTGCAGGTGAAATGGAAAGAACCGATATAATATTTCGGTTTACTATTTTATTTTATCTGTTATATAATGAAGGCCTATTGCGCACTTATGGGCTATGGCTGGACCCGGATTGAGCGATGTTAGAGATAACAGCTTCTGTTTTTTTGGTAGGGTAATATCTTACAAAATGAAAAATTTTGTTCATGATATTTTGTGTATTAAATAAATTTGCTAGTGTATTGTAAGGGTCGGCTCACCGTAGCTAGTTGAATGATTTTCTGACTATATGTCCAAGAACCTCAATTGTTATTGCATCTAAAATTAGAACCACATTAAGTGTTGAAATAAGTAGTGTAAGTAGGGGAGAATATAAAGTTTTCCCTCCAATTTAATGTATTGAAAAATATAAAAATTATCTTCCAAATTTGCATTTAACGCGATATCTAAGTGTAGCAAATTTATACCAGTTGGTCCAAAATTTGGGATGCCAATTCATCAATGAGTGATGGTTAATTTCAGGTAAAAAGGTTTGCTTTCCACTATAGCGTGATCAAAATTTATTGTCGAGTTTAGTCCAGATTAATAACTTGATAACATTATAACTACAAGAATCCAAAAATGGATTGTAATAATTAATCAACATTTCACGAATGTAATTTTTATTATCAGCCAGCTCTTTTGGCTTTCTCTTAGTTCGTATCTATATACTTTAGGGAAGATCAATCAATTTAGCATATTTTTCTAATGCAAACCGAGTTTCTTTAAGTATCGTTAAATTCCAGAACATCATACAAACCGAGTGTTATGGTAGTCGGTTAGGAAATGCTCGAGTTACATTCATCATGACCACCTCGCTGTGTTCCATTGATTGAGTCAGGCGACGTAGTTGAGGCTACACGCATGCAATTTTCTTTATAGTCAAGGACACTAAATGACACTGCAACTAATTGGCACCACGAAACCAATACCACATCGGCGTATTGTGAGCAAGCGGCTCACTATAAAAATGTTCCAGGTATGTGTGGGGTACTTTAGATCTGCCACTAGTACGCGAAACGCGTCCAACCAATCGCGTACGAAGCAGGTGCTTCGCGCCCGGCGAAATCTGTTTCAACCCCGAATGCATCAATTTGAAATCTGAAAGTTAAGAAAGACCCAAGCTATTAACATAACCCACACGCGTAAAACTCCAGCATAAAGTTAAATTTATTTAAGTAAGATTTTCAACATAACAATAGCTTTAATATTTTGCAATAAATGTGTAACAAATTGCATTTAAATCAAATGCAACGTAAGACAAATTGCCAATGCCAATGTATATTGAAACTGTAGCAGCATCGTAATGTTAGGAGATATTTAAGCAAAATGTGTCTTAAATTATTTCAATGCTAATTACATTAAAAAATAATTGGTAAAAAACATTGAAAATTGACTAAAAGGAATTTACGGATTGTGTTGAGTAAAGTGAACATATATTTCTTGAGCATTTAAAATCTCTGAATAAAAAATTCAGTCATCACGTTTGACCAAACTACAACTATATCGCACATCCTCTAAAAACCGTGATAGCACAAAAACACAGTTTTGAGATAAACGCATTTTAAATTAATAATTAATAACACCATAACAATCGAAAAACCAAAGTAAAAATTTAAATAATGAATAATCTCAGCATCACAGACAGTATCGTTACCAATTAAAAAAAAAATTAAAAGTCATTTTTTTCAAAACTGTTTTTTATATATTGTTATCCTAACAGTTTTTAGAGGATGTGCGATATGGAAAATATTTTGAGCTTGTATTGATTGACAGTTCGATGCAGACTTTGTTTCTAAATGTGTTACACGTTTTCTTTGCATAAGCCTCGATGCAAGGGCTACATCGTAAAACGCTGCAAAATTTATACGTGCGAAACCAAACCAACAAACACCCAAACTATTTAAAAATAGTTATGTTGATGAGCGGGCAGCGGTCCTCTTTATCGGTGAATGTCCCCTTAAAATAATGGTGTTTCTGCAAAGATGATTGTTAATTAGTACTACTAACCGAAGCAGGAATTTTGTACAAAAATTCTCCTATTTTGTAAGGACAAGGGACGAGACTAAATTGTATCAAAAGCTCATTTCCGTTCGTTAATAAGGACGATACAGCACGAAAATAGTGTTTGCGATAATCTTAAAATTGTTCTTCAATTATGGTGGACTTTGTGGGACTATAATCACGACCAAGAAAGGCAACACAGTGGCGGTACACCAATTTTTAAAATTGTTCTGCTAAAACTTTTGTTCCATTAAACGATGTTTTCATAACAATCTCCGAAATAATTTTGATTTAACTCAATACATAGGCAGTTATATTTTGAAGGTTTCTCGGTGTAGGAATCTATGAATCCCCTCTCATGCTGTTTTTATGGTATTATGATAGAAATTACATCGAGGTAGTGATTAATAAATGTAAATTGCCTGGAACAATATCATAGTGGCACCTAAAACTGAGCTGCAAACTAAAGAAGAAAACATTTTTTGGCAAATTTAAACTGAACTTTTTTGAATTTTATCTTTTTGTAATTTTTCACAGTAAAAACGCAAATTGCTAATTTTCAATATTCATTCGAAACGGAAATTTAAATAAAATATTTTCCAATAAATTTAAAAATGTTCTTTTCTAAATAATTACATAACCCCAATTTTAATTTTTTTGTGTTTTCTCAGGAGCTTTTATTTTGTTTCTCTCATAACAATGTCATTGTTGGATTTTTGTATGAGGGAAAAATAAAAATGTTCAGATACATGGGAAAATAGAAGGAAAAATGATAAAAATGAAAAATATCGAGACAAAAAGACATTAGAGGAAAATTTATTGTGTAAATTTGTTAAGTTGGAAAAATAAAACTGTGATTTTATGTGCTTTTTGCGTTTCCCTCTTCCTCTGTTTATTTTACTCCGGTTACAATGAATATAACAATGTCTGTCTGTCTGGCTGGGAAATATCACATTTTTTAGCGTTTAATTTTTAAAAAGTTTAAGATTAACATACGAATATTTGTATTGTTGTCACTGGTTGTGCTTTTTTATTTTGTGTTTAATGGGCTCTTTTTAAATATGTATACGGGTATTGCTTTGGTATTAACATATTCTTTAAAAAGGTAATCAAAATCAAATTGAATTGATTTGATTTTACAAGGATTTAATTTTATTTATATTAAATTCGGGTTTTTATTATCTGTTAAAAACTTTGACATGGGATTGGCTGTTGTTTTCGGATTGATAAACGTTATGTGCAATGTAAGAAATATTATATTGAAGCGGAGGGTGCTTCTCGAATTCAACCAAAATAGTTTTTTTTACTTAGAAGATACCAAGTATCATTAACTAGTAGATTAATAGCATCATGTCATCGCATGAACGTGCGTATTACTACTTTTAATAAAACATCAATTACACGGTTTCCCTAAAACAAAGATTAAAAATATAGCTTAAAATAAAAAAATAAACTTGTCAAAAGTTTATGTGTACATATTGATACGTATCTCTACCTTACGTGCTAATAAAAGTATAAAAGAAACAACAATTTAATCCACATAACGTTAAGCATAATAAAAATTTATCACAATGAATTTATATTTTTTGTATGTTATACATACACATGACAGGTGTGCAAAAAAGTAAGTAGAATCTAAACCATTTTCCAAAGCATAAATACATATCCCTTTTGTAATTTACTAACACAATCGTGCGAGTACGGCAAAAGTACCATGTCAAAAATTTATTTTTGTATGTGTTTTGAACCAACTTACATATTTGCGCATTCCTTTCAAACTTATTTCGTCCGAAAAAAACACTATAACTATATACATACAATTGTGTTGGTTGTATTTCAAATCAAGCGTAATTTTTTATCAAAAACGCCATTACATACTATGATTTTTTACTCACACATTTGTGTGGTTTGGACTTTAATTAAGCCATTTTTTATTTTTTTTTGGTTGAAAAAGGGATATTCGTTACACTCTTATCTCTGCTCTTATTTTTTTTTAAATATTATTATTATTTATATTTTGTTTTTGTTGTATTTTATATAACTTAATAAGAAGTAGAAAATTTTAATTAGATAAAAGATTTTAACATGAATAACGAGAGCTTATAATTCTTATGTATTTGTTTTTTAAATTACTCTTTAAAAATAATCTAATAAATTTTTTATTCATATGAAGGGTTACTAGGTTTCTCAGTAAGTTTTGTCAAAAAAAATATGCTGCATTTTTCCTACAATTTCTGGTGTGTATTTGTGTGTACTTTTGGGCGTCTTCACGTGGATCAACTTCAAGACTTGTACGGCCACGTTTAATTTCAGCAATCCATCTTTCTACTGTTCTAATTGAAAGTGAAGAGTCCTTATACGATTTTAACAATCACTCATGAATATGGTTTAGTGCTACACCTTCCAAAATTAAGAAATTATCAGTGCACGATAATCAATTTTATTGTAAAAAAATGCTGTGACACGTCAATTTTGAACAGCTGTTAATATATGAATGAGTTGACAGATTTACATAAAACTTCACATGTGTTCATAAAAAATTAGTACCATTTTTAGAAAAATAAAACGACGAACCTATATTAGCGCTATCTCTTATCGAACGACAAAACTTATACTGGGCAACTTACTGGAGTATTTAGATGTATACGAGGTAGGTACTCTCTGTTTTGTATTCAAAAATAGTTTTTCGGGAACTAAGGTTAAAGAACTTCATATTTAGTAGAAATTTTAATTTTCATTTTATTTATTAGAATTTTCTCTTTCGAGCATCGGATACAAGTGCAGAGATCTAGAGCACTCTACATTCAAAGTCACAGGATAGTAGTGCGAGCTGTAAATAAAATGAAAGTGTTATAAGAAAACACCAACATGATTCTACTATAAACTTAAATAAAGTCTAAAGAAAACGTAGTTTTATCAATATGTTTCATAAAGAACTCCATTTATTTGGTGAGTAACAGGGGTTTGTGATATTTTATTACGTAAAACAAAACAAAAATTCTGAATTAAATTTGCAACAATATCGGGTCATATCAGTTTTCCGAAATTTGTTCAGATCACGTTTTTTAAATTTTACCAGATCTGATCTGTTGGCTACAATATGTAGATGCCTTCATTTTTTTATAAGCTTATCCAGTATCCCCGAGCCCAAAGCCATAAGCCTATATATTTACCTAAATAAATATGAGGCTATGACCAAATCTATACCTATACGTGAAGCGACCATTGCTACAGCTAGTACACATTTGAGGGACCGCATGGGATTGCAAAGATAAATACGCAAAAACGGAATGAAATGGAAACAGTCACTACCCGAGATGCAGTATGTCTCATCCAGCAGATCTGGGAGATGGCTAGGATTCAATAGAGTAATAATCAATCATTAATATGAATAAAATAACTGATTATGTAACCTTAGAAATGAGGCGGCCATATCCCACAATGGGATGTAGCGCCAGCGAAATAAAATAAATAAATTTGTTGCCTGGTTAGTGGTTGTTATAGGTTCAATGTTTGTTGTTTTTACACTATAGAACAAAAGTATACATACACCTGCTGTTTCTAAAATATTTCGGAAACTACATTCGATTTAATTTTTTTTTTATTTTTATAAAATGATTATTTTTTTATATATAAATTATATTTATATATAAAAAAAAATTATATATACAAAAATATATATATTTTTATATATAAATTAACCGGACAAGTGGTGCAGTGGTTAAAGCTTCGGCACTTGGACCGGGAGGTACTGGGTTCGAATCCCATCAGAGGCTAGATGCAAATCGATTTTTCATCATCGAAATCAATCGACGATGTTAATAAACACAATTGAGACCCTCTGATGGAGTGCAGAATTCAGCGCCCTGTCCATGTACAGGTTGACATGGAACTTGCAATGTGCAGGTGGTAAACTGTAGTTGTGTGAGTAGGTGAATGGGTTAATGATGTGGCGTGAATGCGTGGTATCAGCAGTTTGCAAATAATCGGTGACTTCTACCCGTTAAACTAGTGAAAAATTCATTAAAATATGCTACCGCGTAAAGAAATTTGTGCCAGTATTCGAAATTTAGTAGTTCAATTAAGAAAACAAAAAATCATTTGGTGAAATTGCTGAAACTGTGTCGAGCTACTGTCCAAACATTAATTAAAAACTATGAAGAGCGAGGGTCTATACTTAATAAACCCAGATGTGGCCGCTCAAAGAAACTATCCAAAAGAAATTGACCGCACATCTTTTGAAAATAGTGGCGCAAAATTTAGCAATAGGACGCCCAAAATTGGTCGGTCCCGGATAATGTACCCAAACAGCTCCATTCACCACTCCAGTTGCCATATTTGACCCCAATTGAACATATTTGAGATGAAGTAGAAGGTAGATCTAAGAAAATATAAGATCTACAACACGGAAACACTTAAGGATGCGCTGAGAAAAGCTTGGGCGGAAATTACTCCCGAAATAACCAGCAATTTAGTATTATCTATGGGTCGCCGTCTACAGGCAATGATTGATGGTGATGGAGGACCTACCTTAAAAATTAATTTTTATCTATTTTTTATTTATCAGAATATGTAACTGAAAAATTGAAATGTGATTTACAACATTAATTTATATATAAAAAAATAAACATTTTTCAAAAAAAAAAAATTGGAAATCTTATGTAGGTTACGAAATAATTAGAAACAGCATGTAGACTTTTGTTCTATAGTGTATGTGTTTTTTTGTAGTCAAAAGAACGATTTTATTAGGTATGGTTTCGGTTAGATGTCTCTGTTAGGTTTTCAGCAGCCTTGGTAATCATGGGATTGTAAAATGTTTGATGTGTCATTTCTGGTAGAAAATATATAGTAACATAGCGGTTCCGGCCTTTAATATTGGTATTGGTCTTTACATTTTACGTTTTGTGTTTGTTTATGCATTATACCACATCCTATTGACCGAAACAGGCAATCTCGGTGAAACCAACTCGGCGATGGTCAACTCGGCGACAGTAAACTTGGCAACGGTAATTTCGGCGACGGCCAACTCGGCGACGGACAACCCGGCGACAATCAACTCAAAATGAAGATAAAAATTTACTGATTTCGAGATAGTACACCAATGGTTCGAGTGACTTCACTATTTGAAAAACTGTTTTAAATAAAATATTGAAGTGACTTTATCGATTAGAAGTAATGGAATTTGGCTACCAGGGATGGAACTCGGTTATTTCTTAACCGATTGTGATGGGATTGAGTAGGTTGGATGGAAATGAGTTTCTTAAATGATTTTTGGAAGAAGTTCTGGAACCGTTACCTTGTAAGTTAACTCGGAAATGTTCACTTAAATTTACCTGTACTATATAGTCCTTGAAATTAAAAAAAAGAAGTCATTAAATTAGAAGTTAAGCGTATGTGTGTTGATTTTCAGTAAATGCATGTAAAAGCAAACCAGTCGTAATAATTCCAATATTAAATACTAAAACCTTTATGGAAAACGTAATTTTTCCAGGTCTCTTAGCATTTGTAAAAACTTATAAATTTTACTATTCAGAGAAATAATTAATTTAATTACAATTTGTATACACTTTTGTAAGTAATTTTGTATATAGGTGAGGAGTATTAACATATTTTTTAGTAATTTTCTTGTCGTAGAAGCTTTGACGTAAGCTTGTAAATGTACAGGTAATAAATAAATTATATAAATAAAATAAAATAAATAAATAATTAACTTTTGTAATTTATTAGTAAGAAATAAAAATTACTAGAAACACTGTCAAATAATTTAACAGAAAACGCGTCCATCGCTAACATATATATTGATGCAAGTTTCAGTAACATTGGGTTTTAGGAAGATGGTCAAAAAATGATTAACATGTTGCTAAGCATAATAATAATTTGTACGACAAATTTTGTACATAAGTTTGTTAAATAACTCAAAGCTGTTCTGAACTATATGCCAGAAATGAACCACACTAATCTAAAATTTCTCTCGATGATTTGCCTGTTGAGAATGCGAACCATGATGTTTACGACTATCCATTATCGTAGAACTGGAATACACTTTCATCCCAATTTCTCTTGATTGCTCATTAAAACAAAGTAATAAATAATTCTCAACGTCTAATTCTTAATGAAATCGTAATTAGAAAAAACGCCTTTAATTTTAAATATAAAAACTAAATTTGTTCAGCAAGCAAAACTACATAAAATTTAAGAAAAATCAGAAACAAATTTTTATTACAACAATGCTAAATCGCACCATGATAAAAAACGTTAAGTTAAAAATAAAAATTGCTTAAAATTTAATCTCAGAGCGTTTTCTTCTTCTTGTACTCGGTGCTATTAAATGTGGGTGAAATTTTTTTTTGTTTTATTTTTAATTTTCAAATTGGTAAAATTTTCATACCGGGGGCGGGAAATTTTCATTTTTATTTTAATGATGTGGATAAGAAGGAGTATCTAGCGAGAAACAATATAGACTGTAGCTCGAGTTGGATGATGGTGGGTATGAACAAAAAATTAAATAGTAAAATATAAATTTATATTCTCTATTTTATCGTTGAGCTTTTTCCGTTTTATTTTTAATTCTTTGAAAGCACAAACTAAAATATATAAAACCTCAAAAATTATTATCTTAATTAGAAAGAAAATGAAATAAATAATATTCTTTAAGATGTACACTGTATAACGCAAGAGCAACAACAATAAAATAGTAACAATGGTAATAATAATAACAATAAGAGCTTTTACATCGCGTCGTTTGTGTTGTTTCTTCTTGTTCATTATTTCAAATTTTTTTCGTTTTTATAAGGTATATAGGAATAAGAAAAGTTTAAACAAAATGTTCTTGTATAAATTGATTTTAAAGTGGATTGTTGTGGATTATTTTGCCTCGAACTATTTTTGTAGATTGACTGAACCCTAAAGAATTAGAAAATTACCTCTCAAACCAGTCTTAACTTACTATGATATCTATATATTTGTTTTTAACATGTTTATATAAGCTTTACAATGTAAACAAATACAATTGTGTTTTTAATTACAAAGGCAGAATATATGGAAATAAAATGTTCTGTAATACAAATAAATCATATTTCCATATTAGGTAGGATTAAAATACGAGTAGTACTTAGATAGGGAGTAATTTCAAATTGTAATTTCTGATTATCATGAACATTTTTTTACCACTATGCTTATAGGGATGGAGTTAATGAGTGTTCGGATTGAGATGTGGTATTTACAGTTAATTTAAAACAATAAAGAAACCATAGAAGTTAATTAGAATTAAAATAAAGATTTGAAATTTGCAAATTTGAATTTATTGTTTATTTATTAATTATTATTTATTTGCAGAGTAGCAAAATAAGTATATGGCCTGAGCTGAACTTGAATCGATCCAAGATCCTATAATCACACTGAGTAAGCGTGATTTAGGTAGGATTGTAATGATAATTACCGGGCACTGCCTTTTCGGTGATCATGCGAGAAGGCATACACTATGGACAGCGTCTGTGATCTCGAAAGCTGTAATGTGTGAGATCTTTTACCCAATATTAATAGTATTAAATGGGTTTAATGGAGTTTATGATGTCGGATCCTGTAGTATCACAATTTGCCATAATTAACCTAAGTGTGCGATAGCAGCCACTGAAACCTAACCTAACCTAATCTATATGTAGTACGAGTATATTTATGCATACATGAAATTGTGATAAGTTTTGAATTTTTCCGAAATATCAGACTTACATGAAATTTTGTGTGACTCGATGTCTTCTCTATTCTTATGCGATGGTAAATGCGAGATTTGTTGGGACCTTTATTAAATTTGTCAACAATAATTAATTAACGCTCAAATTCAAATTATTTGTTGTTGCATATTAACTGGACCCGATGAGGGTTTTGGAATGTGGCTGTTATTGTTGTAATAAATCTTTACAAAATCGATAATTTATTATCTATGCTTAACTTTTAATAAATTATGAAAAACAAAAAATGTACTGCAACTTAATGGTGGAATTTGGAAACTAACGAAATAATCTTTTGTTATGTTTGATTTTTGCCAATCCATGTGTTATGATCTATAATGAAATTAAAATTGTAAATTGAATTTTCAGTAAAGAAGAGAAGGCAGAAAAACAGGGCATAATTTACTTGCTATATATTATGAGAAATGTATATGACGGTCCAAAACCATCCAGTCATAAATTTTTATGTTTGGCTACCACCGGGAATCGGACCCAAAACATCCAAATAACGTTTTACACAAGAGTACTGGATATATTAGTTCCGCTAACACGATCGTACGATTTAACGAATTTTATAGATGGTACGATCGTTTCCAACTAATTTAAATACAAACTGATTGAGTTTTTAAAAATCACATACTTTTATTGTAAATAAATAAATAAGATAAAATAAATAAGCTAGATTAGATCACGAAAACATTTTCCCACGGCGTTATAAATAGGTGTCGTTTTTTGGATGTGTCCAGATCATTAATAATATGTGACTTTAGAACATGATCTATTATTAAATTTTGATAATTTTGTGAAACGTGTGATAAGGTCATCGTTATTTTATGGATTTATTTTCATTCTATACGTATCACCTTCTTATTGAATCGAATAGACAATAGCTCAATTACAACTAACATGCTGTTAATGTTCAACACCCGCAGCCAAAGGTGACAACTGGTTTTATTAGCGCCTATGTGATATCTCGTTTTGCTTTTAGTGATATTTTTGGCAAAACTCGGATATTTCCAACGATCCTAAATTTATTTGTACATTATTTAATGTGCATATATGAATTTAATTATTTTTAAATGGTAAACTTGTATAATTTAGCTGTTAAATGCGAGCCAAATACTACGTTATTTATAAACACTGATTCAGCTGAATACTGATGAAGTGATGAACGTACCTTCAAAATAAAACAAATTATTGTTTGGGGTTCATTTCATTTATTGATTGTACACTGCCTATATTTTGGAGCTAATCTGCATGGCTATAGTGTCCATTGGAAGAAGTGAACATAGTTAAAAGTGTTCAGCCCCATATTTTGGAACGGTATATAATTTTAACACGTTGTTATCCTCACCCAATATTAATAAACATTAACAACAAATATTAGTTGCTGGAAAGTAGTAAATGTTCTTTCTTGTCTAAAATCTCAGAGTCCCATGTACGGGTCGGGACCGCCCCCGGTAAGTTGCCAAATTTATTTTATTTTCAATATTCTTTTAAATATGTGTATGTTTTAGTACGAACGCATTTGTTATTAGAAGAAAACTTTAATATATATTTATATGTATGAGTACTAGTAAAATAGATAGGTTTGTTTTATATAAAACACACATTAATAGATTTTGAAAGTAACATTTCAGAATTTCGAGAAAATTCAAACTTCCAATAATAATTTGTATTTTCTACCAACATTTTAGCATTGTTGATTTGGGGATGAACAATAGGAAAATAATAAAATTTTTAAAAATCATTCTACATATGTACGAGTATTTGTGTTGTAACACAAAAATACTTGTCTAAAATGTTAAAATAAAAAAGTTTAGATGAAATACGAAATTTTCAAATTCATGCAGAAACAGATCATGTAATGTTGATGACAACGAAGGAGTTGGAATTGGGTGTTTCTAGGTAGGTACATACACAACTTTTCTAATATATGACAATCAAGTATATTTTAATAAAGTGAAGTGAAATAAATTTAGATTTAAAATAACGGTAGTACATTTAGTGCGGAAGGGGTCCTTATCCTTATTTTAAACTGAATTCATACGTTAAAACTTAACTGCGCGTGCAGCTTAAACTTTAAGCAACTAAAATGTATAGCTATAGTATAATATCAAATAAAAATTCTACAAAAATTGGTTCAGTCGACTATGATTGCATGCATTTAACTAACGCCCCATTAAAACATTCATGCAACAATACAAACCAGCCGCGTAACACAATATAAATTTTATAGTTTTTATTTGCTGTTCTATACATTTTTTTTATATATTCGTTCGGTTCTTCAACTTTTTATTAATGCACATATTTGTATCTCTGTACATACCTACACATGGTGTTGCAAACACTTTCAAACTCGTGGGCCGAAAAATCTCCCATGCCAATATAGGCTGGCATGGAGCTATGCAATGTACAGATTGTGATAAAATCAGATTGCGCGAGAACCATACTTCCACTACTTTGTAAAAGAAAGTAATAAAACTAAAAGGGCGAAATTAGCTGCGACCGAAAATGTGAAAACTTCCGTTAAGTTATGTTACTTTTTTGTTTTCATGTACAACCAACTTTGACGGCGATAATATCTCTGATACCTTTGTATAAAATTAATTATGTTTAAAAATTAGAAACTTGGATTTGAAAAGCTACCACGTTTTGCTAATTATATTAACAACGTACAAATCTCTTACTCTTAACCGTATTAGCCTTAAAATTATAAAATAATACATTTTGATAATTATTAAGAAATGATTCTGATTTCTATAGTTGAATGATTCTGATTTCTATAGTTCTGGCGTACATTATGTTAGAAAGCATTATACTCAAGCAGTATCTATCTTTATTCGAAACACGTCCAATTTTTATAGCAAACACGTTAATTCTAACAAGCTCTCTCCTTCTCCTTATACATAATACGGGTACATATAACTTGATTTAAAAACACTATTAAGTCAGACAGAGTAACGATTGTCAAAATAGTATACAAAAACGATAAACAATCCTAATTGAAGTAAAATAGCAATGGACAAATCATTGGTAAATAATTTGGTTCCTATACTCCATAGAATCAGATAGTCGATTGTTGACCAACATACAAATTTCAGATTTTACGAATGAATTAGCAAATTACATGTAGAGGAGAAAATTTATTTTTTCTGTATACGTAAATACAATTATAATATTAATTCTCCTTCTTTTCCTTTATTGAATAAATTTTATTATTGTAAATCAATTAGGAAACTGTTCATGCAAAGTGGAAAATACGCTTTCCGTTTTATATACATAAATATATTTTGTGATCGGTTGCATTTTTATACATGAGTTGAATGAATTTTATAAAATATGCTTTATATAATATGCATATTCAATAAAGTAGTTTTTAGATTAATTTTTTATGGATTTGTGAAAAATTTGTCTATGTATGCAATATTAATATTAGGAACATTATTATAAACAAGCAATTGATGTGGTTGCTGAAGTATTTCAATTTTCACGGAATTTATAAAAATTATATACTCGTAGCACAACATAATATACATATAATTGGGTTTATCTTCTATTTCTGTAACAAAAGTACACTCGTAAGGTCGTAAGTATAATTACGTAAATACTACATATGTATACAGCGTGTCTCTAAAGTAGCTGACGCGAATGGTGCCGTTTGATTCCTTGATCAAAACGAAGGTGAAGTTTTTTCTTTCACTTTGCACGTTAAAGCCCCCCTATCAAAATGAATATCTTAAGAAATAACTGCTTTTTTTCAGAAAACCTAACTATTTGTGATATTTTCTATAATCTAATAAAATGAAAGTTCACAATAAAAATTGTATATTTCCTTTATTAAACACAAGGCACACACACACACAATACAAATATTTGATTTGATTTTGATTTGATTGAGATGGACGGCCAAGTCATTTGACAAGTAATCCCAGATATGGCCGGGGCCTACCATACACCTTTTTTTACACATAACAAAATCGAGGGATAGGCAAGGTTATGTTAGTAAGGAGAGACTCGACCCGGTTACAGACACCTAAGTAGTCGATAGTTAATAACACAATGACGACACAATTCTAACTACGAAATAATTATTAATAATGTAACTGAAAAACTTCCGGTCATCTGAAAATTAAAAATTGTTATTTAATTCTGCAAACTTATCTTCTTGAATTTTCGTTAATACCTATTTTAAATAAAATCTAAAAGAAAGATCTAACATAATAAAAAATTAAAATTAATAATTATTATTAAATACCACCCACTGGATGCAATACTAATAATTAAAAAAAATCTTCAAAACGCCTAACTAAAAAAGGAGCCAAGCAACTGGAAAAACAGAGGTCTCTATACTACAAAATTGTCCATTAAAAGTTTTTAACTGCTTCTGAAATTAATCTAATTTTTAATCAAACCAGCATATCTATCGTGTAGCTAATTCCAAATGGTTCAGCTAATCTGCAATATTTAAGATCAATAATGGATGTTTGGCATAGCTCCAGAACCCCAACACTTAAACAAATTAAATAAAACTTTTAAGGCAATCACGAATCTGTAAGATGATAGAATTAATAATAAGTAGCTAGCAAAACTGTAGGATCCTTCATCGTATCGTATCACCCAATCGTATTAAATTAATCATAAAAACAACAACCAGCGATAATTATTTATCCAACTCAGAACAATATAATCAAAACCTTCACCAATTTACAGTCTCCCGAAACAACCTAAAAAACCATTTAATTAAAGAAATGCCATGATCCCTGAAAAACTATCTAAAATGTAGTAATCAAAAATGTTCATTAGAACCAAATATATAAGTAAGCTTAATCGATAACTCTAAATTGCAACCAAAACAAATACATATAATAATTTATACTCAAACGTTGAATAAAATTAGATGAAAGAGTATTAGTAAAATTAGTCAATCTCTGAAATCAAATTGTTGAAAGAATCATTTTTATAAATAATAATAGTAAAATGTACCAAGAAAAATATGTAACGTTTATAAAGGAGTGCTCGATATCCGCTTTTCTCAAATGAAAACAAACATACGCCAACCTTAAAGTCATTTTCGAATCCCAATACACGGTAACCATGCGATCTCCCGCTAACGTTACTTATCAACAACATTTATGCTTTACAAAGCCGTGATTAATCCATGACAGACTATAAACGTATCAATAAAATTATACAATACACAAAAAATCAAAATAACAGAACACTTAGCTGTATTTCCCCAGGTTGATTCGATTGGTGCAGTCCATCCCCCACACGTGTTGATCGGCCCTCGTGGTAACACCAGTTTTCTATATATCGCCTTGTCGTTGATGTGGTAGTGGTAGATGAAAAATCCGTTTCTTTTATTGACTCATATTTATCTCCAGAATCGGTTTTATCTCCACTTTTTCCTTCAGCAGCTGTACCCGTTGTACTCGTATCCGTTTTATCAGGTGCTTTAGGTTGACCGAATTTTGGAGACGTAACCATTTTGAAATTACACGAATTTCTTGCTACACGATTTTTTTATATATATATATAATTAATCACGACACACACGACACGTTCGTACGCGACAGCACACAATATATTCACTTTTGCAATCAGGTAAGATATGCATTATTATTATAAAATCTGCGAATTAAAATCGACTTTTCGCTAAAAACACTATTTGCCTTTTCGTTATGGTATTTTGCCCAGTATCAGTAATGGATTTCTAATCTTAATACGAGTAAATTCGTATATGAAAACCTCACTGACAATTACAATTTATGATTTATAAAAATTTAAAAGCCGCAAAAAAAAAAATCGAAAAAAATATCAACCGTTTGACTCGAAAGTCAAAGGCTATCCACACACACACACACACACACAATACAAATATGAACCAAAATTTTGTCCTAGCACAGATTTCATTACCTGTTTTAGTTACGTGATTATTTATTAAATTAATTGTGATTAATAACAACAGCTTGAGTGATCGCTTTTTAATTAATTCCTTTGTTTATTGGCGACACTTAATACGCTTATAGATTTGACTTTGACTAAATTGAAAAGAATTAAAATTATTTAAGTTTGAACGCAAGTATTTACCGGACAAGTGGTGCAGTCGTTAAAAGGGGGTTGGTGTGCGCGTGACTAAAAACGGGGTCAAAGAACATTAAATCCACTTTACAATTAATACTTTCTTTTATCAGGAATTCAGTTCATAAATACACCGATTTGGAGGTGGTAACAAAATGTTTGTTACCGCCATAATGCTGACGGCATGACGTATAATCATTTGATATATCGTTTGAAAGGGTTTGGACCTCACAACCATTTATAAGCGGAATTTTGGTGTATAGGTGAATGTGGTGAGGTGGCAAATTATTCGTTATTATGCATATAGACAGAATCTACTTTAATATAAGTCCTGCTTACTCTTCTCATTGACAGATACCTATTTAAAAAAAAAACTAACAAAGAGTGTGTTGGTTACACTAACAATGCAACGTAAATATGATTTTTTTTTCTTAATTTTTTTTGTTTTTGCACCAACGCACTTATACTTAGTTATTTAAAAAAAAATACTATGGAAAAAAAAATTCCAATACATCTTTACTTAGTTATTGTTTATTTCATATGTGTGGAGTTAGCACGACTTATATTTAAGTAGATTCTGATATAGAGCGTGTGCGAGAACTTTTTGAGTGGATATTCCTGGGTTTAACGGATTCGGTACGGATTGCCCGAGTTGGGTTGGGTGAGAGTTTAGCTCCTAGTGCTTTTTCCCTTGTAAAGATCTGTACACTTAAATATATCCAGAGATACTTTTTACGCTATTTGCCGTAGACACTTGGCGAAACACACTTACACTTAATAAACACATTTTATTAAACACTTGTTTTTTTGTTTCGCAGGATTAGATTTTTTAATATTATAATTAAAAAATTTGTTCAAAAAGTTTAAAAAATCACTCGATCGATTTCGACTTGTTAGGTCATCATCAGGAGTATCTACTAGTAGAACAATACAAACGATACCATTTTTACTTTATTATAATTTTTCAAGTAACAGGCGATTATAAAATGTAATAACCAAATCAACGTAATGAACGACATTTTTAATATTATCTATCCCACCGATTTTATATTCATACCATCCGTATTATAATGCAGCTTGATAGCTCACAAGCAAAACGAAAGACTACGGTAGGGAAGGTTTTGACTTCAAACCGTAGAAAACTACTAGGACGTTTCGGTGTTCGCACATAGTTCAATTGCTGTAGTTAAAAATATTGTTTTAATTTCGTACTTTACAAGGCCCACAGCAGTTTGCTTTTACAATATTTTTCATTTGCATTATGATGAGGCTGCATATGAAGCTTGATATTATAATTCTTAGTATACTTCTTAGTATAGTTCTTCTTAGTCCATATTAAGCTTTGTATTATTTTTATAAATCTTTTTATATGACTTTTTTCTTTTTGCTTATATAATTTATTTAATTTTTGATTGAGGTGCACCTCACGCATCTAATTAATTTTTGTATTTTGTATTTTTATTTAAAAAGGGACTTCCAAAATAAATAAATGTAATATTTCAGGAAGTTCCTATTATTTTATCTTTTATTTGTGTTTATGTATTATTATTATAACAGCTATTGCAATTTTTCTTTTTTTGCATAAATAAATTAAATTAAATTAATTAATTAATAATTGTTTATTTAATAAGGCGGAAAACAGCTAGCTACGCTGTTTTTGCGAATTATAGGAAAAATTTGAAATTTTGTTTTGCTTTTCTGCTCCATGTTATCAGGTTTCCGGTGCTTAGGCTGTCATCTGGTCTAAAATATAAAAGAGCAATTTATTTACGGTTGGTGTGGTATTTTGATTTGAAGTTTTATCAAATACTGAAATTTAATTCGTTTAATAAAGAAAACTAGGCAGCGTTTCAGTTTCTTTAAGTATAATAACTTACCTTCCATAATTTACTAATTCAAGTTCTCCATATTAAATTATTTTAAACTCAGCACAGATAAGTTTTATGTTTTGAATTTTAAGTTTATTTATAAAAATTACATTTTCATGTCATCTCAAATTTTCTTCATAATTTTTACTAATCTAAAAGTTGTTATTTAGTAGCGCGCTGTATGTTACACACAACAAATTATTTAAAATAAAAGTGTTTGAAAGAATATGGCTCATTTTCTTTCATTATCGGATGTTGGATCACTTTGTGATGAATAAATATAATTATCCCGACCTTGAATCCCCGTACCTTCAGCATCACCTAGCCAAGGATATTGATTTGGACATTCACGGCATGTTTCCATATATCGAGTATCTGTTACATTAGATTGTGCGGTTTTGAACGGAAGTGCACATTTATTTGAGAGCTTACATGGTTTAGACGCAAACGATTGAGGTTTTTTACAATCCCAGGGTTCATAGTTGTTTAATTGTTTTAATGTTTTAGGATCGGTAATCCAAGTTAATGCTTGAGTTGTTGTTACATACCACACATCAGGACTGATAATAAAAAAAAGGTTTATAATTTAATAAAATAGTAAAACAAGAGAATATTTTGTAAAATAAAATGGCAACTTAATAGAACTAAATGAAAGTTAAACCTAAAAAAAATTTCACTGACAGTTCATATAGACTAGCCGAAAAGTGTAACTTTACATTGAGATATAACAAGGCCTACCAAGCTTCAGTTTCTCTCCGAAATGTTTGACTCACTGGCGTGTAGCGCTGCTAACGTTCAATTGTACGATTATGTACTAGGCATTTTGGAGCCAGAAGATAGCATCTCTCTGTGCGCTGGTATAGCGCAAGGGTTGTGGTCCTGATTTCATAACAAATTTTTTATAAAGGCATTGAAAGACGCTTTGGTTATTCCATTACAATTCTTATTTAGCTTAGCTGTGTTTCTTGACGCTTGATCTGATCCGGTTCAGTTCATGTTTCATGAAACAACACAAAGGCGCTTGCTAGATTCAAAATCAAAATTTGTGATCTAAAACAAAAGTTGGATCATGTTTTCCATATAAAATTTGAACTGATCCGGATCAATGAACGTTAAGAAACACGGCAAATTTATCAATATAGACTGGAATATTTCCTAATGAGTGGAAAAAGTCATGACATACGACGATATTCAAAAATGGTGATAATTCAAATATCAAAAAGAATAGGTCCATTTGTATTTTAAATGCCTTTAGTAAAATTTTTGAAAAACTGTTACACAAAATTATTTTTAATGAAGCTAATCGGAGTCTAAGTGCTTCTCAACATGAATTTATTTCACAAAGATCCACTACGACCAATTTGTTGGAATTCTCAAATTATCTCTTTTCTAATATTGATAATATTAAAAGAATTGATTGTATTTATACTGATTTTGAGAAAGCATTTGACAGAGTTCCGCATGACCTACTGATAGATAAATGTGTTAGATTTGGATTGTCCCAGTATTTGGTAATTTTAATACACTCATATCTCAGTAATAGATTTCAAATTGCAGCTACCTCATGTGTACCGCAGTGATCTATATTAGGACCGTTATTGTTTTTATTGTTAATTAATGATCTATCGTTGGAGTTGAGGTGTCATCATCTGCTTTACACCGATGATCTCAAACTTTTTAGAGTGATTGAAAATATTCTTGACGATGAATCCTTGCAGAATGATCTTAATAATTTGTCTGGCTGGTGTTGTCGCAGTAGATTTGATCTAAATGTCAGTAAGTGCGTAACAATTACTTTAAGTTGGAAAAGGGTAAATTTCACATATGATTATCATATCAGTAACTCGGTTTTATGTAGAGTAACGGAAATTAATCATTTAGGTTTGACGTTTGATTCAGGATTACGTTTTGTTAAGCACATACAAAATATCTGATTGAAGGCCCATAAAATGTTAGACTTCATTTTTGGAAGAGCGTATGAGTTTGGTAATCCTCAAATCTTTTTAACACTTTCTAATACCTTCGTAAGATCGATACTTAAGTATGGTTGTCAGATTTGAGCACTCTATTATGATTACAAAGAAAGTTTATTAAAGTTTTGTTCCACAGATCAATTCCCTACACTAATTACCTATGTCAATTAGGATATCCGTCGCAAAGTTTTTAACATGGATACGCTTGAGTGTAGTAGACTTGAAATTATAGGCTCAAAATTATAAATTCTATTGTCTCTACTGATTTGATATCTTCAATAAACTTCTACGTTCCTGCAAATGGGGCTCGTAATACTCAGATTTTTTTGCCATGGCAAGTAAGAACTAACTGCGGACTATCCAATCCAATTGTGAGAATTCAAAAACGTCATAATGATCGGTTCTCTACACAGGATGTTTCGTAACGTACACAATTGTGATCGCAGGCCGGAAAAGCGACATCTTATAAATAAATTGGCACAGTTATTTTATAGTTCATTGTTCTTGTTTGGCTTATACAGATGGCAAAATAGATTTAGCTGCCTCGGAATGTCTACATGACTCCTCTTATGTATATCTTACTCTATGATGTAATACATCCAGTTTTTATTTTCATATCTGCTGACAACGACCAACATGTCAAGAAATTTTTTATAATAGAAATTATAAATTTTGTTTTTTGTTATTAGTTCACAAATAAGTTGGTACGTAGAATGAATTGGAACGGCTTGACAGACTGATTCAAGATGGCGTCAAATAAGTCAATACGTCTGTAATAAGTCGGTATTTGGGAAAGGGCCTAAGAAGTAATTAAAGCTGCAAGTTGGTATCTAAATTTATAGTATATAACAAGAATCTGTAAGATTTTTTTTTTATTATCTCTGCAATCTGTTCTGGGGCCAAGCTCTTCCAAGTCTTTCGCGGTTTGCCGCGGTTTACCGTTCATACTTTTACGCCGTTGGTAGCCAATTCGAGAACGTACGGCTATAGGTCCGGTTTTTATTACCATCTGCACATTGCATATAGCTCCATGTCAGCCTATACTGGCATGGAAGATGGGTAGGCCCATGAGTTTTGCACTCCGACAGGGGGTCATAGATGTGTTCCATTTCATCACAGATCGTAATCTGTAGATGAAAATTCCTTGTGCATCCTGCCTTTATCGAGACTCGAACCCATTCTAAAAAATTTTGAAAATACTCTTATGCTCAAGAATCCGGGTCACTCGCGGAATAAAATATATGTATAGCAATTACCCACTCTCCTTTCCACATAATATATAAAACAGGAACCATATACAGACGATATCAAATCAGATAACAAAAGAAATATATCTTAAAAAATTCTTGTACTGCAAATAAACTTCGGAAATGTAGCTCTCTGATGTATGAAAGTTAAAATTTTAAATATAAAAATATTGCAACCCTCAAGTTATGATAAATATCAAAACAGAGACACGTTTTACGTATTTTTATTATTTTGGGGTGCTCCAAAATATAGTTTATCAACGTTCGAGTAATAAATGGTCCAATTAGTAGAATTGGACTGGATTCATAATTTATCGATTATGTTTTGGGAAAACTGCTATCGTTTATGTATATGTACATATGTTACACATTCAATAAATTACCTTTACACTAAATAAAATTACAAAACAAAAATTACTTATTACCATTTAAATGATAATACAGCATCCCATAGAATTAAAAATCTACCACCGCCCTTTTGTCGTCCAATGTTCGGAAGATAGACAGCAAAATCATGAAAACAGCAAAAAACTTTAATCTTTAAGTGATTTCTTTGCCTAATTCACCCGTCTCCCACCCACCGCTTTGGTCTAATTTATTCCAATGATTTTTGATGTTTTGCGTATTTTTCTCTCCATTTCCACCATTTTTTCCGAATAATTAAATTCAATTCAAAATCATTTTCCTACCATAAAAATGTAAAAGTTTGCGGCAAACTTTTTGTATCAATCAAATTGATAAGAAAAGAAGGTTATTACAAACGCCCAAAATGTATATGTGTGTGTATATGTGAGTTATATCGAAAAAAAAAATTATCAACAAGTTATTTTCTGAGACCAAGCAATATACATAAAACACAGCAAAACATCAGCACACACGAAGAAGAAATTTCACTATACATAACTTCAATGAAGATAAGGACTGAAGTCGAATGGAATCATCAATTTCAAGACAAATCATTATCATCGTCCTAAAAAGAAAGAAAACTTTTGTTGTTGTTGTTGGAAATATTCAATATCATTACAATCATTGATCCATTCATTTGTAAAAAAAATGTAAAAGTTTAGAGAAAGATGTAGAAGTAGTAAAAGACACTCTACTATGTTGACTATAAACACAACAATTTTATACCAAATTTTTATTTATTTTATTTTCGTTCCATAAGATCGGAAAAGTGGTCTGGGAAAAATCATCACATTAACGACACGTCCATTTGTATGTTAACGATTTTGGAATAATAAAAGATTTTGTCGGTGAGCACAAGATGTAGGGAAAAATACGAAAACCTAGTATTATTATAATTTTTTTTCGAATGGAAAATTCTATATCGTTTGTTGCTGTAATTCGAATAGAAAATACGTGTTTTGATAGTTCAGTGCTGTTTACGTGAAAATTATTCTCTACTTTTTATTGCCTGCCTTTTTTGGAATTTGTATGTTAATTGCGATGGTTGTTAGGAGTATAACGTGAATAAATTTTTATTTTTGTTTAAATGAATAAGTCATTAATTTTAGTAGGTTAGTCCTTAGGAGGTGGATGATTAATGGACTTTCGATAATATAATACCCAATTAATTAACAAATACTTCTAGAAATTGAATTGTTTTGTACGGTTTTTATATTCAATTAAAATAAAATTCCTTGTTCGGTTTTCTCATCTTGTGTGTCGCCCGCTACTCCTGCCAACATCTTTTGTAATATACATTTTAAATTTGTCTGTCATAAACAGATAATCCACATAATATTTATTTTAAAATAGAAAGTTTTAAAATAAATATTATGTGGATTATCTGTTTATGACAGACAAATTTAAAATGTATATTTTAATATACATTTTAATAAAATTCAGAACTTTATAGATTCCGAAATAATAAAATCGAATACATTACAATAATTGTTATTATCAAAAAAAAAAAAAAAAAAAATCAAATCAAATATAAAGCTCAACATAATTTATTCAAATCACTTCACTTTTGTTATGGTCTTTAAAAAATATCATCCACAATGATCGGCAATAGACGACACAAACCAATCACGATGAGATTTGATATTTTTGTATTTATTTTTGTTCAACATATAGAAAATCCAAAAGCTTCTTGTTTTTATATATTACATAAATAGACAAAAATAAAAAAGCTGCTGAATTTGTCAAAAAATGCAAAAATGATTACAAATAAAAACCATGAAAAGGTCACAAAATACAAAATGAGATTTTTTATGAGCTTTCTTGTTTTTGTGAGCGAAATATTATGGTTATGATTATTGGAAAAAATGTAAATTTTATGATGTTTGATGATGTTAAGATAAGGCATGAAAAACGTTTTGTATATAAAGGTGATTTATATAATTTTATTGTGTTATATATAAATATAATAATGTACTCACAGTGTTAATGTCCAGTCTAAAAATTTATGGAGACCTTGTTCTAGTTCTTTAATTTGGAACCAATTCGTATGGAATGCTAACATGTATGGTGCTTTATTTTGAGAATAATGACGTTCAAAATCTTCTTGGAGCCACGCTAATACATCGTCTTCATCATGATTGTGTAATACGCATTGGTCAAGATATGGACAGTGGCCACCTTCAAATGTTTCGATGTAATGTGCGTTCAACGGAACTTCCCAAACACCAAGGAAAGATTTTGATGGGCATGTACCACTTTTACATTCATGTGGAATTTTATAGTCTAGAGTATACGGCCAAATAGGTATCGGTAGTGGTGGTATACTAATCGAACTATCATAAATATATCCAAAATCTTCAATTACTTTGTACTGTGTGTTACGGCCAGGTTTTAAAAATGGAGCACGCATACCAACAATATCGTTTGTCGACACATTGGCAAAGTGACGTAAAATTTCTCGCATTCCAATCATTTCACCTACCCATTCCTCGTTTCCTTTGTCTTGTAGATGTTGTTGTAATGAAATTGTTTCGGTTGCCATTTCATGCCCTTCGTACGCTAAAGTTTGTATTTGCTGGTAATTACTAAAATAAGAAAAATAAAAGAAACACAAATTAAATAATTTTTCGTGCCATAAACTGGGACATGTTTCCGCATTTAATTAATTGGAAAAGCTTTTTTAATATGATTAGTTTTCTTGGTAAAAAATTTTGAACGCGCAAAAAATGATTAAAAAACTTAAGATTATAAGAAATAATGTTTATTATTCTTCTCTAAAATATTCAAATTACATTAATAAATGTGGAATGAGATCTAATCTTAATATAGTCTCATATATTCATGCAAAATGACGTTTAATTTGACGTTGTTGCTTGTTTTTCTAAAGTTGTACAATATTCTGTTAATTAAATGTTGAATACGTTTTTTTATAGTTATCGATTTAGCTGAATTAGAAGAGGTCAATGATAATATTGCAATAACGGAATCATAGATGAAGTAGCAGAAGCAAATCTTATTAGTTTAGGCACTATATTGTGCTAAAATTGACATACTTTTATTTTTAACTTTCTATGTCCTTTTGATGATTATATCTATCACTTTTAAAAGTTATATGAAATAACTGCAATGAATAAAATGCTTGAGGCTGAAACCTCTCAAGGTATTTTGAATGATTTTGTAAAAAATTGTAAAATAATGGGATTATTTAAGAATTTGTTTCTCGAGATCAGAAGAATCAGACAAGTTTTAATCTTTAACCATAATTCGTAAAATTAAAACTGTTCTGCATGCAGATGAAACGAAAAATATAACCTTGAAGATAACATTTTTTACTATATTGTGTAGCGTACAGAGCAAAGTAAACTAAATATTTATCTTTGTCTGTATTTGGGCATAATAATGTGGTCTTCAATTTTACATTTATCAAATGTGTGTATTTTATCGAACTTATGGTGTGAAATATACTCGTATGTATATGGAGAATATTTTTTTTTGAGATAGAATTACCTAAGCACTAACCTAAGAAATTTGGTTTCAGGGACTGCCGATTGGATAGCTGACAGTAGATTTTTGGTTTGTCATTTCATAATGAATAGATCCACGCAAGAGCAACGTTTGCAAATTGTACAAATTTGCTTTCAAAATAATGGTTCAGTTCGTGAAACTCATTGCCCAGTACGTTCATTTTATGGCCAACATAATCGTCCATCAGAGCTTTCGTACCACGTTAATTCTAAATGATAATACGTGTCCTGAAATACGCGGAAACCGTTACTGTCAATGGAGACCAGTATATAGAGACACAATTATTATTATTTTGTGCCTCAATTGGATGGTACTGACATCAAAGACATGTGGTTCCAACAAAACGCGGCTACATGCCACACAGTGCACGATACTATTAATTTATTGAAACAAACATTTGATGAAGATTAATATCGAGAAATCGACCTGTCATCTGGCCACCGCATTCCTGTGATTTACCATCGCTGGACTATTTTCTTTAGGGGTATATGAAATCAGTTGTCTACGCTGATAAACCATAGACTATTGAACACGTGAAAGCCAGCATTCAATGCGTTATTGCCGAAATACGACCAGAAAATCTGCGAAGAATGATCGAAACTCGCCAGCCTCGGTGGCCACATGTCCAAAATAATGTTCAAACATTAATAGCATACAATTATCTTTCAAATAAAGTTACATTCGTGGCCATTAAAATTATTTTTCTGTGTTTTTTTTTAAATTTAAAGTTCTGTACCTCGAAATGAAATACGCTTTATATTCTATAATAACTTAATATAATTGGCTGCCAGCTTCAAAACGGAGGATGTAGGAACTAAGACATTGACACCAAATAGTTGTTTTTGACAAAACTTTTCAAGCGATGTGCCATTTGATTATATGGCTGTAACTGTTCCAGTGTCACAACAGTAGTCTGCAAGCTATAGTAGTCTGCAAGCTATAGTAGTCTGGAAGCTAAAGCACTCAAAACATGATTGTTGCTTTTTTTGAAACCTTTCCAACGATATTCTACAATTCAAACGATATGCCATGCAGTTTTAACTGCTTCCAGCACAAAAACGATAGTTTATATTAGTCTGTTTTGAGTTCTCATTTGGGAAATCAACGCCCCTATTCTTGAAATCGGTAGAAATTCCCGCAATCGGAATATAATTTGCTTTAAAATTTTTTACATTATTCGAATTTTTCGCGGCCTTTTTTAATCGTTTTTACAAATATGTTTGCAAGGTTCCTATTATTTATTTCCCCTTCCCGGGCATAACTCCGAATCAATTTACCCGCTCAGAATAGAGGCCCAGTGGCACTATTCTGGTAATTCCCCGGGAATGGGGAAATTGGGAATGCATTTATATGTAATTTTTATTTAAACATTTTATTTCTGGCATACTAAGGTAAAAAGTTAGTGTTAATTTTTGTGAAACAAAATTAAATGAAGAATAATTTTCCCTGTCAATTTAGATATGGAAAAATTATTCCCAATTTATAGATATTTACATCAAACTTTTCTCCTCAGTAGGCCGGAAAAAAATATTTGAACAGAAATTGCATATAAATTCTTTCCCCAGTTCCCTATTTCCAAGGAATCACCAGAATAGTGCCACAGGATCTGCAAATTATGGTTACGAAATTAGTAATGTGTCTGTAATATTACAGAGTGGAATCCAAGCAAATCCCAATCATGTGTCTTTCCTAACAACTATAGTTCAGTAATATTTTGCACCTTTAATTAATAGGTTTCCAATTGATAGATTTCCTTCATTTAAGAAAGGGTTGGCCACTTTTCGGCGATCTATTGTTGAAAGAACATATATAAATAATCTCTTTAAAGGTAAGTGAATGTTTGGGTTCATTATGCGATGCAACGTTTGGTTTATTCCATCAGAGATCCTAACATTTTATGAGGCCTACGTTAGCCCTTTTAAAGAGTTTAATTCTTTTGTTTGGAACATGGCTTCTAAATTCCATTTGGAATGTCTTGATAGAATTCAAGAGTTCTTCGACTATCGAGCATGTATTTAACGTAGGCGATTTAACTCTATTGAGTAACTGTAATAAACCAAATATATAAATAAAAGACCAAAACTCATAGAATGGAATCCATTGACTATGAAATTTTAACCTAATTCCGACATGCAAAAGATGCCTCACATGCGTATGGACAAGCATTCCCATATTAAATGTAGAGGCTATCGTGTTTGTTTTACCTTCCCCAAGACCACCAGAGAAAAAGTGCGGTTACCATGAGAAAATATAAATTTTAACAGGAAAAATGGGGAGACTAGACATACAAGCTAGGTAGTGGCAATTACATACCGCCTTTCAGTATGACATATTGTCAAGAAAAACCAATAAATACCTAGAAATCTTTAAGACTTTGGGCAAAATGTTAGTAAAAGGTGGTGACTACAAGGCAAATGATGTTCATTTGGAGTCTAGATTAACCATTACAGAAAGAAAAGAACTATGTAGATACTTAATACTAATATAGAAAAGAGCTGCAAATTCTTTACAACAGGAAAATCAAAGCACAGACCTCCTGACCGACAAAAATACCTGATCTAATCGTTTTCTCTGAAATCAAAAATATTTCTAGCAATTTTATGAAATTCAAGGAGAGCCCGTTCAGGGTCTAGATCATTCTCAAATAATTCTAACGATAAAATAATTCGGAAATAGAATAATCCAGTACTATTAAATAGAAATACCGGTTGAAAAAGTTTCAAAATATGAAGAAAAAGCAAAACTGGCATTACCATTCGTAAATAATGAAAACTGGATAAGGAAGTAGAAAAAATTTGTCAGAGACATACAATAATCGGCTTGCGAAATGACATCAAGCCAACTGTCCTCAACAATTAACAAGAGGAAAACAGATATTAAAAAATGAGATTCTCTCTCTCTCTCTGTGGTACTATGTCCCATCATGTGATTTGGCCGCCTCAAATTAGGTTTCATAATCATATTTTCATTTCGGATAATGGGTGATTAATTCATTGATCATAAACCGTGAAATTTTTTCTTTGTCACTACCGGGAATCGAACGCGGGACGTCCGGTCGCTGGAGCAAGCATACTGACCACTTTGCCACCGGGGTGACAAAAAATTGAGATTACAACCACATAAACATCAAATAAAAAAAATGTTTCAAGAAATTGTAATACATGAAACTGAAAATATTACACATATATCTACTAATGTATCTAACTAAAATAGTATACGAAATCAAAAACAATATCGGATAAAACATCTGGGGCCTAACTATTGAATTCGACGGTCCTTTTCGAAGGCTATCCTTTCCTATAGTAGACAAAAGAAGAACTAAGAAAAATGTATAAAATTTTTACTATTCTTTTCTCTTTTGTTTCTACGCTTGCTGAACGTCGAATTTACTAGTTAGACCCAGATTTCGATTTAATATAAAGACTTAATGGGCTAATTTTAAAAACACTTGTGAACACTTGGAATGGTATGATATATTGCCTGATGACTTTTTTTTTCATCTGAGATGAAATCCTGGAGTAACGTGACAAATCTAATGTGCATTTATGTGTTGTAAAAAATATGCGGAACAAGAGAAGCATATAACGACTTTCTAAGCAATTCCGTTTTGATGTGATAATTATGTTCAACAACATAGCACATATGTGATAACATAATACTAATGTGATAATTATGTCCAATAACATAAGTATTGATATTCTGTTAACTAGCAAGCAATTAGCTAGTTGAAATTTTGGGCACTTAACCGATTTTAGCAAGGAAATTTGTATTTCAAACTATAAAACTTCAAAATGTGGCGCATATTTTGCGAATCTGCAAATTTTACTATGCAACCGGAAAAATAAATAAAATATTTATGAAAAACATTATTTTAAATTCAAATTTCCGTGCTACAATTGATTGAGCTAAATTTCTAGCCTGAGATAAATTTCTAGCCTGAGCCAACACAGATGGTGTTTTAAAGATACTTCAAATTCATATTAAATATGCATCTGGTCACTATAGTTTATCATACAAGAGTGGGAAACACATAAAAGAAATGTATAATTTGAAATTAATAATTTCCTGATTTATTTATAGTGTGATTTTATTTCAGGATTATAAATACATTTTTCAATATTTACGGAAAAATTAAATAAAACGCGTATTACATCCGTCCTGAAAATGACGTATGCATAAGTATGTCATTTTAAACGGAAATTGTATGCGGGACCTTATACATATATTATTATCATTAAATAAAGCCACATTATGCTTATAAGTACCATAAAAATAACTCAATTAAAACTTTAACCCTTTGTGTGAAAATTTCATAGTCGCATATCAGTAACGTGCAGCATATTTAACCTTCTGACCTCACAAAATTTCTCACTCCACCGATTCCATAAAATGTTCGTTTATAGCATGTAATTACATGTAAATTAAGAATATTATCATGTATATACATAAAACGATGGTAGAGTATATGTAAATATGGCATGCCATTAATTATCTTCAACGCATGAGCTGGAGGAGATAAAAAAGGGATTGTCACACATATGCCATGCATGTACATATATTATATAAACAATACATACATATACATATCTTTATACAAACAACCAAAATTTTTATATTTTTTAATGTTAATTATAAAATTTCAATTGGGAAAATTAGTTGTATTATGGCGATGCGACAATGTAAGATGAAGGAGATACAGAGATAGTATGTACTATAAATATTTTCATCCCTCTAGAAATTAAATTTTATTTTTAAATGTGATGATATTAATTTTTTATTTACACGAAGCTTTTATGTAAAATGAAAATGGGATATGTATGTTAGTAGATTATTTACATTTACCTTGTTATTCCAAAGTTTCTTGCTTTAAAATGTTATTGTTACATAGGAGGAGTACATATTTGTGTATATGCCACAACATAATGTTACGATGATGATCGTACGTAACGATAATGGTGAGATGGAAAAATATTTGCATGGATTCAAATGGGGGTTTGAAATGTTTAGTTCTTCAAATATGAAACTGGTGCACCGTACTAAAATTGGTTGTTTTGTTGTGTTGCGTTCGTATATTATTACGTATGTATTGTACTAACATAATATGTATGTATGTTCATATTTTTAATTGAGCTTTATTATTATTAAAATATTATTTTATAGAATGCGTTCCGCTGTTTTTTCATTTGTTTTCTTTTTATTTTTTTAAGAACTGAGGCTAATATAACAAAGTTTCAAAAATTAAGTACATATGCGTATTTATCAAAAAATTAAAAAATAAAATGACAACGGTAACATTAAATTTAGGGAATAATATTTGATCAATAAAATTTTGGAAATGAACCGAACATTAAGTTGTGTTCTGTTAACGTGAAGCTCGCAAATATGTTAAAATGTTTTTCTTGTTAGAATTGTGATATCGTTATAAACTTGATTTGTATATATGCATGTATGTGTAGTTAAAAAAATGCATTTCAGCCCTCTATCGTAAAAAAACAGAAGAGTTCTACTTTGGAGAAAACTGATTGTGATATAGGGGTAGATACTCAATCCGCTAGCAAGCAAGCAATTTGCTAGCCAAAATCCTGACTACTCAATCAATTTTACCAAGGAAATTTAAATTTCAAAATACATTTTTCATAAAATTTATGTTTTTTTATATTACAGTAAAATTTACGTCTTCAAAAATTTAATAGCAAATTTTGTGTTGTTCTACTGTGCAGTGGCACAAAAAAGCAAGAAGCGTATTAAAAATATAATTTGAAATTTAAATTTCCTTTGTAAAATTGATTGAGTAGTCAGGATTTTGGCTAGCAAATTGCTTGCTTGCTAGCGGATCGAGTATCTACCCCATAGAGTGCATGTCGACTTAATAAGAAAACTATTATATGTTGTCTCCAATAGCTAAAGTTTTCGCAAATTTTATTTCAGAAATAAGAAACCTTTTATATTTAAATAGTTTGCATAAATAATGCAATATAAAAATAATGCCGAACATCTTTAAAGTTGACTATAAAAAATTATATCGTTGTGAAAGTCGCGAGAATTCGTAGCTGAACCGTATTTTTTGCTTATAAATAGGTTGTCCAACAACTGGCTGACATGAATGGAATGACTGCGTTACTTGATCAAAGCGAACGTAATTTTAATTATATCACTTCACACGTGGAGGCCTACCTTTCAAGTTATACGAGTTTAAACAGAAGCAGTCCAACGCAGTTGAAATAGATAACATTGCGTTGTCTAAAAAAAGTAAAAGTTTACAATAAAACTTTCAAATTTCCTTTATTACACAAAAGTTTAAAAGGGACCAAATCAGAACAGTATTGGTATATAACTTTTGCCATTTGATGTTACTGTAAGGCACACCTGCTAACCAAATTTTTTCGGCTATTTTGAGTAATGACGATAACATATTTTAATAATCAATCGCATATAAGTGTTTCCTGGAATAAAAATAAAACTTTTGAACCAAAACCATTTGTATCAGTTTAGTGATTTTTATAATCGTATAGAAAATGCGTACATTAAATTCTCTACAAAAATTAATAAATGCGAACGATAACTAAGACAGTTCAGGGTTTGGATAAGCTTGGGGTATCCCCGATCGATAATTCTGATCTTGAATTGACATATTGTTGGAAATAATACTGGGCGTATTTCCTCCAGACATGATATCTATAGGACTCTCTTAATTACACTCAACCAATTACAACTCGGGCAACTCCACAACATAGTTATTCAAACTATATCTTTTGAAAAAAGCTTCTTACTACAAAATTCAACCAAACAAAAAATCAGCGTGATACAATATATAGAATACAGAATATTTACAAGTGAAATAATGAAAAACTTTTAAAATTATGTTAATCAGTGTTTTCGCTAAGATCCTACGGCAATTAGTCTAAATGGAGTAAAAGTTCCGGGGTGACTGAAAAAGTCCGGGTGTATATCGACCTCGTAGAATCAAGTACCCTCCATGAATCACATTTACAACAATCGATAATAATTACTGTGTTCCATGACATCCATTGATCAAAAATTTGGCTTTGTATCTAGCAAGTCTTTGTATTGTTTCATGAAACATGAACTGAACCAGGAGCGGTATGTTGTACCATCACTTCGAATCGAAATTCGAAAAAAGTCGAATGGCGGTATGTTGTATCATTTTCAAAAAGCAAAAATGATACAACTTTAACTTTTTCGATTCGACTTTTTCGAATGTCGACTTTTTTCGATTCAAAGTGATGGTGTATAATACACAATTATGTCTTTGTATTTGTATTTTTCTTTTGTTCGTATTTGTGTTATTTGTATGATCAACAGTACCAAAATAACACGATCGGGGCAGATCGGTTTAATTGTTATGGTGCTTATTTCCTTTTCTCAGCACATTACGTCTGCTCTCGAGCTGTGGAGTGTCATTCTTTAACATACTAATATATTTTATATTTAACATTTTTTTCATCATAAATTAATTTTTTATGTTTTAATAAAATTTTATAAGTAAATTTCATGAATTTTAAAAACAAAATGTTAACTATAAAAAAATTGAAAATACATAAACAACACAAAAATTTGGCGTTTACAATGGTTAACTCTTTGAGTGCCAAAAAGAATGGCACGTGGCTTGCATATGCGCAGTAAAACAATCATACGCACGAAACTAACACAAACACAAATGCTACTACTATATCTTTCCGGTTACACTCATTTCGTTTCACACATTTCGAGACAAAACCCATATACAGATTAAGGATCAGGAAACACAGCTCTAATAACAACTACGCACAATAACAAGTAGTCAACCAATTCGACAAATTACAACATCTCCTCAAGACGTAGTCCTCAAGTGGCCAAATTTTAATCTTAAACAGTTTTTTGTAAAAAAACGTCATTTTAGCTTAAATTTTGGAAAACTACTTTGAATCGGTTATGTTGTAAAATAACAAGTGCGGCGCTGACCGGCATCACGTTCACTAATGGTTCGAAATTACTCAACTACTCGCGTAGATGTCGAATTATGTACTGAATTAAAAAGCAGATTAATATTTATGAGGTGCCTATCGAGTATATGTATGTAAATCTTAATACATATTACGAGTACAGTAAGCACTTCTTGTTTTTCTGAATAAATTGGTCTTAAACCACAATGAAAAGTAATATTTCCAGAGTAGAGGAAATCATAAAAATTACTGTTTTCTAGTTTTAAGTAAATAGTATTCAAAATATGTATACATATTTAAAACACATTTTTACATTTACTTGAGAAGATCCTGAATAAAAATAGTTTAGAAACAAAGACATATATTATTTTCCAATATAATACCAAAGAAAATAAAAAGATTGTTTTTTTAGAAAACAATAGGGAAATTATTTTTCTCTCATACGATGTTTCTGCATAGTTATTTAAAGTCCCATAATCCAGGACAAGTATGGAAAAATGAAAATCTAATATTTAAAATATTTTTTAATACATTAATCGATTGTTTGTGTATTTATTAAAAATGGAGAAGGATCACATGCAAAACATGTTTACTTTTTTCAGATTTCTTTTTATTTACTTACTCTACTCTATTTAACCGGTAGTTATTCTGTTTATTAGTACGAGTATGTTTTGGATAAAAGTACGAGTATAGTCTTAGAATTATACTATACTATACAATACTAGTTGTTACAAATTTTTCGTTTATTTATTAGAGTCAAAATTATCTGTGGTTGTTAAAACTACCTAGGCAAATCTTGATGAAATGGTGGTTGTGAAGTTAATTGGGCTTATATTTTACGATCAATCACATGTCCTTCTAAGGTAATCGTTGCTGTTGTACCAGTTAACATTCTGTCGAAAACTACTTCTCGTCTTCTCTAACCTCTTCGCCAATAAACAATATTTTGGAGTACATACTGAACAATATTAAAAGCAAATTAACATTAAACTAATTAGATGTTCAGAAAAATTATTTTTATTTTAACTACTTTGACACGAAAATGATTTTCAACAAAAAATAAATTTCTGCGTTTCTTTATTCACAAGTTTTGCTTCAACATCCAATGGGCGTATCCAACTAAAATTCTTGATGCTTTTAGTGAGAACTCATCAAATTTTAGTTAAAACATTTTAAAACGTCCTATGGAAGCTACCACTTACGGTGGGAAAATTTCGGCCAAACATCACTGGAACCTCCCAAGTCCTAATTATGAAAAAGATTTAAGAGTGTAGTTCCATCCTGATCAATCAAGTCGTCTGAGTTGTATAAAGGGCGAATTTTTATTGAAAATAATTGTTTCTGTCAAAAATTGTCATGTCCGCTTAAATTTTGGAAAAAGGATCTGAACCGATGCTATTTTTAAATTAATTTAAGATTTTTTAGTTCATAATTGATTTCTTTGTAAATGATATACTTTTCAAAATTATTGTGCAAAATCAAAATGCTCCTTTGGAAGACGCCACTTTCGGTGGACCCATATTCGCCAAATATCACTGGGATGCAAAAAGCTGAAGATGACCCCCAATTTATGCAAAAGCTTAAATATGAAGTTTCATCACGATCAGTAAATCCAGACGGATGACGGCTATACTGAAGCTAAATTTTTGTTGAAAATTGTTTATTCAGCTTCCAAGTAACGTACACACTTTTGTTCATTTTTATAAAGCAGATAATTATTAATGTCTTTTGCGTTACTAAACTACTCAAGCAATAAGCTTATGGAGCGCATCTAAAAAAATGTTTAACACTTCACGAAGCATTAAAAAAATACCTTTTAAGCACAATTAAAATTGTCATAAACGACTAAAACATTAGTACATCAAGGAACAAAAGTATTTTTATATTTTTGAAACGGTCTCTGTTTTATTTTAAGAATTGATTTCTCTCAATTGTATTTGTGTTTCAGATAAGACACTTCATATCTGCAAATTTTAAATTTTAAAATAAAAAGAATTAAAATTAAAAACTTTTTCCTTAATATTTAAAAATTCAATAGAAAAAAGATAATAAATTTCCAATTTTTATTGATCTCTTGAAACTAGAGAACGAACAAAGCATTATTATACAGAGAAACTTCTGAGTTGAATCTTTTTGCATAACTTTACTAGTTAATTTTCTGTTTTCCCAATCATATAAAAATATTCAAAACTATTGTCGATTTTATTCACTGGAGATAAAAGGATATTAATCCTTTCTTAAAAATAAATATTGCTGGTATTGAAATCGGTAATTTTACGGTTACACAGCTTTATAATAATATTTCGTTTATCGGGTTGGTTTCATTCATAAACACATAGTGAAATAAAAATTTTATGAACATACATAATAATGTATATTTTTTATTTATATTTTTACCTGTATTCATGCGATATGAAGAACGTTCCTTTAATGTCGCATCCATTTGGATTTTGACGCTTTCCATTAAATACCTTTCTATAATGGTCGTAATTATTTAAATTGACGGCGCCATCAAATGTCAATAACATTATTTGCGGTATCTGCAAAGAAAAAAAAATAATTTAAAGATGTAATCAAACGTTAATTCTTGTGGAGTAAGTGAAAAATCAATCATTTTCTTCTGTTAAAATATACTAATATAATAATATATTATCATAAACACACATTAATAATAAAAGTTAACAGAAATTCTCATGTTTTGTGTTTCCCATTTCATAAATTGCCCCAACACATCCATTAAATTGTATAAATTGTAGTTTCATTTTTTTGGAACATGATATTGAATTAAATTAAAAAATTATACATATTATTATTGTTTGACCAAAATTGTTTATTTATATATTATAATAACAATAAAAATGTAAAATAATAAAGCAATAACAATAATTGTAAAATAATTAAAAATAATTACCCATTAGCGATAATTTAAAATTTAATTTATTTTGTCAAAGAGTCGAATTTTATTATAATAAAGTCGCCTCACTTTTTAATCAACAATTTTATATAAATTCTGATTAAAATTGAAAAAAATTAATCGTAGTATAAAATCACATGGACTATATAAAGAGTTTTCCAATAAAAGCGCACGAAAAGTTGCAATTGGAGAACGATTATTTTGATAATAAATCTGAATAATTTGTAAACGTTGTTCTTGCGTATATCTCACCATGATGAAATTGTCAACAATACTGAATACAATGAAATAAAAAATGACAGATCATAACATATTACAAATGGCCGAAACGTCACTTAAAAATCATATCATTCCTATTGGAAAACCATATACAAGCTATTCAATTATTATTCCACAATTAATGTATGACCTTTGTGTAGCGAGTTAATCCAAATCTGTCGCTCACCAGCAAATTGTTACGTTGATATGTATATTTTATTTTATTGTGTTGTTCCATTATTAATAATAATAATTTTTTTTCATTTAATTTAAAATAATATAATAAAAGGATGACAACAAGCTTTTTTGTCGAGCTTTTTGCATTTAATTTAATTTTGTTTCAATTTGGTTCTGTTTATTTGTTCAAAGTTGAGTGGTAATTTAAAATAATATTGTTGTTAATTTTATGTTTTGTACAGTACGTTAGAGAAGTATATTAATTCAGCTGTCTGTTGTCCGAATATGCGGTGACGAGTATTGCTTTCCCATGGTAAATACTAAATTTAAGCCAAACCGATGTTTATTATTTACGATTAACGATGTTATAGGTGAGATGAGCAATCCATTCGTTGAAAACAAGGCATATGTTCTTACATATGCCAACACAATAATGAAAGATAATTTAAATCAAATTTATCATATCAGTATTCTAAAAGTTTTATTATTTTGATTACATAGACACCATGATTTACTTTGGTACAAAACTAAACTTCCATCAAAGGAAATTTTTTTCATAATACTCGAATTATTGTGTTTGAAAATGCAAATAAAATATTCTGGATTCTGAAGTATTGAAAACACATTTTGGGATGTAACCCAACTTTTTCTGTTGTATTGAAAAAGCTTTAAAACTTTCATCATCATAAATTTAAAAATAAAACCAAACTTTGTCAACTACAGTCAGTATATGTTACACTTAAATTTGATTTCTCTATCAGTTTTGTTTAAGATTTGAATATTATAGATGTAACTTACATCTTTAGGGTCGAGATCATTTGGTATTTGTGTTCCATCCTTTGAACAATAACAGTATGGTAGAACACATTCGGAGAGATCACATCGTTCTGCCAAATCCGTTGGAGCTTCGGTCACTGGAGGTGGTGCTAAATTATAATAATATAAAATATTGTAAAGTTTTTGAATAAATTTTCAATGATAAATAATTAATTTACTTGATGCTATTGGTCCACATCGGGCTTCGTTTTTAAATGTACAATATTTAGCTATATCATCAAAATATAATCCTGACGGACAACGGTTTACGTATGGATGTAAATCGACACACTGATAAAATCGCCTACATGTTTTGGGATCAGCATAATTTCCATTACCAAAACCTTCAGGACATTTATATTCATCATCATTTTTACTTTGTCCTGAAATAAAAAAAACAAAAACATGCTATTAACAATAGCCTTAAATCTCCATTTTATTTATAATAAATCATATTGAATAATAAATTATTCAATATACACATATGTATTCATATCTGGTAAAACTGTTTTAGATATTTTATGATTTTTTATAGTTTAGCTTTTAATTTAAAATCCTTCATGTTACTACTAAACGACAGTGAGAAAACAATATTACAGAGTAAAAAAATAAAGAATGCCCTAAAATAAGTTTCATTTTAATTGTTCAATGCAATGAAAATGTTCAGAATTATTGTTTAGTGCAATAAAATATGCTGGAGTATATAGAGATTGTCATTCTAGCAATGATATGAGTACGTACAAAGTCCTTTCCCTTTGAATTACAATCTCGATATTTTTCCTCGATGCCGGCTCTCGATTGAGCTTCATATCACAAAGGAATCACAATAATAACTGTGCGCTGTCAACAAAATGGAATGTTATGTTTAGGAACAAAATCAATTCTATTCTGATACGTATTTATATGAAATTCATGACATTTTAAAAACTGCCTCTGAAATAAAACATTTAGGAACTGTAATTGATAACAAATTGTCCTTAACAGTTCATATTACACAAAATGTTAGATTTCATTCTGAGAACTGGGTCGAGTTTTAAATTTTTGCCATCGTTCATATAATGGTCTAGTTCGTTTTAATTTGGAGTATTTTACCACCATATAGAAATTATTTAGAAATAGAAGTTTAGAAACGAAGTTGTTATGAAGTTGTTAAGTAAACGAGTTTCCTCAGGAATCCTCAACACATTCAAAACTACATATTATTAGAAAAATGCTAGATAATGAGGTTACTTAATTTTGTCTGTTATTAATTGTCTTTTACTGATAATCAGAATTGTAGCTATTATATAGTTATTTAAAGTTCAATGAATTTTGTTAAAAAAAATTTAGGTTTTTTGTGCACTTACGCAACTTAATATACAATTGGGTGCAAAAAAAATCGCATATTGCTCAATTTTCCGCAAAAGTTCAAAAATATCAAAAGAAATCCAATATTTGTTTAATTTTTTTAAAGCAGATTCAAAGTCTATTTCAATACCTATCCAGTGGTACCTATTTTGTATTTATACGCGCCATCAAACTGATTTTTGGGGAAAACATCTGAGGTACACGTTTTTGTGAATTTGTCGGCATGAAAATTAGGGGTAAAAATCGAGTTAAAACCGCCGCCCCAATTGAAGCGCATCATACGGTGATTTCGCAAAGAAGTTGTTACAAGAAAGCGGTCATCACGCTGTGCTGTAGCACGAAGTCGGCCATATCCTTGTTGCCGTCTGAAGCCACCAGTTTCCTGATATCTCTACCACACTCGGCGAATAGAATTTAGTTGTAGAGCCATTTCACTTTGGTGCTGCCCCGCATAAATTAGTGCGACCACTTGTGCGGCTACTAAGGTGTGGTCTCCATTTCTTTGCTCTGGTTGAAGACGTAATTAGTAGAAGATCGTTCAGGCTAAGCGTCGATATGCAAATGATTACAATTCCGAGCGAGATATTTCATGACATGCTCTTGTTGTTAGAATTTAATTCGAGAGCCTGCTATATGCATTTCACATAAAATCACTTTGTTGGCACGGTTCAAGTACAAAGAATGCACCACTGGATTGGTATTGAAATAGACTTTGAATCTGCATTAAAAAAAATTAAACAAACATCGGATTTTTTTGATATTTTTGAACTTTTGTGGAAAATTGAGCAATGTGCCATTTTTTTGCACCCAAGTGTAGTTCTTATAGTCCCCTTTCCGGAGATATATCTTTCCAAAATTGTGCAATATATTTTCGTTGCATATACAATTGTTTTTGGTTTTCCATTGTGTACATTTTACTTTCCCTGAGTATCCAAAATATTTTCAAATTTGTATTTGGCCATTGATCAAAGGTGGCTTGGCGTTTTTCGTAACTGTTTGGTTAACTTTATACAGCACAGTAATGATTGATTAAAGCTTCTAATCTTATCAAAGCTTCTAATCTTATGTGTGTTTAGCATGATGTAACTTAGCTATTAAACTAAAAAACTTCTCTTATTTAAACTCTGACAACCATCATTAGTATTTTGTTTTCTTTTCTAAGATCAATTAATGTGATGGAGGAGTCAATCATTTTAGCTTATTTTAATATTTCAATTTATTACGGATTCGTTGGCGTCATATTATTATCGAGTATATAAATGCAATATTTTTATGACACAGTTTATACTTTTAATCCGGGGTGACTCGGGGAAATGTGTGCATGGTATTCAACCACCCATCATTACGCTATGGTTTAAAAAAATATGCGTGAGAGTAAACGTACAACTAAACCGTCTTTAAAATTGCTCATTATCACAGTTTTATTATGCGGCATGCTTTCATATAGTTGATTCTACCCACTTTATTTCTTAAATGACCATATTTTGATATATAAGTGCATTGATATGTATTAAGATAAGTGTCACAATCACCAGGAGCATTGCTAATGTTTTCAAAAATATGTTTTTATAAATAAGATACGTATATATATATATATATATATATATACATCCAAGAATAATATCTAATACATAGACGAGTAAGCATCCGATATACGTATCAGAATTATGCAAAGCTCTTCGTAGATGAACTATTTCTTTTTTTATAACATCTCATCCTTCACGTTAATCTAATAAAAATGTACTTATATTTTATTTGCATTTCACATAAGCAGACGGTGGGTATACATAACTATAACCCAGGTAAAAGAAATTCAAATGAAAATAAAAAGAAATTTCAAGAAAGATTTTCAAACTTAATTTTATTTTATTCTACCACCAACATTTTTAGATTCACTTTTTGTTTTCTTTTATTATTATTAAAATTTTATTTTTCCGGAAATGGAAAAAGCATTCAGTTTGCCATGCCAATAAATTTAAGATAAAAATCAATAACATGTTACTAATATGCTATTGTAAAATTAATTAGACTATGACCCGTCCCTTAAATAGGACGATTATTTTACCTGTAACCACCGTAATATAACGGTTCAAATTCTAATACTATGGGGCTAATTATACAGAAACCGTTTGTGAACATTATTGCGACACTATTGTGAACATTATTGCAAATTGTTGCGAACACCTTTAAAGAATTTAATTACATCTGTTTTTGATTGATTACATAATAAAATACAAAACATAAAAAGATGATATAATTTTCATATAATTATCCAATATATAACATAAATATGTTTCATATATGCAGACGTAAATCTGCTTTGTAAGACAATTTAATATAATAATTTTATTTGAAATATTCGTCAGTGACTAATATAAATAGACCACAAACGCACTCTTCAGTCAAATCAAAGTTTAAATGTTGAACATATTTTACATTTAGTCGACATATCCATATTCAAACTATCCTTTTTCGAAATAACATAGAAGTCGCATTTAGCTTAATGACAATTTTCAATTCGCCTTATATTTTATAACCAAGAATAGAGTAAATCTATTAGCGCCGTTTATCACATTTTAACTCTCAGTAGAAAAATTATTAATCATTCCATTATCATTATACGGGAAAAACTCAACATGAAAAATTAATTCTCTTTCCATCAAACTTGTGTGAATCGCGCTTGTTTCTTTTGCTACGTCGTCTACATAAAGTTTATAAATTTATTGCCATCGTTGAAAAAGCTCATTTATCAATATGTTTTTTTTTGTATTGGTCTATAGACATTTATTTATTTTTCTATTTATATAAGTTAGAAACAACCTTTTCCAGTTTATTGGTAACCAAATCACATTTTTCCAAATTGATTAAAAATCTCCATAAATAAATGTATTATAAAATAAAATTATATTATTGCCGTTCTAGTTTGAACATATGACATGGTTTGTTACTACAGTTATTTTTAATTTATATCTCTTTACAAATAGTTACAACTCTGAAATCTGGATATTGCCGAAACCGTAACGTCTCATGGTTCAAATTTTTTATGATTATTATGATTTTTATGAATATTTTATGACTATTTTATTATTATTGATTTTATGATCTACTTTATTCCACTTTATTTACTATACTTTATTCTTGGCCAAAATCGATTCGCTGGATGTTGCAGCTTTCACAGGACCTTTTTCGTTTCTCGCAAATATATTGAAAAGTATACCCTCTATGAGAAAAATATTTGTGAACTAAAAGATTCTAAATTGCTTTGATATAATTTTCTTTTGTTTTAAACTCATCTACTAAAATACGAACATTTGTCACCATTCAAAATGTTATTAAAAATCACGGGGCCGACAGACAACATAAAAATAAAAGTCTTCACGACAGCTTCCATAGGAGCTTTTCCGCTCTTTGCAAATATTTTGAAAGCATATCATTTATATGGAAAATGTCTAGAACCAAACGAATATAAATTTAATTTGCAACAAAATCGGTCCACATCAGTTTTCGAAAATTTTGACAAGAACGAGCGATTTTTGACTAAGAACAGTTTTTCAACAAAAATTCAGGCCCTGTACAACCAGAAGAATTGACTAATTAGGATTAACATTTACTTATTTAATAAAATTTCACAATAAAGCTTTGTTCACAAGTTTGGAGGTCCCAGTGATGTTTGGCCGAAACTGGTTCATCGGAAGTAAAAGCTTTCTAAGGAGCTTTTGTTTTTTTTGCAATTATTTTGAAACGTTTGTAACATTTACGTAAAACTGTTTAAAATTAAAAATTTTGTAAATTAAATTTCATACAACATTGTCTTACATCAATCACATTTTAAATTTTACCAGAAATGATAAGTTTTTCAGCCCCAACATTTTGCAAAAAATATAAAAATAAACGCACTCATTAACATTGGTGCAAAAATGAATTTGTTAAAACTGTAATTTATATGAATTTACAGATAAGGAAGACATATATTTATTAGATACGACTTAACCGATCTATATTCCAAGGGGGATCCAATGATAATAATAATTTTCGATACAAAGTTATTTTTTTCAACTACATATGAAATGAAGTAAACAAAAGAACCAAAAATAAATGTTCTTTGCTGGAAAGTGCTGGACAAGGAAAGTATCGGTCAATAACATGTTCGAGGTTAATTGGGCCGAAGCAGCCGGGCAAGCGCAATGGAGCGCCAGTACAGGAACTGGAGAGTAAAATGTCACTTGGAATTGCCTGATATTACAACACTAAAGCATTTAGTTGCAGCTGCTATAGGTGCAGGCATTGTAATCTAAAGGGCGAAATAGGAAAAGAGCTGTATATTGGTCAAAGGAAATAAAGGTAAGGGATCTTGCAGAGATAAAAAGCGTATTCGAGGCGAAGCGGTCACCTTCTCCTGCCAGTGGCTAAAGAGCACTAGAAAAACTTTAGAATAACGAGAATAAGATCAAAACGAAATGTTTCGCAACTTTTTGCAATAATATTGAAGACCCCTTTGTGGAGATGCATAGAATTATAAAGATGCATAGATATTATAAAGAAGTTCAGTTAATACTGTTGTAGATGTTTAGTGAGAGGCGAATCATCATGAAAGTATAATATTTGTACTAAACCCATGTTGAAAAATCAGGTCCGTAGAAGGAATCTCTAGTGCAGTTTATGTGTGTATTTTTAGCGACCATACAACAAACTTTTAGCCAACCATTATCATGAGAGTGTTACACAAAAACACATTTTATCTTATAACTTTTTTATATATAATTATGGCGTTTAAAAAGTATTAATATAGGATATTATTTACATATTTAGATTAGTGGTTTTATAACACTGAAGAATTATGTTACTCATTTAATTTGCATTTCATTTTATATATTTGTTTCTATTAATATTAAAGTTCGATTATGTTTAAACAGAAAACTTTACAATAATTAAATGATATTGAACAGTATAGGTGCCCCACTCAATTTTAAGCTTCCACAATTCATATTGGATTCATATACGTATTGTTCGTATACGTATCATGAACAATTTTGACCTCGAGATTTTTGCAGATTTACCATTCGCTATATCAACGAAATCAAAAAAGTGGGTTTTAAAAAATCTATGTGCGTTTATATGTGGTTCCGTGCAGACTAAATGTCTATCGGCGGATTGATTGATTGGAATGAACCCTCTTATACAGGGTTTTTCAATAAGAGGTTTCATTTTGAATAGTTTGCTATTTGGGAAGCTGCCAATTTTGAAGCTGTCATCTTTTGACATTTGACAAGTAAACACTACGTAAAATTACGACACATGCTTCAACTACGCATTGCAATTATTAAAATTCACTACAAAAATGGCGAACTTTTTGCAGTCACAGTTCAAAAAACTAAAGCACTTTTGGGTCGTCGTGAAGCAACTTCTCGACCGCCAATAGTGAAACTGGTAGAAAAATTTGAGCTGTTGGGACAAGTTAGTGATGGGAAGAATCGAAACCGTGTGCGTCGCTCAATAACAACTGAAAATATTGCTGCTGTAGCCCGTAGTGTTGACGAAAACCCAGGTTTGCCGATTCCTCGTCGATTTTTGGAATTAAACATTCCACAAACGACATTACACCATACTTTGCATATATACTTAGGTCTTAAGGCTTTTAAAGTTCAGTTAACACAATAACTCAATCCGATCGATCACCATAAACGTTGTATCGCTGATTGGGTCATATTTTCATCGAAAAATCCTCTTCAATGATGAGGCCCATTTTCACCTCGGAGGCTACGTTAATAAACAAATTTGTCACATTTAGGGCTAAGAAAATAATAATTTTTTTTATTTCGTTTTGGTATATGGTGAAATTATATTTTTACCTCGCTTTTTTTTTACTGAAAAAATATATTTCATTGTGATTTCACAATGAAACATATTTTTTAAAGCCGTTAGAAATTAAGTGTGGTGTGTTCGAAATCTATGTACATTTGTTATAAAAGAAAGTCGGGGGTGTTGGCCACAAGATATTCTCGTCATTTTTTTTATTAAAAACAGCACACTCTAATTTTTTAAATTATTTTAAAGCAATTCATGAAGCCGGAGAAAAGCCTTTTGCGTTCTATTATTTTATCGGATATATAGGAGTAGGAAGACTTTGTGTTCGTTTATTATATCCGAACATTGCTGGAGCATAAAACTTTACGCTGTTCATTTGTGATAGATAGTTGGGATATGTAATGTCATTATTTTTTTTATTTGTATGTAATTCTAAAATGGAAAATAATCTCAAATGGAGTCACGGAAGTATGTTATATTTATTGCCAAAAATCCAGGAAAATTATAACAAGTCGCAGAATAGCGTGAAAAAGTATATTTATATGCTACCGCCGTCACATTCTGACTCATATAGATTTGTGAAATAAATTTTAATAGATTGACATATGGGAAAAATTTCTTCAGACATTGATGTTTTGACAATTTAATTCCAAAGCGTACTAGTAAATACTAGTAAGCGACCCGTGCGACCTATGCAAGCATGGGTCGGAATTTATGATTTGATTAGATATAAAAGATGAATTAAAATAAAAATAAAAAAAAAAAATAAAAAATTTGAGAAATAAATAAATTAATATGCCTCTAAACATTGTAATAAGTAGTATTTTTATGTTGCAAAATTTAAAAATATCAATTTTTGAATCCCATGTATTTTCCATGGCAAGATTCTGAAACTTTGATCTGCCACAGCTCAGCCCAGGCTATGAACTTTTCTCACCGAGCCCTAAAAGCATGCCAAATATCAAATTTCTACCTATTCTATTCCTACCTTCTCGAGTTGAAAAAAGCTACGGACATATGTGAATTATTAATAAGATATCTGCTTTCACATACCAGATAGCACATAGTAATTTATTGAATATTTTTACAGCGGCACACGTATCCGAAAAGTCCTAATCAAGATTGCGTCTTTTTTGAAATATTTGGAAAGTAAATATCTGAAAAATTATCTCTCTATTCTATTTATTCTCTGCGATTTAATATTCGAACACCCCCATAAAATCAATTGCCTGTATGGTGGGGAAATTACACCACATATAAGACGCCGCATAATAATAGATTTATATATTTGATCAAAGTGTTAATTTTTATTAAGAATTTTGTGTATGATGTGCCGCACCAAGAAAGTTATGGGTTTGTTTTATTGTATGGACAAATTCCATCGCAAGGGGCACGAACAGAAATTTATGTACTAATAGAAATTCGCGACGCTATACATAAAACCGGCAATTATATATTTACTTTTCATTTCTTTACGACTTGCAAATATTTAAAGTATGCATTGTGGAATTTTTTTATATAATTATTATGTTTATTCATATTATATTTTCGAAGTAGATATATTAAACTGTAGATAGAATAGTCAGTAAAAATATGTCAATCAATCGTTATATACGATATTATTTGGTCGCATGTTCATAAGTACTGAACAGTCAAATCTACCACTTATGTATTTATATATACATTTTGTGTTTGTTCATTCGAATCAATATGCACAGAGATAGGTTTCAGTATTCACTGAAAAATAATTGATAAAGGAACGGGGCTTGAAAAATATTACTTAATTTAATATTCATCTTATGTAAATTGTAAAACAGATTAGGTCATTGAATTGAATGTTGAGTGTTTTATTATAAATTACTATTATAAGACGAATCGTGTTTAAAAACCTTACAACCGTACAAAACCGTACAAAATGTGGTATGGTACAAAACGCACCATATTGCAAAACGCGATATGGTATAAAATGCGATATTTTAAAACGCGATATTTCAAAACGCGATATGGTACTAAACGCGATAGTGTACCAAATGATATAGTATATAGCTCGAAATACCTTTTCCTGCCACACAAATTTTTTTTTTCTTAAATTTAAGTTCACCTTACACAAATGTATATACGTGAAAATGATAGGTTGTAATGTCTTCCGAATTTTAACGGATCTTAGTTAAATCGGAATTCTTTTTGAAAAAAGTATTATAATTTGATAACATATAAATTATATAACATATTAATTATTTTATTATTATTATATCTATAGTGTTATTTTTCGGATGAAAACGATTTAAGTGATATGCACAAATCTGTACGTTGGTTCAAAATACAAACAAAAATAAATTTTTGACATGATTCTCTTTCGTACATGCACAATTGTAATCACGGGCCGGAAAACGGATATAGTACAAAACGCGATATGGTACAGAATGTGCATTGTGAAAGCGATTGGAGCGCAGCGACCTGCCTGATATAACCCCGTCCTACTAACACTCCTATTAAGTTTCAGATTCCTATAAACTGAAATTAAATTCCTCCTTCACCCACCTATAACCCGATTATAAACTTCCGCTCCTATCGATTTTTAAATTCCTAAAAAACGGAAATTAAATTCCTTTTTTCCAGAATGTACATTGCGAAGCAACGGGAGGGCAGCGGCCTGCCTGATATAACCCGATCCTATACTACCGCTCCTATCGATTTTTAAAGTCCCATTTGATATTTTAAAACGCGAATTATCAAAACGCGATATTTCAAATATTACAATTAAATAATTTTTTTGGTTTTTGGCTTAACGTTTCGTACTACATCGCATTTTGAAATATTCTATTTTATGTATTTTTGTATTTATTTTGGACCAACATACACATTTGTGCAATCCACTTAAATCGTTTTCGTTCGAAGAATAACACTATAACTATAGTAATAATAAAATAATTAATATGTTATCAAAAACAAATAATTAATATGTTATATAATTTATATGTTATCAAATTATAATATTTTTCTCAAAACGAATTCCGTTTTAACTATGATCCGTTAAACTCCGGAAGACATTGCAACCTATCACTTTTCATGTACACATTTGTGTACAGTGGACTTAAACTTAGAAAAAAAATCTGTTTGGTAAGAAAAGGGATATCGCGTTATATACTATACACTATCGCGTTTAGTACAATACCATATCACGTTCTGTACCATATCGCGTTTCAAACGGGACCCCACGGGCACTTAGTACTTCATCCAAATTCCATCCCTATTAGCCATTTTCTAGAACTTTATCGCAAACTCATTTTTGAATTTTGTCAAAAAATCATTTTAGAGTCCCATTTTCCCACATGCCAAATTTCAAAAATTCAAAGCGAGATTTCCTAAACATAGGATTTTTTTTATACAAAACCGGGATTTTGAAAACCAAGATTTTGAAAACCGGGATTTTGAAAACCGAGATTTTGAAAACTAAGTTTTTGAAAACCGAGATTTCGTTATAGATTAACACTATCATACTTTTTGTATATGTATACCGACCTTACAACGCTTTTATAATTTCTGTTATACTCATTTTCATTTTTCCAATAAATCTTGCCAAATCCAGTATCTTTGAAAGGATAAAAATTGTAATTAATCTTGGGAAAATATAAATAATATGAATTATAAAAACTTATCGTTTTACAGAATTATTTAAATGACAAAACGCCCATTCAGATGTGCAAATAACATCGAAGTTACATCGAATATAGTTTAAATATAATTTAAGAAATCTATATCTAAAATATTTATTATTAAGTTATGATAAGGTCTATTAATCGAATATTTTGGGGCTTTCGCCTAACACGAAACGTTTACCCTCGTATTCCCTGTTTATGACAGCGAAAGAAATTTCAGTTTGACAGTGAATTTATTATATTCCCTAGCGACATATAACTGTTTACCAATAATGAAACTTATTCGAAACCTAGTTAAGCGTGACAGTATTTTATTATAAGATACAACATTTTATTGGTATGCGTAGAAAAACGACATACACTAAAAAATTTAAAAAAAAAACGGTCAGGGGTACAATACAACATTGGCAACAAATTAACACTCGACATACAAACCCGCTGCATTCCTCGCTAACAACATAAATTGAAAAAATCATCATCAAATTAACCTGTAAAAACATCGAAAGTAATTTCACCTCTATAGTTGTGTTTATATACATATATAAACTTTCGTCTTTATTTGAAAGCCTGATTTTTAAAATTGCCTTAGTGACACAGAAATATTTTACTATATTAACAGGTTTTGGTAATTTAAATGATATGCAAATTACTTATTTATACTAATTGCTTCCTTAGTATTTGGGTAACCTTGAAATTCTTGAATAAACATTAATCAAGAATTGTTAAAATAAACAACAACATCGATATTTGAAATCCAATCATATTTTTGTACTCAAATGTGTCAAATTATTGACATACGTAAGATTTAATTGTCCGTATAAGGTGTAATACTGTACAAGCTAAACAACTTTTACTTAACAATAATGATTTCTTTCTAGAAAATACCTGATAAACATGACTGATTTATATAAACCAAAGGTCTCTAAACCGGTGCCTTTTCGTTTAAATGAAGTGAGTTGCCGGTTTTATTGTCGTTATATAAATAACTACACTATATGAAATCAATTTTTGTAATTATATTTTCGCAAGCTGATTTTGAATGCCGATGGTCAATAAAAGTATGTACCATTAAAAAATTAGAGTTCTATTACTAACTCATGTTCACTCATAAAATTCATTATTTTGGGTTTTGGCGAAAACGAAAGTTTTAATTACGGTAGTTGTTTTCCCCGCTATTATGAAAAATTCGAGGATTGCGTGTTATCTCAGTATAGGGGGTAATTTAACCTTTCTATATTGCAATTTAATAAATGATGTCACATTTCAATGAAATTTTATCTACATTTTAAAAAACAACTTTTAGAATGTCGAATAGTTTGTTATATATTTGTGAATTAACAAATAAATTCATACCACAACCTTCAGATATACATATCTAATAATTTGAAAATATTTATATATGTATATACACTTAATTAGCGATTCAAACATATATTATTAATATTTCGTCACAGATTAAATAAACCAATATAAACTTTCTTATTTGCCAACACAACACCAAAAAAAAAAAAAATTAAAAAATTATCGATAAAGCAATGTTAAGAAATTTGATACGATTTTCTTCATCTCATTTTATATCTAAATGTAATTTTTATCACAATCTGACACACATTTCTGTAGAATTTGGATAGCTAATTATATACTTAATTAATTTGAAACTAATTATTTGTAATATAAAAACTGATTACAAGGTATTGCAGTACGAAATGATCTCGTACAGTATGATAATTCAATAACAAAATATAGGTGTCACTGTATAATCCACATTTTAAACATAAATTACCGGAAACCAAAAACGGTGACGTAGCAATAACTATATATATTAAATAATTCATATTTGATTTGTTTTTATTTGGATTTATTTTTATTTAACACTAAATTGTTTTATAATCACATTAATATTAATACTTCGCGAGACCCTAGTTTTACAAAAATCATACACAATTAAAATTTTTTGTTTTCACTCCACGGTGAAGATGGCAAAAATATAATAATGTGATCACTTGAATATCATTAATTAGTTTTAGAATGGTCCACAAATTACTAAAAGAAAAACAAAAATTTTTATGAACACTAAATAGAGTTAACTAGTTAACTCATTCGCTTTGCTTAAGAGACTGGAAATTTATACACAATATATTTTAAGAGAAATTTTTTTTTGTAACTTTTTCTTTATATTTCATAAAGCAAAATTATTAACGTTGAGTTATATGGATATAACCATAAGACAAGAAATAAATAAAATTCGTGGTATTAATGTGTTATTTCCATGATTATGAAATCAATGATGGTAGTAAACGGTTGTCTGTATTTTATGCATGTGTATTGTAGCTTCAGTCGGCTGGCGTGTGGCGATTCTGGACGTACTAATGTAAGTTAAAGTCGTTGTACATAAATAGCCTCCAAACACATGCAATTTTATATAACATTTTTGTGTTACACAATACACGAATTTTCTTTAAAGTACAGACATCGAAAATACACTCAAGGTCATTTAATAACTAGTTTCTTGATAATTGTTATTCTTACGTCCATTTCTTTATTGATTCTTTTCATTCTTTATTTGTGTACCTAAGTAAAAGTTTAAAAAAATTTAAATAAACTATCTCATATTACTCCCAATAATGAAGCTATTAGGAATAAGTTTTCTTGTTCATCAAACGAATAAACAATATTTGGTTCCATGATCTATAGCTTTTCCGCTCATGTTTGAAAGTAATTGACATTATCGATAACCGACACTTATTAGGTGTAAATATGTACCGGAAAAGGCTTAATGATTTTGTTTATTTTACTGTGGTATTTTTGTCTAGGGAACTTAAGCTACCGTTCTGGCTAGTAAAACCAGGTGAACAACAAACACCTGTTTCATCAATAATATAAATTCCATCACAATATCTACTGGTCAGTACCGTAGTTAAAGTTAAATTTAAAAAAAAAACGAATAAGGCGTGAGTCTCCAGTAATGCCGCCAAAATTAAGCAAAATTATTTTTCAAATAGTTCAGAGTTGCATCCGCCAATTCAAAGCTTAATAAAGGCCGTTCAGGCGTAAATCACTATCATACGCAGAGCATTATAGTATCTGATGCAAACAAACAAAGAAGACAATTGAGAAAAAGAGCTGTTCTTTTAGTAAACCGACCTTAGAAAACCTCGTGGTCTAGCTAGGGAGTTTAGTAAATTATGTGAACAGACGATGCTTTTCAATAAAACTATTAGCACTGATAAAATAGAGTACTGGAATTTATATAACCGATTGAACAAAATCATCGAAATGGAGATTTTTCTGTGAGGACGGAGAAAGCCTTTCGGCGACTGCTAAACTCAAGAATGCTATCGGTGGCGGTCGTAAAATCACTGTCGGAACTCGAAGAAGAGAAATGGGGTTCTACGAGAACTGATCAGAAAACTGTATATCTGTTGACAGAGGTCCCTGCAATTAAGGAACCTTGGAAGAATATTTATTCATTGACCAGAAAAAAAGGTCCGTATACATCAGACTCAGATGGGACCCCTCCTCTTTTGCAGGTAGAACTATGACTCAATAGTCGATTTTTTAAATTTACTAGGTTGCTAGAGCTATTTGGCTCGTCGTATTATTTTTCTAAACTTGGTATTACTATTTTATAAACACGAGTAAAGTTTCATGTAAATCTATGAGCTCATTCGTATATTAACAGCTGTTCAAAGTTGACATAACACAGTATTTTTGACAATAGAAAAAATTGAATTTCGTGCAGTGATAAAACTCTACTGTTCTAATTCAAGGTGAAGAGTCCTTATACGCTTTTAAAATTCGTTCATGAATTTGTTTTGGTGCTACATTTTCAGTTATAACAGTAGAATTTTATCACTGCACGATATTCAATTTTTTCCAGTGTAAAAATACTGTCTTACGTCAAATTTGAACAGCTATTAATATACGAATGAATTGACAGATTTACATGAAACTTCACACGTGTTCATTAAAAAGTAGTACCATTTTTAGACAAATAAAACGACGAACCTAACAGCGCTATCTCTTATCGAACGATAAAACTTACTGAACAATATATTATAATTACTTTTATGGCTGCTTCAATTTTGAAGAACAACTTTTAATTTAAATTAAAAAAATCATATGGGATTTGACGTAGTTTTTTTATTTTTTTTTATAGTTTCAAAATTTTATACATTTTAATTTTTTATATGTATTTCAATTTCAATCTTATCTGTTAATAATTTGGTTTCATGAAATAAATAAATAAACATAACAAAACTGCCAAGTGCTATATGATTTTTATCAAACAAGAGCCGCACTAAATTGAATTGGTACCAGTCAAACTTGGATCATTCATTTTTATTCGAACTGAGATGGACGTTTCTATATTATGTTCGTTTATGCTTGAATCCATTTAAGGGGCTGCATTTATTGCACAGACATTGAAAAATGGTTTTTAGATTATAAAAGGAATTCCATAGCAAGAATACTTTTTCTAGGTTGCCAGTATGAACTAAAGAAAACTTAGCGTGATATCTAATGAAGAATTTGTGATGATCACACTGATACGATACCATCTATAAAATTCAAAAAATCAATCAGAGTATAAGGAACAATTCCACAACATCAAAACCGTAACCGAGAATATAAAATGAATACCGACCTGTTTGATTTGTATGAGCCGGGTAGGTAGCTAAGAGGGTAATGTATTCACAAAAGTATAATTTAGTTGTACACATAAATATCAGGAGAATTTTGGTACAAATATTGTTTTATCGTACTAATCCTTTAATGGTTTATAAAATCCACGCATAACTCTTTCGTCATGAAACATTTGTAAATATCTTTCGTTTGTATTTACGTATAGATCTACAAGTATATATGTATGTATAATAAAAAATTAATAAATTATACAATTATTTGATCTACATTTTTTACAATTTTTCATGTTTCTCGCATATATGTATGTACATTGTTGTTCCTCTCTTGTTGTCCATCAAAAATCATAATTGTATTTTCCATTTTTCCAGCTAACATGAAGAACATAACATTCATTTTTATGTATCTAACATAAAATTTATATGAAATAATTTATTATGTTTTATGTGTTTTAAACATAAATTTCATGTATTGTTCAAAATCATAAAAATTAATGTTAAATGTACATAAAAAGAAAAAAAAAGTTGTTCGCAATATATGGAAAGCTCGCAATTTTGTATTATCTATCTACTTTTATTTTATTTATTTTCTTTTTTGGGTAATTTTAAATTAATTTTTGATTTTTTGAATTTTATTAACAAAAGTATTAAAAAATGTGGGAAAGTGAAAAGTTTATATGATAAACGGACAATTTATGGCAGCCATATACCTTTTACGGCCAAACAATTTTTTTTTTCTTAAATTTAAGTCCACATTACACAAATGTGTACGCTAAAAATGATGTCTTCCGGATTTTAACGGATCGTAGTTACATCGGAATTCTTTTTGGAAAAAGTATTATAATTTAATAACATATAAATTATATAATATATTAATTATTTTATTATTATTATAGTTATAGTGTTATTTTCGGACGAAATATATTTAAATAGTATGCACAAATGTGTAACTTGGTCCAAAATAAACACAAATAAATTTTTTTTTTCATAATTCTGGTTCGTAACGTGCACAATTGTGAAGGCGGACCGGAAAAGGGATATACACTTTTTTAGTTTTTTAGGGGTGATGGAAGCCACTGAAAAATCGATTATCTATTTGATATCTATGCATCAGTGTTGACCCACATACATAAAATTTGGGTGGCTAATTAACTCAATATTATTCAATGCAATCACATACTGACACACACATTTTAAATTTGTATTTTAAATAAACTTCAATACTTCTACGCATATACTATAATATGTAATCATAATACATAATATGAACATTGAAAGGGCGCACAAAATGAATTTTTGTTTGTTGTATTGGAAATAAAACATAATTTTATATATACATTCATCTATCAACTTAACATGCATAAATTATGCTATTATAAATTACGCGGAACGCTCACATCATAATTTAAAATTTGGATAAATATTTGGGCAAATATAATGTTATTAACGTTAAATGTAAATAAATATATAAATGGAGTTGCATTTTATTTAATATATTTATATTGAATTTTATGTTTGTTTCATGATTACTCATGTTTTTAACTTTTTGCATACTTTTATCACTTAAATTAATCATAAATAAAACCTAGTTTTATTTTTTACATAATTTTTTTTTTTATTATTTTATTTAAATAGTACAAACTTATCACATGATAATTTATTACTAATGATGATAACGCAATTATTTCTAGTTTCAAATTCAAAGTGGAGCGAGTGTGGGTTTACAAGCAATCAATATTCTGCTCCCAATAATTTTACATAATTGATTAAGAACTTTTAACATTATTTATTAAGAATTCCTTATAGTGATAATAATATGTTAGTATTTAATTTTAAAGATCGATTTCGGAAATATTTCTATTCTTTAGTTTTTTAAAATGACTATTCCAGAATAGTCATTTTCAAAAAAACTGAGGACGGAATATTTCCGAAATCGATCTTTAAAATTAAATACTAAAATATTATTATCACTATAAGGAATTCTTAATAAATAATGTTAAAAGTTCAAAAAATAAAACTACTTAGTTTTTATTTCTAAATGTTCGTTGTAGTGACCTTCTTGAAACCACAAATTAAATTCAAAGCAACTTTTACTCTAAAATTAATTTTATATTTACTAAATTAACATTTTCGATCACTGTTCGATCACTGAGTGATCATTCCGATTTAATCTTATTGTTTTATTTAGTCTTATTTAATGTTACTGAGTATATAGTTTGTGTAATTGAATAAAATTGAAAATACATATATGTAAGTATATTGCTAATGTAACTAACTTGAAGTTCATTTATAAAGATGATTTCCCTTAAAATAACATGAAATCCATTGGGAAATTTTTGTAAGTTTGTAAATCGATGCAAATAAATTATTATATAAAAAAACAAAAAAAAAAAAATCTGATCACTCAGAGAGGATTGCTTTAAAGTTAATTTGTGGTTTCAAGAAGAAGGTCACTACAACGAACATTTAGTTATAAATGGAAACCACGGCGGTTCTGGGGTGCAATAATTAGTTTTTATTTATAGTTAGTGTATTTTACGTGTTTGTGATGAATTAAGTTTAAAGATAGAGAAACTAACGTCTAGTTGAAATAATAAAAGCTTAAAATTATCTTGGGTCGAATAGGAAACGCAGTCAAGGTGTTGCAGGTATTTATTTTTTAACCCAAAATTATAGGGGATTGCAACCAAAACTCGTGCTTGCGCGACGTTAAGCAATTGCGTCCCAATGAAAAATGCACCAAAAATATGGGATTAGGATATATCCATATGATTTTTTTTTTATAAAAATGCAACTTTTTCATTCAGAATTCATTTAATTTTTAGCAGTATTTTGGCCCATTGATTTTGTGTTTCATTTTGGAAATTTTTCTATTGAAACAAAAACTAGTTAAGGATTAATTTATTGAACCTGTGGATGGCAATTTGCCAGTTAATATTTGAAAATGGTAGGTTGTGCCTAACTTTTTGTATCTTCAATATGGTTAGATAAATAAATTGTAGTCGAAAAAAGGTAATACACGGATGGCAATATACTGCGTTACAGTGCTGGCATTCGCTTTGTAAGTTAAGGAAGTGCAAAGGGCGTACGGTTTATTATGTAAAAAGGCGTCGCTCTATTGAAAGAGCAGAGAATGGGCATGGGTTCCCTCGAAGTTTTATATTTAAAATTTTACACCCAAAATAAAAATACAGAAAGTTAGAGACGCACAATCGTATACAAAGTCAAAAACTCCTAACCTCGAGATTGGAAGTTATGGATCTAGGTGTTTTAAAACTGCAAGGTGTGACAAAACTGGAATCGAGTTTGATTTAGGTAACATTTTTAATGTATTATTTTTAACTGACCTTCTTGTTTGACCTATATAGAACCATAGACAATCTGAACCTTTTTACTTACATATACTCGTTTCGGTAACATTGGTCTCAACAAATTTCAACGTAATAGCGTTTTATTATATACTTTTTGGACATCGGAATCACTTTGAATCTGTTTATAAAATGTTGATAAGCTTCCAATTTATGTTCGTATAGTGGTGGTTGAACTAGGACAGAATATTATCAGTTTGCGTTGATTTTTTTATATGTATTTTTGAAAATGTCCTGAAAATTTTAGTTAGATAAATCTTGAAAGTGAGTCGATTTATTCATCAAATCGGTGTAAAGAAGACATTATGAATTGATTCGACGTCTTGGAGATCTACAGAAACAAACATAACAATAATTTATTAAAACTCAAAATTAATAAGCTACTAAGAAAACTTACTAATCAATTTTAAATCCTGGAATTTTAGGTTTGGCCGTAAGTTGCCACCCCGGTGGCAAAGTGGTCAGCATACTTGCACCATGATGGTGACAAGGAAAACATTTCACGGCTGGTTTAGGGTCAATGAATTAATCACTCATTATCGGAAATGAAAATATGGTTATGAAACCTCATTTGAGGCGGCCAAATCTCTTGATGGGATATAGAGTCAGAGAGCGAGAGGGAGAGTAAGTTGCCGTCGAGGAAGTTTTGGGTATAAAACACACTCCTGTTTCGTGGAATTTTTTAGAGTAAATTTTTCTATTGTTTTGTTTATAATTAGTTAATAATTTAACTTTTTTTGTTTAATTTGATTGTTAATTATTTATTGATTAATTAATTAATTTACTTAATTTGTATACAACAAAATTAATTAATTTGTATACAACAATTTGTAACTTCAAATTGGGATTTAGATGGCCGTTTCCTTGTTTTTGTGTTTTTCATTTGGATATAGTTCTAAATTTAAGTGTAGATAATTTTATTATATACTGAAGGTATTTTGAATCCAATAAATTTGAATCATAAATTAATGATTAATAGTTGCAGCTTAAACAAGTTAGTGGTGGAGTAGAAAGTAAGGGCCTGGGCTGGTTCAATTGAAAAAATCGAGGAAAAGTTATTAGAAAGCATTTAGACCGAATATAAGATACAATTACAAAAGTGAAAACATTGCATGTATTCGATGAACCAAAAATTAGGCTTAATACAATAAACCAACATTGTTTAAAGCTAGACAAAATACTTAATCGTGGTGAAAACGGTTCCGTAAATAAATCTTATACTAATTATTATTCATAGATGTTTTAGGACGAATGTACCCCACATTTAAAAACCAAAAAATCTTGGTAATCGAACAAAACATGCGTTAAACCAAAACATCCACTTCTGTTCAATGAGCGAACGAATCCAACAAAGTAGGAGATTTTCTTTTCGGGCCGCAAAGTTAAACATGGCGTTGAAATCGTACAGGATTTTAAAGTTCGTCTAGAAAAATATGCATTTGAGGATGATATTTCTAAGCATGAGTTGATGACTCTATAATGTAAAATTTCTTTGCCATAGTTGAAAAAAGTGAAGGCTTGAAATAAGTACTTAATGTATGAATGTAAAATAAATTATCACAAAAAAAAAAAAGAAAATTCTCATTTATGCAAAATAAAATATAAAAAATCGTAATAAAAAGTGCACAACATGAAAATCATCAAAAATAATAATTCTTATTGGGTTCATATACGTACTGACGTTATTTTTGTTGGTATAAAACGCACTCTCATATTTAATGAATTTTGCAAGATAAATGCGTTTGATGCTTTAGTAGTTTTGGATAGTTTTACAGGGAACAATTGCAGATGAACAAACAAAAAATTATCCAACAAACTAAATTTTAATACAAGATTGCTGACAGTAAATGTAAATACTTTGAATAAATTAATCAAATTAATCTCAACCGTAAAAACGTAAATATTTTAATTCGTATATTAAGTTCAAATTTAAAATCAAACGAAAAACTTGAAAGCAGTCTACAAAGCGAATATACGCAATCAAAATTTTACCATTTCGCTCAACAATTGATGAAAATAATGAACATATCTACCAGCATAGTGATAAATGTTGATTTTGTAGTCTCGCAAACGTTTGCTGCTTTTTGGAGAAAACCAAATCAAATGTTGAATAACTTGAATTAAAAATTCGCATATTGCTCGCGACTATAAGAAATATAAACTAAATTAAATGTGTATAGTCTAAATAATAATTTACACAGAACAGTAAAATTTCACCATTTTTTATAACATAACCTGCCTGGTCTAATTACTAGAATCGAACCATAGGCATTTTTTTTTCTGTTACAACATCTTTTCAATTATCTAAACTGAATAACTTCCAGACATCGATTAACTATGGATATATCACCATTTATATTCTTTTGTATTTGTACATGTACAAAATTTGTGTTTTTCGAAATCTAAGTCAATGACCTTAAATTTTAATGTTTTGTGTATTATTAAGCCACTTAACCAAATCAAAGAACAAAAAAAAATACAACAAAAGAATTGACATCGAAAGAAATTCTTTTATTTTCCGATGTGATAAAAATTTTAATTTGGCGGATTGTACAAATTAACAATAATAAATTACAACGACTTCCTGCAATAACATAATTTCTTAGTTGTTTTTGTTAAACGATAGCAAAACCGTATTTAATATTATATACATATAATTATGCAATTATTTCATCTTCACTAATCGATCGATATGGTAATAGATCAAATAACTGGTTGCACGATGCTAAAGAGTATTGGCGACGAATGCGTATGCGTATTATTTGGTTTTAATGATTGCGATACCATATAATTACGTAAAACATTTGATAATTACTTGTTTATAATACTTTATAAAGACCACTACGATCATAAATTCATAATCACAATGTTTTTTTTTTTGGTTTAAGCTAGTTATACAAAATATTATTTTAAACATACCAATGATAGTCTCAATCAAAACGAAAAAAATGAGAGCAAACAGGATACAGGACTCAGATTTTTTTTTCTACACCAACAATTCTTCACAACTTCAAAAAATGGTATTCATTTTTCATACCACAATATGCTTTCATTATTATGAGTACTCTAATACATAGACTATTCAATTTTAAATAATTATTATTCATGATCATGAAACATGCAATGAAATGTTTGCCGAGTGATTTATTTAATTATATTTCATTGATATTTAATATTGTAGTTTCCAGCGCCGGTTAATAAACTAAACAAATTATTGTTTTGCTTTTTATAGTAGCAACCCTTTGTTTTATTTAACTTATTTGTTTTTTTTTTTTGTTTCATTTTATTTTGCTTTACTTTATCTTGTTTTATCTATTTTAAATTTATTTAAATCAATCAAATCTGCTTGTACTAAGCAGACTCGACTATCGTTTTCCTTCCGTCTGCGACGGGTATCGTTTTGCTTAACTATTCACTTAGCTATTCATTTATAATCACATTTGATTTTTATACTATACATATTTTGCCGTTTTAACATCCAATTTTTCAATTTCACTGGTTAAGCAACTCGATATCCTTGTTTATAGTTCACTTGAATTATACTCAAAAAAATAATAATAATACAGATGGTGACTCTTCGCGCGCGGTTATAAGGGGAAATAGCTCGTTGGGATAATTATTATTATTATAATTGTTATTATTTATAACGTTGCAGAGTAACAATATCAATCTTTATAACGTTGCACAGTAACGGTAAGAACAAAAATATAATGGTTCGAAGACGTATCATAGGCCAAGACTAGGCTTTGCAGTAGCCCTTACAGCAGAGGATCCTTGTTAGTTATTGACTCATCAATCGTTTTCTTTTCTTGTGATTCTATTAAAATAGTGTTGTTTACCTCAATATAATATTAGTAATGAGTTAACTTTTCAGTTAAATACAAACATTCAGATAAATCACCAACATTGATCAAACTTACTGCCGAATAATTTTCAACTTTCGAAATAATATGACAGCAAGAGATATTCTTAATCACGTACAATAAAAAGAATCACTTTATTGTTTTATTTTATATTATATTTTATATTATATATTCTTAAAGCTTTTAAACAAAAGAAAACCAAGGCCCAATTATTTTAAATTTCTTAACGAATTTAGTCTTTATCCGCAAGTCTAAAGCACCACCATGAAAAATGAGAAATTGTGGAAAAAGTAAATAAATTAACGGAATAAAAAAAAAGAAAACAGAAACTCACACAAATAAAAACAAGGCGGAAAATAAGAACAAAAGGAACCATTTTAGATAATAATAGGGGAATGATAAAGAAAAATTACAATCATTTAGTAAATTCGCGCAAGGATTTTTATGTTTAGTATAATTTTAATAATTTTCTTAGATTATTGTTAGCTTTTAAAGTGTAACCACCAAATTTTTAAGATCCTTTTCCTTTTTAATGATTATTGCTGACTGTTTTCATTTAAGTATTTATATGTTATGAGAAAAAATATGGTGTTGGTGAAATGGCAGAAATTAAACAATCTTGAATATTATATATAGGGTCCCACGAAACCAAGCGATAATTAACACATTGAAGACGGTATGTGATGAAAAGCATAAACAAAAAACGTGAATTCATATCATTCGTCTTCAAGGAGAACATTTTAACTGAGCATATTTTATGATGTTACTGTACAAAGCAAACTAAAAATTGGCCATTTACATTATCAAACATAAAACAAGACGCCAATCTAATAATATCATAATTACTTGTCTTAATAAGAATAAAAACAATTACGGAAATAAAACAAAAACAAAGAAAATGGGTTTTAGTCGTATTTAAAAATGGAAAACAAACAAAATTTTCTAAAAATACATAAAATTAATTTTTATTAAAGAAAATTATACATAAATAATTTTGTCTTGTTTTAGGTGCTTTAAAGAGAGAAAAAGTTTTCCCAGTTACTTTCTTTACAGTGTTTTTTATGAAAATCACGAGCAGACTATAAAATATGTACAGGGAGATCTACAGTCGAGTTTACAAAATGCCAGTTTGCGATCGAGACTACTTTTTAAAAAATGTTTTATCTATTTTGGCCCACCTCTAGGTCGAATAACCTAGATCATATAATTTCTTGAACTTCTTAACTTCGCTCCTTACGAAATTTCTTAATTTCGTAAAGAACAATAACACATTTTCATTGGTAACATAGTTGTAGTTTAAACATTGTAGAGCTTAGCAAGACTAACCTATGTGTTCTACTAATCGTAAAGTAATCAATATACAGGGTGGCGCACGAATCGTGCTACAAAAACAAAACGTAATAACTATTTTTCTGTGTGACTAATCTGTTTTTTATTTTTTTTATTTTGCAGATTATTATTTAAATTTACTAAAATGGATGCTTGGAATACCGAAACGAGGATTTGGATAGTGCAGCGCTACCATGCTTTGCAGTCCATCATTTCCGTCCAGAGGGAATTTAGGCGGGTGTTTGGCGGCACTCCCCCGAGTAGATGGACCATTATGAGGTTGGTACGCATGTTTGCTGAATCTGGAAGCATCGCACGTAGACCGTACAATCGAGATCCCTATGTTCGGGTCGAAGCCACAATCGCAGCTGTAGCATCATCAATTCAGGCAAATCCAAGTGTTTCGACTCGAGAGTTATCGGCGCAAATTGGAGTTAGCAGACGGTCATTACAACGGATAATTCATGATGACTTAAACTTGTTTCCGTACAAAATCCAAATTACAAGCAAATTAAAACCTCTGGATTTGCCTATTCGCCTGGAATTTTGCCGGAAAATTATTGATATGGCCGAAGAAGACAACAACTTCATAAATTGCTTGTTTATGTCTGATGAGGCCCATTTTGATCTAAACGGCAATGTAAACAAGCAAAATTGCCGTATATGGAGTGAAACTAATCCAGAAATACTCAGTGCGCAATGAATAATTCAATGAATAATTCCCTTCAGTGCGCAATGAATAATTTTCTGATCAGGTGTCGCACATGCGTGAATGAGCATGGAGGTCATTTACGGTCTATCATTTTCAAAACTAATTAGTTAAATAAAAATAAAATTGAATTATCTATACAATAAAAAAAAATAAAGCCGATTAGTCACACAGAAAAAAAGTTATTACGTTTTGTTTTTGTAGCACGATTCGTGCGCCACCCTGTATTATAGAAACTGAAGTTACGAATGTTATTTTAGATGAAATATTGCTAATTAGCTTTGAAATTGTATAATTAAAAAGTTCGTTTGACTAATGAGTTTTGTTTGTGCACGTAAAAAAGATCGGACGAATGGATTGTAGAGATCTCGGCTGAGTTGAACTTAGGTGTAATCAAACAGGGGTTATTGTGATTAAATTACTTTATTTTTAAATTCACAACTGCTGGCCGTGGGTTTATTTGTAATGTAGGCGAGATTTATTATAAGTATGGTTGTTTTCCTATAGGTAAATCTAGCATAGGTTATTTCTATTTTCAAGAAAAAAACAAACGGGTTATGAAAAATTTTAAAAGTATGAGGGAACAGAGACAACTGTACAAACATAGAATGAGTAGTGATTCAGCCAAGTGTTTTCCTAAATGGGAGTGATTCCTTAACGTTTGTTACTATAGAGAAAGATCAAGTTAAAAGTTGTATTTGAGAGTCAAATATTTGCAATTTGGAACAGTTCTTTACATGATGATGATAAACCAATTTCAGAATTGGCAACATTTTATTTCACCATACATTTCGCCTTGTTAGGTCATCAGCAGGAGTATCGGCTCAACAAAAGACGATGTCACGGCGAGGGTGCCCAAATCTGCCAACTTAATACTTTTTACACTATTTGCCGTAGGCATTTGGCGAAACACAATAACACTTAACAAACACATTTTGTTAAACACTTGTTTCTTATTTCGCAAACAAATTTATTTTTGCATATTTTAATTAAAAAATTTGTCCAAAAAGCTTAAAAAATCATTCGATCGATTTCGACTTGTTCGGCCATCAAGTGATTTTTTAATCTTTTTGGGCAAATTTTTAATTAAAATATTCAAAAATTTAATTTTTTGCGAAATAAAAAAAACAAGTGTTTTAATAAAATGTGTTTGTTAAGTATTATATTATGATGAATTACTTTGCGACCATTGGTAGTAAAACAGGATTTGAAACAATTAAGTTGCAAGTTTATCAAGTAGTTTTTTCTTAAATGTTAGGTATTATTTAAGAAAAGGCTTCTAGAAAAAATGTTTATTATGAAAATGAAACAAATGTAGTTGTACATAATATCCTTTCCAACAATTAAATTGAAACAGACGGACAATTACAATAGGTTTATTTTAATATTTGAAATTTTATCTAGCATCCTTTTCTCAAAAACTGCTAATAGGTACAGACTAGAATACATTGATCATTAGATCATTCATCAAGAACATACATATTTTATTTTCTGCTGACCTTGAATCTCGAGGAATCTTTGTGGGAATAGCTCACAAAACAGCCACAAGGTGAAATTACATTGTAAACTGGTATAAAAAATAAACTAAAGTGCTTGAAAGTATTACGTTGAAGTTGCTCGTTATTAGGACAAATGCATGATATGTGCGTTTTGGCTGTGCTATAGCAAGTACTATAGCAAAGGCTACAAGATAACATTTCGAAAAATTAAAATAAACCGGATGATCCACCTGTTAGTATAGTGAATAATGATTTGCTAGTAGTGTATAATGTTTGTTAATATAATTGAACCAACAAAAGTATGATGAGTATTTTATTCAACAGTCGTGGACAATAGTATATTATTCAACGGGAATATAATGATGGCTGTTATTCAAGAGGATGACGTATACGTCACGAGTCGTTAGCCGAATGTCGTAAAGTGTCTCAGTAAATAACAGCCATTATATGCAAATAGAATATGTACTATAATTTGTCCACGACAATTAAATTGAGGACAGCAACAGTTGTTTTATTTCCATATTTTAAATTTTATCTATAGTAGTATTATCTTAAAAACCTGCAATATGCACTGATAAGAATACATATATCATTCATTGGTAACGTCTTTCATTTATGTTGATCTTAAAATTTGAGAGACTTTTGTGTAAATCGTTCTCAAAACAGCCATACCAGGAGAAATAAAATTGAAAAATGTTATAACGAGTTAGTTAAAGTGTAATGGTTTTTCGGTAGAATAAAATACTCAATATACTTTTGTCTCTTCAACTATTATTTACTTGAAGTAGTAACTAATTATGATTGAGTACTAAAGGTGTAAGTAGAATTAGCGATACAGAGATAACATACATTGAAAAAATACATTGCCCGCCGGGGTTCACAACATGAGCGTCAGCGTTGAAGCGACGTACAACATTGACGAATGTACAACATTCAGTTTTGATTGAAATTAATTTAATAACAGTTCTAAAAAATTTTGTACCAAAATATTAAAATCAAAATAGTTCGTAGAAGCGCAGCGACGACGACAAAATTAGTTCGTTCAAATTTTGTACGAATATTGAGGAACCCTATAGCATAATACTTCTAGCGAGAAACCATTTGATGCACTTTAGTTAAGTTATAATCGTTTACTATGTTAGTGCGTGTTTCAATTGGTTTAAATGCCGCATAAAAAGTTAAAAAGTTAAAAATTGTGGTGAATAAAAATGTCAAACTTTTTATCTGCTTCAAGAGCTGATAAAATTTTTATGTGGAAAACATTTGGCTGACAAATATATTTGTTTGTAAACAGAAAATTGTCATGTACAAATTTTGAGAAAAATCGTAATAATTTAGATGTAAACTGACCATAATTAACTAATATACATTTAAGTATTTATTTTACATTTAAATATGCTATATACGTTCATAATTACACATAAAATAAGCAACCATGTTATTGTCAAAATTTTAACCAATTGAAACAGATAAAAAGTTAAAAAGTTAAAAAAAATTTACCACAAATAAATTTTTAACTTTTTAACTTTTGATGCGGTATTTAATCCAATTGAAACACGACCTTATTTCACCTTGTATGGCTGGCTAGACCTATTGGTAGTTTAGAAGGAAAGACTACTAGACCAAATTCCATTTATGAAAATAAAACATCTATAGTTGTACACAAGTAACATTTTGAATAATTAAATTTAAACGTCAACATCGTTCAAAATATCAAAATATCAAAAATAGTTAATTGACGTGGACAAAGTATTATGTTCTACTACTATACAGTTCGTCTCTTGACTTTTTCCTCGTGAATAATAGCCCTCGTTATAAGGTCATAGCCTACTTGAATATAACGGCAGTTATTGGTTACTCAAATATTCACTACACTCCTCTCCCTCCATAATATTCTCGTTGCACAATATACTGGGTGGCTGAGACCAAGTGTTATCAAATGAAAACGCTGTAATTTTTTTAATTTTGATTATTTTTTATTTAAATTTCGTGGAATATGTTGAAAACATATTACATTTTATGAATAACATGTTACTGCTCGATATGACCTCCTTTGGCTCTGATTATTTGATTCAGTCTTCCATAGAAAGCATTGCATGCTGACCGAACGTGGGCTTGCGGAATTTTATTCCATTCTCGAACAAGTGCTGACTTCAATGCATCAACACTATCGTATTTTTTAGTAGACACCTTACTCTCCAAAATGGATCATGTGGAGAAATCCATGGGATTGAAGTCTGGTGAATATGGTGGCAATTCTTTCGACGAAATCAGCCGCGGAACGCAATTTTGTAAAAATTTCTGTGTCGCTCGAGCTTTGTGTGGCGGTGCCGAGTCCTGTTGGAATGTCCAACGGTTCGTACTAAAGTGTTTACGTGCCCAAGGTAGCAAAGCATCGTTTAGGATCTTTTGGCGGTACACCTCTTGGTTTACCTTGACTCCATGTTCGATGAAAACCAGAGGAGTGCGTCCATCTGCAGTCACTGCAGCCCAAACCATAACATAAGCTGGTGATTGCTTGCGCATGGCAACTCTTGTGTCCAAACTATCGTTGGACTTGTGCTCTAACCAAACACGATCATTTTGTTTATTCACATACTGTTGAATAGTGAAAATTTTCTCATCAGAAAAGACAATTTTTGGAATCTCATCACGTTCGGTCAGCATGCAATGCTTTCTATGGAAGACTGAATCAAATAATCAGAGCCAAAGGAGGTCATATCGAGCAGTAACATGTTTTTCATAAAATGTAATATGTTTTCAACATATTCCACGAAATTTCAATAAAAAATAATCAAAATTAAAAAAATTATAGCGTTTTCATTTGGTAACACTTGGTCTCAGCCACCCTGTACTATTTAATTAAATTAGAAGGGGTAATTTTGTTATATTCACCGTGTTGTTTTCACCATATATTTTGTTGGGTGCTCGCAAACGTTCTATATAGAGTTAATTGAACGACCTACATACATATGTAGAAAATTAAGACGTTGCAATTTTCGCGGCACATGCAATATAATTTCTCAAAGTGTGTATAAATTAAATTTAAAACACTTTGTTTTTGATGGGCGGTCTTTATGCAAAATTTTGTTGATTTTGCAAAGCTACATTAATTGATTTAGAGAGAAGTGCATTTCTTGTACTAAAATTTCGCCCCCCCCTTTATCGATCAATCAATTAATGATTGTGTAAATACCGTGCCAAATGTTGGGAAAGGGGTCAGTTTTGGCAATAATTCTAAGTTATAGTAAATAGTGGTTTAAATTTAAAAAGTGCAGAAGCGGAAGTATTAATTTGAGTTAAATAAAGTTAAAATTTAAAGTAATAAAGTGTTTTGAGTTCCTTTTAAAAATTTGTTAAGTGAGTTGCAGCAGATATATCAATCTAATAATATTGGTGAGTATGCCTAACAAATTTAATTAACTCAAGCAACACCGATCTGTCGAGTGTATGTTCAAAAGCAACAGTGCTTTAGACATTTCGCACCCTTCTGCCAATGACATTTTGTGGATCTTTTAAATACTTAAAATACTTACTAACAATTGGGCCCTTAAAATAAATAACTTAATTTTTTCTGTTATTCTAATACCTAGTTTAGGGTAATCATGTTACCCTAAACTATAAAATAAACAACCACGGAGGGCATGCTTAAGTTTCTGAGGCACTAAATCCAGTCAAATTTCGTCCGAAATGTGCGGTAATCTAGATTACCACTCGCGTACTCCAATCACCCATGACCAAAATGTACCTCTACCGGCTTGAGCTGTGGGTACCTAAGCCACATGGCGTGCAACAGCGAGTGATAACAAAATCTATGAAACTGATTTGCTTCTACGCAAGCTATTTTCGAGATTTTCTATCTTTTTGCCGTCTAATTTTCTTATTCGAGTGCATAGTTTTTAGGCAAAAACATAATTCTTTATATAGGTAGTAATTTGTTATTTTAAATAAAATTTAAATTTAATGATTTGAACATTTTTTCAATTAAGTTATTTTTTTCTTATAATGATATAAATTATCACTTCGCAGTAATTGTTAGTTTCCATGAATACCTAGAATTTATGGCTTATTTAAAATTTGGATAACATATATATCAAAGCAAATAGCTTGTCTTCAGTTATTAACAAAAAAAAAAACGTTCTGAATAAAGATATCAGCCTATTAAAAATATCCCATGTACTCCTTCGTACTAGACTATTAAACACGCGTTATCAAAAATTATGACTTACTTGATCATAAAAAAATTGATTACTGTTGTTAAGAAAACTCAATAAAAGCTTTGAAATAAAGTTATCATAATCCCCATTCACAGTATCCATGTTCTACAAAAAAAATCCAGTTTATCTTTTACGTATCTAAGACTTTGTAATCGCAACTAAGTCTGTTTTTACAATGTATCTGAATTTTGTGTAAGATAACTACTATATCCCTTTTTCAACCAAAAAAAAAAAAAAAATGTGTCAATTTAAGTCCAAACCGCACAAATGTGTGAGTAAAAAGTCATAGCATGTAATGGCGTTTTTGATAAAAAAATTTCGCTTGATTTGAAGTACAACCAACACAATTGTGTGTATATAGTGTTTTTTCGGACGAAAATAAGTTTAAAAAGAATGCACAAATGTGTAAGTTGGGTCAAAACACATACAAAAATAAATTTTTGGCATGGTACTTTTGCCTTACCCACACAATTGTGTTACCGGGCAGTAAAAGGGATATAATATGCGACCAAAAACAAAATCTTGTAAGAATTGAATTTTCCAGTCACACGCGACTTTTTTACGATGTTCACACTTGTCTTTCGAGAAAAGCCAAATAATAATGAAAAAATAAATCGTTAATGGGTAATAGGGAAGAAACAAGGACAGATTTATTTTTTATATAAACCCTATTTGATGTGTTTTCGTAAAATTAAGCAATAAAATTTAACAAGAGCGGAATTTATGAAATGAGAACTATGTACAAGAGAAACTACATATAGATGTACTCGACATCACACGTATTTTCATTATTATTATAAATTCTCCGTTGATAAATTGGAATTATTTAGTAGTGTTTCATTCCCAGACCCTTGAGGTTAGACACGCGATTTCTCTTTTATTTTTCTTGTGCGTTATAATTTTGTAAAGCTTTGTTTACCGTGAACTAAAACATCATTTTGTTTTGATTATAGTGATGTGCCCAATGTTTGCTCTCTTCAAAAATGTCTATTTAGTACACAAAATTTCCCCGTTTTGAAAAATTCTCGATTTCTCAAATTCATTTTGATAATATCTCCAAAATCTCATTCCGTTTTGGTCCATGCATATCACATCCCATATAATAAACTCCAAAATTGAGAAAACACTGGAAAATTGGAAAATTTACAAACAAATGCCTCATATCACGAAATAAGCAAATATAAAAAAAGATATGAAAATAAGAAATACTCGACAACAAACAGAGAAGTGAAAATTTATCAAATGCGATATCAGTTTATTTCTAACCGTTGAACATAACGCACAGTAGTCTTTTCTTTACATTATGTATTGACAAAAAACATAATAAAATTATTTATAAATAACAATAAATTTAAAGAAAATCAAGAATAAAATTCTACTGTCGGTGGTAATCGCGGGATATATTTTGTTCTTTCAAGTTTTCTTCGTATTGTCTTTGTGTCAGAAAAACGACAGTGTTATTTGTTAGTATTATTTGTTGCTGGGTTTATCTTTTTCATTCACTGTCGCAAACCAACCGGAAAGATTAAAATAATATAATAATGAATGTCATAAAACTGCGGCATTTTAATGTTTATGTATAAAAAAAATTAAATATCATTGCCAGTGTTTTGAATTTAGTTATAAATAAAATCAAAAATTTGTGAGCTTTTTAGGTGGAAAAATAAAAAAATTATGTGGTGAATTTATTTTGAGTGAAAAATCACGATAATATTTTATGTCTGTGACTAAAGCAGTGTTGAATGATTAAATTAAATTAAAATTAATTAAATTTGAAAATTTTCAAGAATAAGAAATGATATATCAAGACGATTACGAGATAAATAACCATAATCAACAAAGATATTCACCCTAAGCCGGATATCATCACAGTAATAATTGTAATTTTCTACTTTAATTTTAATTAAATGTAATTTTAGTTTCTCATTTTATAATTCGCTTCTTTTTAAATCAAATTCAATTGAGTCGAGTAGATTGGATTTACTCATAAAATCATAATATCTTGAAATCTTTATTCTTATTTTTTGTGTTTGGTTGAAAACCTTTTTTTTACAACATTCGACATTGAGGGATGGGATTGAAAACAAAAAAATATAAATAAAACAAAATTTCCATGCTTTTTTGGAAAAGAATTTTATTTATTGTTCGTGTGTAAAATGGAAAAATAAAATTGATTTTCCATTTTACAATCCTAAAATATATTTCTTTACCATGCATATTATTATACCCTGACAGTCAAGAAAAAAGAGAACATGGATATAATGTTTTTCATGATGTTTTGGTACAAGTGGGGTTATTTTTTTTTTTAAGATAAAATGTGATGTAATTGGGTAAATAAAAGTGAAAAAAATGTAATATGATTTTGATGACAGTAATTTGAGAGAGTTGAAGTGAAGAAACATTATCTAATCCAATAGAGTATCAAAATTTTGGTAGAAAATCAATAATCTACTTTCTGCACATGCTAATTTTTTGAAAATTATACAGTTTAAAATTTGTAAATAGGGATACCAATGATTGTTGATTGAGCAAAAATTACTCTTTTCTGTTAGCTCGTGTATAATGGTATATCGGGTAAATACTTTATTTGCTCTTGAAAATAGTAACTCAAACAAATTATTGCCAAAATTATCGCAAGCTATGCGTTATGTGTTACAGATATAGTTGAGTTAGCAATTGTAATACAAGACACGCGCAACCCCGTCGTATTTTAGGAAAAAAATTAAAAAAAAACTTTTACAAGAACAAAAACGAGAAAATACAAATTCAACACGTTAAGTTTTATCCCTCATAGAACAAAATTCCCAATTTCGATAAATAATCGAAAATTAATGATCTTCCTCTACGTAAAATCTTTGATAACTAAACATAAAATAAATAAATAAATAAAAAAAATAATTAAATGAAAACTCAATATATCTGCACGATATCAGCAATCGAGAGGAAAAATAACCATAAAATCAGAAAATAAAGTTTTTTTGGTTTGTTATTTAAGAAATTTTGGAATGCTGTTCATATCTTTACACATGCCTAGCAGTAACGCCAAATCTAAACCATTTATACAACTACACATAGAAATAACTAAACAATTTATAAATAAATCAATAATTATGTAAGAAAAATCATTCAAGGGAAATCGTGAGAAAAACTTTTCACAAAACAATACGAATACCAAACATTTTTATAAATAAATTTGTCTATTTGTATGTATAGACAAATACGGTTTTATATGATTTTCCATTTTCCACAGCACACACATACATACATAGGCAACTAGAAAAATCATTTAATATTCGTGGTTGATGGATATGTTTGAGAGGTATGAAGAAGAAATTATAACAATAAAATGGAAAAACCATGAAAAGCACAACGGATGGTCTCATGAGATATTCACGTATTCCATCAAACTTAAAATGAAAAGGTATTCGTATTTATCATGACCTTTTTTTGTTTTTCGTTCATTTTCCCTGATTGGTGTTGTTATTGTTATACATGCCAATTCATGTACAAATAGATTGTCGACGTACGTACATTTGATTTCGATAGAGAAAATCTAGCGGCGAGGGGTAGCCTGTGTGTTGTTTTTTTGAAAAACCTATATGATGTACAATAAAAGGGATGAAATTTTGTTATTCTAATGTGTTCGGGTAGATGGATATGTAGGGCAAAAATACCTATATAGTATATATTGCTCATTGTATAAAGCAGTACAATGTTAAACCATTCAACCGATGATTTAAGATAATTAGTATCATATAATTGACCTAATTTGGGATATATATTTTTTTTTAATATAATCGATGTATGTCATTTAACCCCCACCATAAAACATTAGATAACAACACGAGCATATATTACAATTAAACATTTTCTTTCATCAACATCGTTATTTTGGAGCGTCTAAGCTCTTTGCCACTGCAAAGTCAGGCCTCTGAATACTATGAAAGATAATGAATGTACATATTCACGATTAATTCTGCTTTATACAAAGTTTGGTGGATCTCTTATCGTTTTTTAAATTAATGTTGATTCATAATTTATGATATATTATATTCATTTCACACCTGTATGCCAGAAATATTTAAAAGTATAGGAATACCGGGTGGCATATAAAATTTTGAACTACCTGAGTTTTCGACTCGAAAGTATTTTCTTTTCTTAGAAGCTAGAGTTTTTTATCACACCCTTTTTGAATAAAATTTAACCCAAATTCACCATTTTAGAATTTAATTTAAATTTATTTATTTATTTGTATTGAAATAAGTCTACATATTTGACTTGAAATATATTAAACTAAGAATAAAAAATTAAATAAATCCGCGTTGGCACTTACAAAACTTCAAATAATTACCAAGGAAAAGTGAGATATACATCATGTGAGATATTTAGTCTTTCTCGGATACAATTTTCCCAATAGGTAAGTACACAATAGTGAATGAAATGACAAGTAGTTGCAGACCAAAAGTAGTTGCAGTTTAGGGAACATTGGAATGCCTTGATGTTTTACGCCTTGATCCAGCTAATTCACCTCTTTTTGCATAAGGTATTGCAACAATTTAATATAGACTACTTCCCAAGTAATTTTTCGTCAAGTATTATGCTGGTCCGAAATTACATTAAAATGCTGGAAAATTTATTCCAATTTTATTTATTTCATTTCTTGCTTTTCATTCTATTCGTTTTCTTTTTATAGTTAGGCACAATATATTTTCTATATACAAGATTTTAATCTTGTCAAAAATGTTCTATTTTTTTTTATTTTTTTTTTTTTGTTTTTTATAATCGGATTATTAACAAAAAGTAGACGAAAATGTTAAACATTATTTGTTTTGATAACAAGTTCACAAAAAATATTCTTTTGCTACGAATTCATTGATCAGACAAGAAGATATAAAATTAAAATGATACTAAGACTATGTAGTGGTATGTTATGTGGGTGGCTTGGAGCTAATTTTTGTAGACTTAGAGAAACAAGTTCCGATGAAAAATTAAAGTAAGTTATTTCTATGTTGTTTTGGCGTAAAAAATATTTACTTTAATGTATTTATATTATGGAAAATGCTTGAAAAATTAGTACAATATGTAAATACTAATTCGTATATTGACGAAATTTATCAGACTGGCACTTTTTTAGTAAGCAACGCCAATTAGTTTTGCATTATGGACAGTGTAGCCAACGAATAGTATTTTATTTAGTTATAGTATATTATTAATATAGAATAGTATATTATTAATATCTGTCAGAGTTCTTAATAAAAAGCTTTACTACTTAAGATATCTTTTGTAGTAAACAATAATAATAAGAATAATAATCTTCATTGTATCGGATGCCGAGATTACAATTATTTCCGTTTATATACAATGTTGTATAATATTTGTGAAAAGAACATCTTCTTGTTCATACTTCGGAATATACGAGTAACGCCAATAAAAATTGGAAAATTAAAAATCAATTGCATCATAAATATGTATGTACCCGAAATATGTTTATTGTAACAACCTATTGACCTTACGTTTTAAACATTAATAAAATATTAAATACATAATTTATGTTTGCGTGATAAAAATTAATGAAAAATTAAATAAAATACAAAAACAAAATATTTTATGTCACTCGCTTCCCTCCAAATTAAAATTGTTCTCTTGTGCACTTGAATTTATGAGGGGAAAATGTACGTTAGACAATTTGCCCAAAGTACTATTATTTTACATTGATTAAACGAATTAACGAATCAAGGCGTATAACCACGTATTATATTTTTGATGTATCTTAAATTTCAAAGGGGTATCCACTTTTAATCAAAAAATGTAATTACTTTTTCGTTTCGTATACAGCAACTACATATAAAACTAAGTAATACGAGTATACTTTGTATGAAACTTAAAAAAATTAAGCAACAAAAGTACTGTATGGAAAATGTAAAACGAAAAATTAAAAATTCAAAAACTTACTTCTCGTAGAGTATGTATATTACTTAGTGGTGCTTGTTTTTTTTTTGTGAAAAAAACGACACCAGAAAATTTATGTATTTTATATTCTTCATTTTCTTGTCATAAAAAATAGTGGGATGAACATGATTTGCTAAAAAATAGATGTGCATACCCTTGATAAACACATTTCACACTTGTTTTTTTATTTCGCAAAAAAATTAAATTTTTGAATTTATTAATTAAGCAATTTGCGAACGAGTTTAAATAATCACTCGACGATTTCGACATGTTAGGCCATTATCAGGAAGATCTACTGAATTGTAAAAGTAAAAATTTACCTAGTTATATATAGCAGAAAAAAGGCAAAAAATAAATAAAAAGAGACACCAAAAAAATAGGCAATAAAAATTAATCTATTGATCGTCCCTACCATCTGTTGTTTATACGGAAAAATTAATAATAAAAAAGGATAGCAGGTAAGCGATTAGTCGTCGGCTGAGTAACACAATTCAAGGTATATTAAGGGTATATATATATATATATATATATATATATATATATATATATATATATATATATATATATATATATATATATATATATATATATATATATATATATATATATATACACTTCCCGATCATTAAATATAGTTGAAATTAAGTTATTTTTAGATAATAAAATAAAAACATAAAATTTGTCTTAGTTAATACAGTCAATAACCAACATAGCGCAGCAAGTGTATTTTGACATGTTTGACTTGGAATAGACAATACAGTATTCATCGTTTATATTTTGCTGTAAAGTTGAAAAATACGCTTGTATATAAACGAGAATAATGAAACTCTTTCTTTGGTCCCCCTTATTTTATTTGAAACTGGAAATCTCATCTATTTTGAAGCTAAAAATTAATTAGGTGTAAGTTTATACAAGACGCAAATAAAAAAACTAAATCGAAGAGATACATACATAATTTAGTTTAATGTCTATATTTAGAAATAATATGATTGTTGAGATATGATATTTATTATTTAATTAAGGTCAAAAATGTTACCAATAATTTTTAATAGGAGCAGCAGTTGTTATACTGAAACAATACCTTATTGGTTGTCGCACTTTGTCGTTGTTGATTTTATTTCCTTCCTCAATATTTTAATATGGATAAAGAGTTCAAATATGTTAGTTGAATCTTATTTCCCCTAGATCACATTATAATTTTAATATCAGCTAGCAAAGAAAATGTTACACACATTTAACAACAAAAAAGCCAAACACAGTATCTCATAAATTAACTATTGGATTTGAACCGTTCTAGGCAACATAACATATAGCAGATCATGTGATATAGTCCTCCATCATGACTGTGCTGTCGCAAACCGAACAACTGCAAACTTGATAAATAAAAATTCCAACGTGTTTTGTATGTGTAATACCTGTGTTGTACTCATGTAAGTATTACAACCAGAAAAGCAGGATTTGCAGTTCAATTTAATATTACTGAGAAATTCTCGCAATTTGAACAAGGAATTTCGAATAATCGCAAAGTTATTTAAAATTTATTTCAGTACATATGACTTTCGCATAACGTACAAATTCAGTAAAATAGACTTATCACATACCATTTAACCTACAGATTTGAATAGCTAAACACCTAGGATGCGTATATATATATACACTCGCAAGAAAAAGTCTGCGTACACCAGCCATTAAAAAATGTTCTCACAAAAATAAACAAACAACGTAACTTTTTGACATACATTTATTTTGTTTTATATTCATTGACCTATTCTATTTCAAAATATGTCAATTTAACAAAAATCCAAAAACAAGTACACAAAAAATTTAACTAAACAAAAGTAAGTATCAAAAATTAGACGGAAAAAGTCTGCTTACAGCAAATCAAGGTGTAAAAGTTTATTTATTTAACATCTTCAAAAAGTAAATTAATAACTGGTAGGGTATCTTTTTCTCTGAATAACTTCTTTTAATCTTTTACTCATCGATCGGACAAGATTTGAGGTTTCCGCCTCACTGATTTTGGACCACTCGCTTTGTAGTACATCCCTCAACATATTTATGGACGTTATGTTATGTCAGTGAATTCTGCGTTCTAATAAATCCCATACATGGTCTATGGGATTTAAATCGGGTGATTGTGGAGGTGTGTGCAGTTGTTTTGGTACGTTATATGACAACCATAACTTTACAATCCAAGCGGAGTGCTTTGGGTCATTGTCATGTTCAAATATGTATTTGGCATGCAAGCCTTAATTTTCAGCACTTCGTTTTAAATTTTGTTTTAGAATATTTAAATAGCCCTCTTTAATCATAGTCAATAAATTGTAAATGTCCCACACCTCTACTCGCCATACACCCCCAAACCATTACTCCACCACCTCCATGTTTTATAGTTGGTATTAATTTTCTTTATTTATTGTTAAACCTGTTTTCCTTCATATAATATTCCGTTCTTTTATACCTAAAATGCAAAATTTGCTCTCACCTAAGAAAATAACTTTCTCCCAGACCTGGTTTGGCTTATTAATATGTTCATTTGCAAATTTAATTCTTTTTAACCGATTGATTTCTGATATAATATACCCCTCTTTTCAGGACAAATTTTTTTATTTTATTTTGTTATTGAACTTTATTTCAATTCTTGCAATCTGAGAAGCTGTTGTTTTTAGATTTTCTTAACCGTTCTTATTATATCACATTTTTTACGACATGATCGTTTCCAAGGATGGCCGCTGTAAGAACTCCTGTTTTTTTTAAATTATTCAATACTCTCTGAATAGATGAATGTGTCCTTTTCACTAATTTTCCAATTTCCCGAAAACTTTTTCCTTCTTTCCATAAATTTGTAATTATTTTAAGCTCACTTACGGCAATTTCCTTTCCTTTTGGTTCCATAATGCAAAGCTTTCACAGGAAATAATTAAATTGCTTCCGCCAGCTTTCAAATCGAGACTTTAAGCATGTTTAATAGTAATAGCGAATAAAACAATATTATTTACGAGTCAAAATGTGATGGAAATTTCCTAACTGTATAATCGTACGCAGACTTTTTCCGCTCAAATTTAGTAGTTTTTTTCTATTTTATTGATTTTCTTTTGTGTCTATTGTTTTTACTTTTGTTTAACTGCGTATTTTAAAAGAGTATAGAACAATAAATGAATGCAAAATAAATATAAGAAAATATATTATTGTTTTGTATTTTTCTTTAAAAAAGATATAAATATTGTAAAATGTACGTAGACTTTTTCTTGCGAGTGTATGTAACAATGTGTAGGTTACAATGTCGTAATTGGTTCTGCAACTGATAAACTTTATTTTGGTGAAACAGCATAAATCACCAAATTTGAAAAAATGTTGTTTATGTCTAAAACAATATCAATTTATAATTCAAATTAGCACCCTCAAAATATATTTTAGTTCAATTTTAAAATATATTATTATGCAATATGTGAAACAAATTAAAACAATTAAAACATATAACATCTCGAATACTAACTGTCTCAGCATTGAAACATAGGCAAGTGGTAGATAGCTGCGTTAGAGACTATATTTTATTTAAAATCGTGGTAAACTCATCGGAACTATAAATAATTTGTTCTCACAGTTATCTTGGGAATTTAGACCATTTGGCGGTTCAAGAGTATTCAACGAATTTAATTTATTTGAAAATGTAGCAGTCCGAATATAATTCCATTATCTATTTAAAAAATACTTCGAAATTATTATTTAAAAAATCTTTCAAATCTTTTCCGTAAAGATGGAAAAAATCGTATCTTAGATGTTACAGAGGACCTTACAATTTTAAAGGAAATTCTATTGTTTTTTGAGGCCATATTGACAAAATACATTTTCTTTAACGTTTAGCATAACTGATTATCAGCCAGGCACCCACCGTCAATCTAGTAGAGTTTCAGCGCAAAGTCATAACAGCATTTGAAACACATCGAGTACAGGTTGGCTTTATTGATTTTTCCAAAGCATTGTACCCAGGTCAACATCCCGTTATAGTACAGAAGCTTAAGTTGTTTATACATTTCTACTATTTTTGCAGCTTGGATAGAATCGTGTTTGGCCGGTGTAACTCAACATGTTAAACTAAATCGTATGAAGTTGTACCGATGTTTCTTAAAGTGTTAAGCAGGGGTCACACCTTGATTCACTATTATTAACAACAATAGTTCTAAATGATTGGTTGGACGTTTTATATTATTCCAAGAGTCTAATATATGTCGAAGATCTTAAAGCATTTCGCCGAGTTTTTAAAAAATCTGTTGTTTTGGTATTGCAAGGTGATGCCGTTTCATTATTGGAAAGTTGCTGCATAAAAAGTTGGAGCTGAATCTAAAGAAATCTGCAGTAGTCTTTCTGAAGGGAGAAAACAATTTCGAAGGATTAAAAAGAAGCATTTTTCATTTAAAGTTGAGTTTAAACCTCATATAAATAAAATAATTACAAAGTAGTCGTCTGTGCCCGGTTTTATATAGCGTCTAAATACTAATAACACGATTTTGGTATGGGTTCCTTATTAATCAGTATATATAGTGAACAAATAGTAGAACAAATTCAAAATTGTTTAATAGACTTCAATGCTTGGATAATTTACTTAATTTGAAATATGATATGCCACGCAAAAGGTGAGTTTTACGGTTAGAACCTATTATCATGTGTTCTCGAATAATAAAAAACCAAAAAGATTCATATTATTAAGGGGGAAAGGTTTTTAAGTTTTACAAAGAAAGGAAAGGCAAATTTGGAATCATTTACGATTGCCAAAACAAACTGCGAAGTATCCCAAAATGTAAATACAGGTATAAAAGTCGTTTTGCGCTACACGATTTGATTGCAATATTTTCCCTGATTGGTAGTCTTAAGCTATTTAAGAGCAGGAAATGTTTTCTGGATACAAGTTCACAAGAATTGTTAGAAATTTTGTTTTAATTTCCAAAGCATAGTTATTTTGCCACTACGCATTGAAGGTGTTTTTTTACAAATTGCCTAAAGCATGTTATTATTTCATGTAGTTTTTATTCCTCTTTTTTACTCAGTGCACACTGCACAGGTACCCGCAACGCAAACCGCATTTATCTTTCAAGTTAAAATCACAGCACGATATTCAATATTTTCCAATCTTTTAAATCTTCAAAACATGTGTTTATAAACACACTGACAGAAATTAAATGAAACAATTGATCTGCATAAAATCTACTAATTATTTGTGGGTAGATTAACTGATGTTATTGAACACCCCATATTGGTTGCCATTGACAGCATGCCTAAAAGTGTTTTAGAGCTATCAGCAACAAAAAATATAATACAAATTCAAACTAAATTTGTTTTTGTCAGATAATGAAGCAAACGTGGTTCTTTCTTTCATCAATTGCATTCTTTCATTAACTGGAGATAGTAGAACAAATTTTGTCCGCATCTTGTGCCTAAAATGCTGTTTGCAATCGAAAGATGTTCTATTCTGCTTCAAAAATCAATCATTTAAGGCCTCTGATACGAAAATAATAATGATACGAAATTCCACGAGAATGGAAGAATTCTAAACGAGTGAAGCGGAGTTTTGCAATCAGTCGAGAGCAAAAAGCATTTAAGTCACGAGATTTGAAAAAGATTTTTCTATAATCCTTCAACTTAGATTCGCCTGCGACGACGGAAATAAACAAATTTGCTTACATTTTCTGTTTAAAAATTTCTACATTGAAGTTTTATTTGATTTTCGAACGAGCATGTGATTATCTTTTAGCTCTAATGCGTTAAAAAATTTTGGGTATGCTGTCAATGAAAACCAATATAAGCTTCGGACAGTTCAAAAAATAATGCTTTTATGAATGCTATAGTAGAAGTGCTTTGATAAACAACCATTATTTTTTTGAAAATCAGGCCAGCAACTACATAAATATTTGTATCGTCATCAAGTTGGCGTTTTTCTTATAAAAGTAGTAATTTTTAGCATAGTAATTTTATAAAAATATCCGCTCCTAAGATTATAATCCCGGGATTCAACTGATTGAAATGTTGGTTAGCAAGCTGTAAAGACTGAATGTTTTCGTAATTTTTTAGCTCTACTGTAATCGGAGGAAGTTCAGGAGTCAAATTTTGCGTTATGGGAGCACTTAACGATAAGTAGAAATTATCTGGTGCTAAAATATGTAGTTGAACAGATCTTTTAGATGCATCTATCTTTCTAAGTCCGATCACACCAATTACGGATACCGCCCTGTTCTATTCTCACGCTCGTAATAATATGACTAATACGTCGGGAAATTAAATGTACTTCAATATACCTTGAATTTCGAGGCGATGACTAATTGCCTACCTGCTATCTTCCTCTTCCTTTTCTCTTTTTTTTTATTACTAACTTTTCCGTATAAACAGCAGGTGGTTGGGACGATTAATTGATTAATTTTTATTGCCCATATTTTGTCTCTCCTTCTTTTATTTCTTTTTTGCCTTCTTCCTATTGCATCCTTTTTGAACAAATTTTTTAATTAAAATATTGAAAAATTTAATTTTTTGCGAAATAGAAAAACAAGTAATTAATAAAATGTAAGTTAGTTTCGCCAAGTGCCTATGGCAAATAGTGTAAAAAGGATCAATAATTGGAATATAACCGATTAGGTCAGAAACTTCACCTCTAAGAAGACCCTTAAATAGTTGAAACTTATGAGAATCAGATAATGCAACATTCAAATGAACGGAAGATTTGTAAAGGTCCTTGCACAATGGCCATTGACTATAATTCCCGAGAATGGCTTAAACACAACAAATGGTAATTTATACTTTTTACACTATTTGCCGTAGGCACTTGGCGAAACACACTTATACTTAATAAACACATTTTTATTAATCACTTGTTTTTGTTTCGCAGAATATTTTTCAAAAAGTTTAAAAAATCACTCTGAGAGTTCTGTGTATTGTATTCTGCGAGTATTCAGTTCTGTATTCTGCGAAACAAAAACAAGTGATTAATAAAAATGTGTTTATTAAGTATAAATGGTAATTTATCATTCTGCTTTGTTTAAGCTAAGTTATTTTGCCTGAGACCCTGAGAGTGATTGTATTTATATATACAACGCTTATAACTATTTTGAATAATAATTATATTTGCGATTAAAAAACTAAACTTTTTAAATCTTTATTTTTTAATGATTGGCTGTAATATTTACTTTTTGAAGGTTTTTTTTTCTAAGAAATATTGTCAGATACTCGTATTAAAGAAAATATTGCAAAAGCTCCATTTGTTGGTTTCGAAACTTTGTAGTTTTAGAATTTCATCTCAAATTGATCAAAGCTTTTTCAATGAATATGTGTTAGATTTGGTACAAACTCGATAATAAGCAACACTTGATAATTGCAATACTCTATAATTGCATCACTATAAATTGTGCACTAAAAAACTCTAGAATTGCATCCATGCCAAATTAACCTCGATAATTGCAACTTATTCAATTCAATTTCCGCAGAAAATCGTTAAAATTGAAAAAGAAATATTGAAATGCATATGTGAGGAAAACCAGCGTAATAAATGTAAATAGAAAGGATTCTCACGCAAAAATTCATACTCTTCTAGAACGAGTTGACCGTATGATAATAATTATTCAAAAATAATCCTCATAACCTAGTTTTCTCTTTATTTGTTAATGTGTAACTCGTGTGATCGGGTGTTTGTATTTAAAATCAAATTAAAAATGCGTTTAAATCTAAAACAAATGTGCGATATTCTGTCAAAATTAAATAAAAGTGTGTCTACAGTAGTTTTAGCGGCCGAGTATAAATGTAATAAATCAACAATATCACGGATAACAAAAAAAACTTTGTGAATTTCCTCGAATGGAACGAGCATTGTTTAAATGGTTTTTGATTCAGCGGGATCGACATATTCCAATTTCAGCTGATATTTTAAAGAAAAAGGCTAAAGCGTTACATACCAAGATTCAAGAACAACACACCGGTGAATTTTAAGCTAGCCTCGGTTGGTTCGAAGGCTTCAAGAAACGACACGGAATCAGACTCCTTAAAATTACTGGAGAAAAATTATAAAATAAACAATCCCAAGTTTGGATTTAACTCCTGACCAAGTATACAATGCGGATGAATCGGGTTTATTTTGGGGGTTTCTTCAAAAACAAAACACTCATTCACTTAGAGGAAAAATCTGCACCAGGTCGGAAAGACTCAAAAGCCACCGGCAGCCATAAATTGAAACCGTTTTTTATTGGATTTTTTAAACTTTTTAAAAATGTTCAAAATATTCTGCGAAACAAAAAACAAGAGATTAATAAAAATGTGTTTATTAAGTATAAGTGTGTTTCGCCAAGTGCCTACGGCAAATATTGTAGTGTAAAAAGTATAAATTATTTATTTTGTTAACTGAAAAACATAAAAAACATCGATACAATATCAGTATTAGTATATTATACAAAATTGAATAAATAGTGAGCGGATGCCATAGCAATCTATTTATGGATCAAACAATGAATTGGAATTTTGATAACCACAAACCATCGAAATTCTGTTATGTTCTGAATATCTAAATATTTGTAACCAAAATTCACTGTATTTTACGATTAATTCAAAAAATGAAAAGAATCTAGTGTCTACATATAATTAATTATTTAAAAAGATTTGCATACATTCTACCTAATCCAATTTGCTCTACTCTTATGCACGCTATTCGATTCTGTTACCATAGATACAGTTTGGGTTATCATGATTTTAAGCTAGTAGTATCTATCTAGTTTGTTTATTATTATTGCACAGTTATTGTTTACCGATCAATATACAACTATACATACTATTATATTGTTGGCTTAAATTTAAATCGGGTTCTTTCAAAGATAACTGTTAAGGGGACCACCTGTATGTATGTAGTGTATACTATAAGTATATAAGAGTACTCGTATGATTGAATAAAATTTAATGTATTTTGATATGGTTCTATTCAACTTACATTATTGTGTAAGTTGTTTGTTCTTGTATAATTAATTGGGATTGCTTTTTAATTATGTAACATTATACACATGCTATTGCAAAATTAGTTAGTATTTTTTGGATTTGCCAACCCCAGGCGGCAAAAACATATACCTAAATACTGAAAAAGAAGGATAATTTCTGAATGTCGGTTAAGTCGTTTGTCTCGAACTTGATGAAGTTATTAAGGCAACCAATGTAGCTGCCTGTGTTCGTGCTTTAAGAGGCTTCTAAACTAAATAATCTAGTCGGAATGAAATAATTTAAATATTTATGCGTACGCCGATTTTGTATTTCTCTCGTACCTACATTTGTGTGAGTGAGTAGAGCACACTATTGTGAATTGAAAGTTATACTGTATATCAAAACAATCTATTTGTTGTTTAAAATTAAATTATCAAAAACTAAGTCACATTAATCTTAAGATAATTACAGGGATCGTCGAAATGAAAGATCGAACAGCTAAAGCAATTTCTGAATTGTTTAAATCAAGTTTCAGTCATTCTTGTGCAAAGTAATCCAATGCTAAGCAATTTTGGAGAGTTCATTATTTTAGTATGAAGATTAGGATCGATCAGGATAGTTGAACATTTACGCATAAGGCGCTAACTTTTTATTCACACATTAAAAGAAAGTCATTGTATTTCTTAAAATTATAAAAATTATATATTTCAAATTATTTATTCAGCTTCGAAATGCAAGCAATTCATGGGATAGAGCCCTGTTGATTTGGACATTTCTGTGTTTAGAGTGTTCGGAGATATGTAGGGTTTTGTTAACCCCTCTCCTTAAAATTGATAGATTTTTATTTTTATTTTCTATTCTATTTTGGTTTCATAGAGCATGTGAATGTGGAATAAAAATATATCTCGTGTGGATGTGAATTTGTGTGGATGGTGTGGTTATGGGGGTGGTAGGAGTGGTGGTATGGGAGGTGAAGGGGGTGGGATGAGGTGTTTTGGTGTGGGAATTTGGAATTTGGTGGATGAGGGTTTGTGTGGGTGGTGTGTGTGTGGGTACGGAGGTGTTAAGGGGTGATGATATGAGTAGTGCGGTATAGGGTGGCGCGGGTGAGATGGGATTTTGGGGGCTTGAATTGGATAGTGGGTGGGGTGGTAATAATGTTTATAGTTCTTATATGTCTATAAAGAACTGTATAGGCAACAAAAATGCTTAAAGCGTTCGGCTCCGAACCTGTTGAGCAAATAAAGTTGTTTCTTTTTGTAGCCGTTTGCGTAGCAAAAAAAAACATCACCATTTGTCGACCCGTATACACAATTGTGTATGCAAATTTCGAATATGGAAAACAAATATATCAAACATAGAATTATGTGTAAATTGAAGACCAACCTACATATTTGTGTATTCTATTTAAAGAAATATTTTTCTGAACAAAATAATCGGAAATAAAGTTCAAGCAGCACAATTGTGTGGGTTTCCTTTTAACTTAAATTACAATAAAAAAATTTATTTCTTGAACTCCAAAGGGGTAGAAATTATAATATATTTTGTTGTCGAAATATATGCAGATTTACCGTTTACCGCTGATATCTCCGAAGTTCGAAAAAGTGGAATCAATAAGTTGTGCGTGTGCCTCTTTGTGTGATACCGTGCATATTAAATGTCTTTGTCCTTTGCTCTGTGCCCAGACGACAGATTTATTAATCGAGGTAAAAATTCATATTTAAGCTTTTTTCATAAATTGGGAAACCACAGTGATTTTTAGACGAAATCGGTTCTCCGGAAGTGGCAGCTTCCATAAGAGGTTTCCGTTTTATCGAAATATTTTGAAAAGTATAGCATTTACGAGCATCATTTACCAAACGACTGTAAATTAAAATAGTCTAAACTAATTTTGCAACAAAACTGATGCTGATCAGTTTTTGAAAATTTAACTGGAAATGACGATTTTAGTCGAAAACACTTTTTTTTCGACGAAAAATCGGTCTCTGTTCAGCCCAGACGGATTGATTAATCGGGAGTGTTTTTGTATTTTGCAACACAGTCAATTCTGCTTAATCGGGACGCCAGTTAATTAGGACAACCGCTTAATTGGGACACTGGTTAATCGGGACAGCCACCTAATTGAGACACCGGTTAATTGGGACAGCCACTTAATTGGGACAATTGTACTAGTCCCGATGTGACCCGATTAAGCGGAACTGACTGTACTTTGAAAGGAAAATAGCATTTGCGAAATAACTATTAAAAATCATCTGACTAATTTTTTAAGTTTAATTTTAAGTTTTAACGAAATTCGGTATACAGTCCATGCGGATTAAGAGATCCTTGCGAAATGTGGTGGAAATATGTGTGCCGAATGTGGCAGGTACCATAAAAGCTTTCTCAATTTTAGGAATGTTGCTCAAAAGTATAGCATTATCAAACACGACGGTTAAAAAGATTAAAATAAATTTAATGTTTAAATTTTTAACCTCGTTGTATTTTCCGTTGAATTTAATCGGGCATAATGATGTTTGATTATAAAAAACAATATTTACTAAGGTAGGTTTAATTTTTTGCTTTAGAAATCAAGTGATGTGTATTCGAGATCTATTACATTCGTTGTAAAAAAAATCGGGTGCTGGCCAAAACATATTCATAAGCTTTTTGTTTTACTGATAATAATTTTCATGAGGTTTAATTTATTTATTTCATAAAAATAAAGACGGATTCAGTGTCGCGTTCTTTCGTTCCTTCTTTCATTCTGAAATTTTTTTAAACCAATTTCATTGTTTAAAAATGAAGTTTTTTTCTTTTGAATTTTTTCAGCAACTTTAATTGATTTAAAAAAAAATTCAGAAGGAAGGAAGGAACGAACGAATGCAACACTGCATCTGGCTTAAATGCCTAGCTTAAATTACAATATTTTTTATTGCAGCAATGTATACATTTTTCAAATTGGAATCCTCATCGAAACTAATACTAAAAATTTAAGAATACATTTTGCAGGTTCGAATGATTCATTTATATAAAAATTCGTTTTTTGCATAGAACTATATACTATAGAATGACTGTAAAGTTTTTTTACATATAAAATTTGCTATTTCATGTGTCACAAGCCAGAGCAGGTTGGTTATATAAAAAATGCATATGGCGGTCTCATATTTCAAAGAAAAAACCCACCAAACTAATTTTTGTTTTTGTACAAAGTGACAGCAAAAAGCTTGTGCTCTTAAAGAATCTTGAAAATATTAATTAAAATATTATAAAGTAGTTAGTGGATTGTATAGTAGTGCATAATTTTGTAATAAAAATTATAAACTTTTAATTAAAATGAAGTGTCTTGTGAAAAGCTGCCAAAACACGCCTAAAAAATTACAGAAAGGAATTTCTTACCATTAGTATAAGTATACCAAGTCTTTATATAAAATAAAATGTAAATTATGTTAAGAAGAAACTGATTTGTGGTATAATTATCCTTAACTTAAGTTATAAATAAGAAAACAATTTTGGTTGTTGGCGTGGGGTGTTTACTTTGTTGTTGTAACAGTGCCGCATTTTTTTTATCACTACGTACATATTACTACGTGCTTTTCTTTTCATAATTATTTTTTATTTTTGAATACCATAATTATTAGTATTTAGAGAAATTATATGAAAAACATATTTTGTTTTTTAGGATAAGTTGAATGTGAGGAATAATTGCACCCAATTGGCTTCGATGTCGGATGTACAAGATGTAAAATGTAAAAATGAGTAAAAATGCAAATGTTTGCTCGTTACATTTTGAAAATAATTATTTTATGCCGCAGACAAAATAGAATCGGTAAATATTTTTAAGAAACGAGCCATCTCTTCCTTTTGTTTAACAAGCCAACGACTAAATTTGACAACAATGGAAATAATATTTAGTTAAAATAATTTTTTGTATTGGATGAATAAAAATATAATTCAATTTACATATTTGTTTAATTATAACTTCCTAACTTCATTGCATCCGGTGGAAAAAAATTCTTAATAGGGCCCTGTTCATTTATTCGCTTTCTCTTTTACCCTACGAATTTGTGACGCTTGACAGCTGCTTATATTCATCTAAATAATCTATTTCTATGTTTTTTTTTGTTTTTATAGTGGTTAGGTGGTTGTATTTTGACTGAGAAATTTTATGTGATATTTGAAGTACAATCATTCATACATCATATAACATACATAAATTTTATTTTTTTGGTTGAGAGAGTGCATTAAGGTTTGTTATATAATAAATTAAGCTATTTTAATTACTAAAGCAACTTGAGCCCAAATCTCTGGGAATGACGAGTTAATAGCCATTTAAGATTTGTAAAAATTTATATTAAGTTTGCTCTCCTAGGAAGGTCCTGGTCATTTAAACTGGTGGAATGCGCAATTTAATAAACTTTTCAGGTGTTATCGAAACCAGAGTCAAAATTTCCACGAAGAAGAGTTAATATGGCGACTGAAAATTTTCATACAAACTCATAATTAATCTACAAATAATACTGTCATATTTTTTTCCTGATTAGGACATTTAATTTGAGCTGATGAGCGACTTATTAAGTTATTTTGGTTGCTATTCTGAGTCCAAATCTGCGGGAAACAAGACTTTATATATGAAGTATAAATTGAGTTATCCTGGTTAAGTGGCCGAATTTCTTATAATTATATAATAATTTAGTAAGCCTTTCAGGTAATACCGCAAGTTTAGTCCAATCTCTGAAACGGAGAGTTAATGGCCATTTGTTATTGTCACTAAACTCTTATCCTTTCAGTCTTAGACTTTTCTTCTTTAAGTTAGACTTTCAGTTTGGAAAATAAAAAATAAAAAAATCTTCCAGTTTGCTATTCTGATTAGTAAGTTTTATTTAAAAAGGTCGAGTGAGTAATTTAATAACGTATTCCAGGTTCTATCGAAACTTAGACCCATCATCGGGCAGATGAGTTAATTGCCATTAAACTTTTCGCTCATATTCATATCTCGTATGTATAGAAGTTGTAATTAGCTCGCATATTCATTAATAATGACAATAATTTAAACTTTAGTACCGAAACTCAGTGGGCGGAGTTTTTGTTCATAATTTTTAGAATCCTTGTTAAAAAACCTTTTTGTGGGCTTGCCCCTTTGGTTTCAATTATATTTATTTAAACATATGTACGACAGGAAAATTAGTATAATTACGACTCAAATTTGTTAGTTTTAATTCGTTATTCCTGTATCGACCATATAAGGATAAAATGCTTATGGATCCATTTTTTATAGTAGAAATTAGAAAACTCAACAAACCTACACACATAGTAATAGCATCAGGACGTTAACGTTTTTTTTTATAATTAACATTAGAATAGACGTTTTTATTTTGTTTTAATTTTCTGTTTTTGAAAATTTGAATGAAAGACACAAACAAAATTAATCTAAAGAAAAAAAGCAAACTGTTGATTGTGATTTATTTTTGATTTGATGCTCCTTCGAAATTATATGATGCATCTATCTTTTGGAATTTCTTTCAGAGACCCATTTGAACCTATCTGTAACTAACTTCGAATATATTTTATCAGAAAAACACATAATAGTAAGGTAATGCGTACAATATAAAATTGCTATCGGACTCAATTAAAATATCAATATTATTTAATATTTATAATTAAAACATGTCATACACCTACATACATAATAATACAAAAAGTGTTCTCATATGTAAAATTATATTTTAATTGTAATTGCTACGCATTAAAATGGAATACTCATATGTAGATACATCTTAATCCAAATCAATTATTTTTTTTTAGATTTAACTGAATAACTAGTTCTTCTATATAGAAATCCAAATTTTTATTTTCTTAGTTCTAATATTACAAAGTGGATTTTAAAAGATTTTCATTTATCTGCTCTATGGTATCTGTATACAGTAATAGTTTTTCCTATATTATGTTACATATCTATTTGTTTTTGTAGATAAAATTGATTAATTTTTTAAGAAAAATGAAATTTTTCAAATCTTCTGGATATTAGATTTTGTTTTTATCTTTTTTTTTTGAATTTCTATATCTATACGAAATATAACATACAAATTATAATTATATAGTTTTGCAGAAAAACGTGCTCTGGAGTTAATTAAATTGTTTACTCCTATAACTCGATTACGATTCAATATCATTTATTTCTTGCATTAATTTTTATATGATGTGTGAAAATGTGCTATATACTTCACTTTACTTATCTATGTGTAATTAAAACTGAAAACTGCAGTTCCTCGTCGTCTGGTAACACTCCACTAGTCCTAAAAAGCTTCCTTTTCGTATAGGAATGAACATATTTCTCTAAAAGGTGCAAACTATTTTTTTCTGAACGACCACTATGGTCCATTTTGCTTTTTTCATAGCATTATCAAACACGACGGTTAAAAAGATTAAAATAAATTTAATGTTTAAATTTTTAACCTCGTTGTATTTTCCGTTGAATTTAATCGGGCATAATGATGTTTGATTAGTGCATAATTTTGTAATAAAAATTATAAACTTTTAATTAAAATGAAGTGTCTTGTGAAAAGCTGCCAAAACACGCCTAAAAAATTACAGAAAGGAATTTCTTACCATTAGTATAAGTATACCAAGTCTTTATATAAAATAAAATGTAAATTATGTTAAGAAGAAACTGATTTGTGGTATAATTATCCTTAACTTAAGTTATAAATAAGAAAACAATTTTGGTTGTTGGCGTGGGGTGTTTACTTTGTTGTTGTAACAGTGCCGCATTTTTTTTATCACTACGTACATATTACTACGTGCTTTTCTTTTCATAATTATTTTTTATTTTTGAATACCATAATTATTAGTATTTAGAGAAATTATATGAAAAACATATTTTGTTTTTTAGGATAAGTTGAATGTGAGGAATAATTGCACCCAATTGGCTTCGATGTCGGATGTACAAGATGTAAAATGTAAAAATGAGTAAAAATGCAAATGTTTGCTCGTTACATTTTGAAAATAATTATTTTATGCCGCAGACAAAATAGAATCGGTAAATATTTTTAAGAAACGAGCCATCTCTTCCTTTTGTTTAACAAGCCAACGACTAAATTTGACAACAATGGAAATAATATTTAGTTAAAATAATTTTTTGTATTGGATGAATAAAAATATAATTCAATTTACATATTTGTTTAATTATAACTTCCTAACTTCATTGCATCCGGTGGAAAAAAATTCTTAATAGGGCCCTGTTCATTTATTCGCTTTCTCTTTTACCCTACGAATTTGTGACGCTTGACAGCTGCTTATATTCATCTAAATAATCTATTTCTATGTTTTTTTTTGTTTTTATAGTGGTTAGGTGGTTGTATTTTGACTGAGAAATTTTATGTGATATTTGAAGTACAATCATTCATACATCATATAACATACATAAATTTTATTTTTTTGGTTGAGAGAGTGCATTAAGGTTTGTTATATAATAAATTAAGCTATTTTAATTACTAAAGCAACTTGAGCCCAAATCTCTGGGAATGACGAGTTAATAGCCATTTAAGATTTGTAAAAATTTATATTAAGTTTGCTCTCCTAGGAAGGTCCTGGTCATTTAAACTGGTGGAATGCGCAATTTAATAAACTTTTCAGGTGTTATCGAAACCAGAGTCAAAATTTCCACGAAGAAGAGTTAATATGGCGACTGAAAATTTTCATACAAACTCATAATTAATCTACAAATAATACTGTCATATTTTTTTCCTGATTAGGACATTTAATTTGAGCTGATGAGCGACTTATTAAGTTATTTTGGTTGCTATTCTGAGTCCAAATCTGCGGGAAACAAGACTTTATATATGAAGTATAAATTGAGTTATCCTGGTTAAGTGGCCGAATTTCTTATAATTATATAATAATTTAGTAAGCCTTTCAGGTAATACCGCAAGTTTAGTCCAATCTCTGAAACGGAGAGTTAATGGCCATTTGTTATTGTCACTAAACTCTTATCCTTTCAGTCTTAGACTTTTCTTCTTTAAGTTAGACTTTCAGTTTGGAAAATAAAAAATAAAAAAATCTTCCAGTTTGCTATTCTGATTAGTAAGTTTTATTTAAAAAGGTCGAGTGAGTAATTTAATAACGTATTCCAGGTTCTATCGAAACTTAGACCCATCATCGGGCAGATGAGTTAATTGCCATTAAACTTTTCGCTCATATTCATATCTCGTATGTATAGAAGTTGTAATTAGCTCGCATATTCATTAATAATGACAATAATTTAAACTTTAGTACCGAAACTCAGTGGGCGGAGTTTTTGTTCATAATTTTTAGAATCCTTGTTAAAAAACCTTTTTGTGGGCTTGCCCCTTTGGTTTCAATTATATTTATTTAAACATATGTACGACAGGAAAATTAGTATAATTACGACTCAAATTTGTTAGTTTTAATTCGTTATTCCTGTATCGACCATATAAGGATAAAATGCTTATGGATCCATTTTTTATAGTAGAAATTAGAAAACTCAACAAACCTACACACATAGTAATAGCATCAGGACGTTAACGTTTTTTTTTATAATTAACATTAGAATAGACGTTTTTATTTTGTTTTAATTTTCTGTTTTTGAAAATTTGAATGAAAGACACAAACAAAATTAATCTAAAGAAAAAAAGCAAACTGTTGATTGTGATTTATTTTTGATTTGATGCTCCTTCGAAATTATATGATGCATCTATCTTTTGGAATTTCTTTCAGAGACCCATTTGAACCTATCTGTAACTAACTTCGAATATATTTTATCAGAAAAACACATAATAGTAAGGTAATGCGTACAATATAAAATTGCTATCGGACTCAATTAAAATATCAATATTATTTAATATTTATAATTAAAACATGTCATACACCTACATACATAATAATACAAAAAGTGTTCTCATATGTAAAATTATATTTTAATTGTAATTGCTACGCATTAAAATGGAATACTCATATGTAGATACATCTTAATCCAAATCAATTATTTTTTTTTAGATTTAACTGAATAACTAGTTCTTCTATATAGAAATCCAAATTTTTATTTTCTTAGTTCTAATATTACAAAGTGGATTTTAAAAGATTTTCATTTATCTGCTCTATGGTATCTGTATACAGTAATAGTTTTTCCTATATTATGTTACATATCTATTTGTTTTTGTAGATAAAATTGATTAATTTTTTAAGAAAAATGAAATTTTTCAAATCTTCTGGATATTAGATTTTGTTTTTATCTTTTTTTTTTGAATTTCTATATCTATACGAAATATAACATACAAATTATAATTATATAGTTTTGCAGAAAAACGTGCTCTGGAGTTAATTAAATTGTTTACTCCTATAACTCGATTACGATTCAATATCATTTATTTCTTGCATTAATTTTTATATGATGTGTGAAAATGTGCTATATACTTCACTTTACTTATCTATGTGTAATTAAAACTGAAAACTGCAGTTCCTCGTCGTCTGGTAACACTCCACTAGTCCTAAAAAGCTTCCTTTTCGTATAGGAATGAACATATTTCTCTAAAAGGTGCAAACTATTTTTTTCTGAACGACCACTATGGTCCATTTTGCTTTTTTCATAATTCACCTAACAAGTTTTCACAAATTTTGCAAAATATTTTCGAAGGCTAACGAATTTGGGCGAAAATTTCTCATATCACTTTCACAAAACTTAAAATATTGTTTAACAATAAATACCTCTCAAACAGTATATCTCTCAAATATTAATATCCTCAATGTTTCTACTTGTCATCTGTCAAATAACTAGCATATGGCACAATAGTACAAATAATATAAATGGCGGTAAATTTCAAAATTAACCTCAAATTGAGTTTAATTTATTTTAATTAATTAAATAAATTAAGTAGTATTTTACGCATTTTTGTTGTAGTATTACTGGTGTGTATTTTAGTTGAGTTTTCTTATTTCTATACATAACAAACATGGTTGTGTTTTTCAGTGTGAAGAAAGAGTTTTTTTCTAAGTATGTTGATGAAGTTATCAAACACGATACGATGGGCGAATGTTGTAATCATCCGAGAATAATAATACTATGCCCATTATTTCCGAGTCAACTTGTGCATTTTATTCGTACATAATTTGTTTTATCGCATTTTGATTTAAAATAATAAACGGTCAATTACATTGTTATTATTATGAATTAATTTAACAATTTCACGAGGTGAAATTCGTAGCAGACGATGGCGCTATATTATACCACGATGCATCTATTGAATATCTTCTTTAGGAAATTCAACATGAATTAAACTCACATGAAGAATGGTTCATGATACTAGCTTGGAAGGGAGGTTCAAAACAGGCATTTCCACCAGTGTCACTATTTTCGTAATTCCCCGGGAATTGTGAAAGAATTAACATCTAATTTCTGCTTAAATAATTTTTTCCGGCCTACTGCGGAGAAAATTTTGATGTAAATTTTTATAAATTGGGCATAATTTTTCCATATAGAAAAAAATTAGCACTAACTTTTTTCTCAGTAGGCCAGAATTTTTTTTTCTATTTTTTTTCAAACAGAAATTACATAAACATTTTTCCCCAATTCTCTATTCCCTGAGAATTATCAGAATATTGCCAAAGAGGGGGGACTGGGTTAGGAAAACGGTTCTGAATCTTGAAAATGTAAAATGGTAAGTGTAATATTTGAAAAGAATATTTGCATGATTATGGACTGCCAAGTTTGATTAAAGCGCTTAAAAATACTTTAATTTCATATCACCATGTCAAGCAAATGCTGAAATGCTACATGCAACATGCTAGCAAACATATTAGAAAAAACCTGAGAATAATACATTACAGATTTAGTAATCGGCCTTCACATTTAAAAACAGGGAATATTTGGCCAGAACAAGATCGTCTTAGTTACTATAGGAACCTAATTATTTTAACACGAGGTAGAAGCGAACTCATTTTACTAATGGTCAACCTTCTACTGTTAATTTAAAACTGCATAACGGAACTTTTGAAATAACTACTTTCTCTATGCTATATTGAAAAAAAAGTTATTGGAATTATTATTAAAATCATAAAGATCAATTCAAACAGGTGCGACGTTTTGTCTAAGAGATGTTTTGTCTAAGAGACGTTCAACAAAATTATAATAATTCTACATAGTATTTTAGAAACATATTCTAGAAAATGTCAAAGTATCACAAATAACATCCAATTTGACAGCTGATAGCAAATTTGTGCTCAGTTTCATTTACCACTTTACTCTGAATAGACTAACGCTAGAAAATGGTTGCAAATTCTGCCAATATTTAAGGCCGCCTCATTGGATGATTGGTGACGTCAACCAATTGACCTTTTCGCTCTCCAATTGAACAGCATTATTGTGCAAGAACTGTGGTTTCAACGAGACGGAGCAGCATTTCACACAGCGCACTCCTCAATTGAATTAGGGAAGAAAACATTTGATAAGCGGATAATAATTTGATGAGCGCAATAAGTTCGTGTAATTATTCCTATCCGAATACGAATGAAATTTGTATTCATATTAAGAAATAAGCAATTTTTTTAACTTTTATCGGTTGGTGAACTGAACTCATATGAATTCATGGCATAAATATTTCCTATTTTTCAGTTTAATTTTTTGATCACTTTTCCATTTTTGTATTATTTAATTTATTTTATTTGGCTTTTACAGATGCCAACCATAAAGTTTAAATTTAACAAAAAGTTACTCTAGTGGTCGACACGGTAACTTTAATTACTCTAGTGTGACACTATGTAGTTTTTATTTATTGAGGTTTGTTTTTGATCACCCATAAAATCAAAACACAACATTATTAATAATTTCATGAATATTTTATTGATTTTTGAAATAATTTTTCTGGCATACTAAGGTAAAACGTCAGTGGTAATTTTTTTTTAAAACAAAATAAAATATGAAATAACTTTACCTGGTAATTTCGCTATTGAAAAATTTTTCCCAATTTACAAATATTTACATAAAACTTTTTTCTAAGTAGGCCAGAAAAACTGATTTATAGATAAACACTTGAAAAATCTTAATCCTAAGATAACCACTTGAAAAATCTTAATTGGTCGAAATTAAATGTTAGAAAAAAGTTGTATTTATATTTATTTCGCTGGTGCTATATTCCATAGAGGGATTTTGCCACTTCATTTCTGAGGATACTTAATCTGTTTTGCCACTCCATTGAATGCTAGCCAGCTCCCAGATGTGCTGGATGAGGCATATGTGTTTACGTCTTATCTCTCTGTGCTACTTTCCCTTGAGAAAATAGTTTTGCTCTGGTTTAAATTCAATTGCCTTAGTTTATTAATTCTAGTTACGGCTTTGAAATAAAGCCATCATTGTAACACTGTACGAATAAAAAGGTAAATCATATAAGTAAAAACTAGATCTTAATTCTGGGTAACTCTAACACGCAGTATTTAAAATTTTATTTAGATTAATCGGGGATATAAAATATGGTTTGGCAATTGAATTTTCCACACCTGAGATAAACATAAGACAATTACGCAAAAATATGAATATTTCATGTTTGATAATCTTTCCAAAATGTACGAAGCAAACACAAATAAAACAACTTCACATATTACATACAGAGTACGTCAGTCAAAATATGTTGATAATGGAAAATTGAATTTCGGAAAGCAGAAAGAAATAACTAAATTTTCGCATCACCGATTTTTGATTGATTTCTTAATGAAAATAAACAGACGAACTAATCGAATTTGGACAAACATTTGTATTATTCAATTCCAACAGTTTTCGAAAAATATATAAAATAAACCTCTATACAAAGTTCAAAGTTCATATGCAAGAGAAATATAATCTTGCTGTGTAGTGTGTATACCCTATAAACTTTTAGCTTGAAAGCTGTAACAGTTTTACCTGGAAAGGTGGAAGAGTCAATAACAACATTTACTCACACATGTTACATTTTGTATTCAAAAAATCTAATTACATTTTCAATTTAATGTTACAATGTTACAAACAAAACACATTCATCTTTTTAACTGGCGCTAATACAAATCTTTTATCAAACCATTTGTCGTAAGGTTTTGTGTTAAAAAAAATGAGATCCCAGTAAAATTTGTCGTTCTGTTATGTTTGTGTATCTTTAAACTCACATTTTTACAGACATAAACTAATCCGACAAATTAGTCTGTTTATTTTGTGGAATTCTAATTTTCGAATTTTATTTTCAAGTCACGTTTTCCCATACAATTCAATCAATATACACACAAAAAAGTGTCGACCTAATTCTTCTGAATATTTTCTATTTATTTCAGTTTCGTATGTAATGATAAATTTTATTTTATTTTATTTTTTTGGAAAACTAACAGTATGAGAAAATATTGCTGATGGTTTCGAAAGTGAAACCGAAATAACATATACATATATACAAACTTTTCTGTGTATACCATTCAGTGATTAGTTGCGGATTTGTTGTTAATGAATATGGTTTTTTTTCTGAGAGCCTTTCCTATATGAGAACGAGAGATTATGGTAAATTAGTAGGTGTAAATTTGGCATGTTCTATAAGTATTTTTATGTCTGGAATATTAATGCCCTATATAGGATTATAATATCTAGAAGTACGTACTTTGTATCTATTTGTTGTTTCTTCTTTACCCAAAAATATTGAATGACTATTTAGAGGTAACTATTGAAGCGGCAGGCCTATATGTTTCTGGAAAGTTCAGAATTAGAAATTGGTTGTATGCTCGATATGGTTGTATGCCGAATACACATTTCAATCTGAACAAATATTAATGTGAGAAACGGGTTTTACTTCTATATGTACTTTATTAATTGTCGAACTAAATAATTCTACGTAATAAGCCAATTCTTTATTATTGTTTTAAGTTTTTATAATAAACCTGATGAGACATCATGTACTAGAAACGCTAGTTTAGTTAAGGCACAATTTTGACTGATCCTGAAAAACAGAGCAGTTTCAGTTTGATGCACCTGAAAATGTCATCCTGGTTGGAAACATTCATAACGATTTTCACAGTCATGTTTCAATACTTAAGATATCAACAGCACCTCAGCAAGATAACAATTTAAGCTTGTGCAATAAGCATTTAATGGCTTGCGTGGAATCGTTATTGAAAAAATAGGAGTGGAGCTGTACAATTTTTAAAAAATGGGCAGCACAATTATTGATTTGGTATTATGAGGAATCATATGTGGAAACTAATTCGACTGTCATTTGAAGTTGCTTGAAAAATCAATCGCCGCTGCTCGCTTACAATAAACGCCTACTTTGTCAGACCCGGAACCAGGATAGTATACTTAGTGAATATCCTTCTTCAATTTTTTTCTTTTATCTGGGTTTCATTTTGTTATTTTAGTGATAAAAATGAGCGGCGGAAATTTTCAACAAGACTACATTATTCAGTGAATGGCTGGTTGTCGGATCAACTAAACGGAATTGGAAAGCTTGAGGATTTCGAGCCCTCAATCGAAGCCAAAAACAGAAGGATAAACAGATTATATAAGAGGAGTAAATTACTTGTTATTCAAATTCATTTATATTTACATATTGCAGATTTAATCGTTGTATGGTTAGGGAATTGCTGATTTTGACTATTCATTATACGCAAAAGCATTTTAACACAGAGACCTTTCACCCTGTATAATGTTGAAATTGTTTCAAAAGACGTACAAGTAGTACAATCGTGTTCTAAAATACTCCAATAAAAATCTACTGGAAAATCGTGACAATCAAACAAAATGTCTAAGTAAACTATTAAATTAATAAAATTTGTTTGAGGAACAACAAGTAGATGACCGCATTCGTTCGAAAACTCTAATTTGCTTTTTAATATCTAAGATAATTAGCGACCTACAGGCTACAATTATTGTGAAGTTCCATGTACTTGCTAAAAGTGAAACGTAACAAATAGATTAATGAATCGGAACCGGGTGTTAAACAATTTTTATGGTTACTATTAACCGAAAGCCAGGTAAAATTAGGAATTCCTCCAGAATTTGCGGCTACGAGTCGATCAGTAAGCACAGTATGATTTGTTAACAGATCGGCAAAATCTCTCACAATTTCCAAAAATTAAAACATCTAGAAAATGAAAACAGAATTTTTATTAAATGCTCTAAAAAATGTGTAGGGGTTGGATTGGAAGAATTTTCCCAAAAAAAAGAGGTTAGCTCCTTCTGAATGTAGTTCTTCAAAAGAACACACGACACACGAATAGAAATTTGCCAACCGCTGAGGCATTTCATTTTTTCGAGAGGTTCTGTCCATGTGATTATTAAAAACAATTATCTTTTTTAGGAAAGCAATGGCATCTCCTAGATATTTTTGCCTGAAATTTTGAGCCTATATAAACAGCTCTATACACCATATTGTCATGAATAGTTTATAAATTTATAATATCAAATAATTCATCGATACAACGTATAAATTTAGTAGTTGAAAAGGTGGATTTGGGAGTAAATTATTTGAAATTGAGAACTGAAGCCAGGAATAAATGGAATGGTTTAAAACCTGGGTGACATATTTGAAACTCTTCCGTTGAAAAGTTGTGGGTAGATATGTGTGTGTAGGTCCGTTAAACGAGGCATTAATCGTAAAGTATTATTTTTGCCACAGTTATATATTTCTTGAATATATTTCCAAGAAGTACAGAAACTATGATGAGTTTCTTTTTATCGGAAATTGTTGATCATTAAATTGCTGCGAATGCTTTCTTTCAAATGAGCGGGTCGAACATATAATAATATTAATATTTCTTACCATGTCGAATAAAAAATAGCTTTTCTGGGGCCCTCCCAAAATTCTACCCTGATCGCTAACTACGCCTCTAACGCAGAATCCAATAGTAGCTAGTTTATCCCAGGAGTTATTAACGATCCAGACTACCGATCATTTTGTCTTGTTTTCTGAAAAAAGTAAAATAGCCTCAATCGCTATTTCACCTATACCTATATAGAATACATTCAATCTCAATTGCCCGAAACTTTTGCATTTTAATATCTAACGCCGCTTGAGAAACAAAATAGGGGTTCGAACACTATGGGTAAATGAAAATATTCGTGTAAATTCCAATAAGCTTTTGTACCACAGAAATGAATAGCGAATCAATATTTTTTTTAATTCTGAAGTGAGCGATCTCTTATTGTAAGGTTGCGCATCTATCATTTGCAAGTTTCAAGGAAGGTTATGCACCTTTTCGCGAGCCTGTTTCTTTTATTTTAAATTATACCGTAAACGATTAATACGTCTGCATAATTTACGCTTATGGGGAGTAGCATAAGTGATCGATGCAGGACTCTGAATTGTCTAGGATTTCAATTTCTATGATGTCGTTATCCTACAGCACCCATTTATTTGCCCCTGCATAAGGATTCTGTATGATCCAATTTCGACGAAAGCAAAATTGCTGATGTTTACAAATCGAGAATGGAACTCGATCTTTGTCTCTAATTGTAGTCCCAGCCCGTAAATATCTTTTTATAATTTAATGTGTAACGTGTTCAAACTTAAACGAAATTTACATTTAATTGTTGCTTGATTATCCCCATCTATAAAATGTAACACGCACAAATAGCACTCTTTTTAGTTTTTCAATTCTATAATATATCTTTCCGCAACATGTTTGACATCCACAGTTTAGCTCTGTAGTAAAACAGAGCCATAAATAAATTGTCTATCAAAAATAAACATTTTGACCAAACCTCACTAAACAATTTGGATTTCGTTTTGAATTTGATGGGCTTCACAATATTTTGTTCGGCTCATCCTATAGCAGTAAAAGTTCTGTCCAGCTATAAAGTCTAAATCGATTTTCAAGCAGCAGCGACAATCAAATTTAAATATTATCTAATTCACTTAATGAATAAAAATCATTGTTAGGACCTTAAATATGGGCATTTTGTAAAACACAATCAGCTACTTTAAAATTTTACACTATGTGTCAGACATGGAACTTTTCAGGCGATGTAATAACAGAAAACTGCTTTGGTCCCTCCCTTATTAGTAAAATTAACTTTAATCCGTTTTAATTAAAAAGCAAATCGATAGGGATATTTATATTATAAACCAAAATAAATTTGTATGTGAATATACAAACAGAAAATTAAAAACATGAAGTTTCCGACACTTAACACACACGACATTGATACAAAAGCTCGATTTAACCCGACAGAAAAAAAACTTTGCTGCTGGAAGTTTTTCATTTAATTCTGTCGGTTAGGAAACTTTTGTCAATTTTTCAATTTTTCGAAAAACAACAAAATTGAAAACTTTTAATTAGTTAGTTTTCTCTAAGGAAAAGTTATCACTTAATTCATGTCTCCTAATTTTTACTTGTGGTTTCCATACTTACATAATGTGTGTGTATGTGTGAGATGGTTTTGCTATTCATTTTAATTATAATGGTTATTATAATTGCTATTGCTGTTTTTGGGTTAATGTTTTCAATTAACCAATATAACATAAGTATATTTTTAACTTTTTCATAAATATGTATATGTTGTTCTCGACGATGATAAGAGCGATATATTTGTTTAAATTCTCAACATGAACATATATTTTAAACGCGAGTTTAAAAAAGTGAAACAGTACCTAACAGAGTCACATAAGATTTGATAAAGTCGCAAAATAATGAGTACATTTATTCTAATTTTGGTAAGAAAAGGATACATCGCAAAAACTAATCCTAAAAATATAATTCAGAACCGCAATTAAGAAAAAGAAAAATCATAAACCTGAAATAAGTAAATGTTATATTTAAAGCTGATTTATGAAAATACAATCATTTATTAATTTGTAACAAAATGAAATATGAATACAAAAATCAGAAGACTTCATTGCACCCCCTAATTAGTTTTAGTTGATCAAGGTATAAATTATACCTGACACAAACCGCAGAAGTCTCGTTGCACTAGAGTAGCACTTCAGAAGTGGTCAGACGAAGGTTGTAAAAGAATTCGTAAGAGACGGACCACGGAACTTTCTAGACCATCTTTTTAGGAAACCAAGTACTTGGGCCAATAACCAATAATTATTAAAAACAACATTGCCTTGTTTTTTTTTATTAGCTTCCGATAGACGTATACAGAGCACCAAATTTTCTATGTAAAAACTTATATTTAGCGCGATATTTTTGCGTATAATTCATTTATTTAACTCCAAACTAAGATTTTTCATTGAACTTTTTAGTTAAAAATCGATATAAAAATATTTTGCTCTTGCGCCACTAACGGGAGCCGCTATTGAAACCATTAGAAACTTAATCTTACAATAAAAATTTAAAACGCTGCATCACGTCATGTTAAAATAAATATCAATTGGTATATTTCAGGTCGTTAAATGTTTGTTTTAAGGATGAATTTATTTTTAATTTTTATGGTACAGGGCCAATACGGGTAGTAGCGGAATTTCGGATAGATAATTCTCCATTTAGCGCTCAACAGCTCGCCGTGGATAGCGAATAAAGTGACACAACATATGGTCCAGGTTGTTTCTAGCAATACCGATCTGCAACTAAACTGAATTAGCGTATGTATTCATAGATCTCGAACACACCACACTTGATTTCTAAAGAGAAAAATTAAACTTACCGGACTTTTGGTAGAACTGTCTTGTAAAATATTCAAAAAACAATATTCCTGCTTAAATATCACAAGGTCAACCTTCTAATTGTTTGTCGTGTTTTAAATGTTGAACTTTTCAACATCATTGGAAAAATTTAAAAAGGTCATATTAGAATGTTTAACAAATGGTCTAAGTAATAGAATCTAATCTGACCATAAAAAATGGGGTGACCTTGCGTTATCTACAATATCAGCTAAATCGGATTAACTTCTTGTTGCACAATAACGTTATGTAAACAGTAATGCAAAGTTGTTTATTTAGTGAAGTTCATAAAAGGCATTGCAAATATTCCAAGTGCTTCTTAGTTCGTCCAGACTATAGTGAAAATTCGGGTATATCATTAACAGAGCCCCACCAAATTTCTTTCGTGTACTTGATCGGCTTCATTTTTTATTCATTTACGTACTACGAGTGTTTTTTCTACGCATGTAGAATATAAATTATTTATGCGGTGCAGATATTACGACACTACTATGCTTGCATAATAAGCTGTATAATTTTGGTCTGGCCCCCTCATCTGAATTTGTATAATATATTTAATCATACAGTTTTAATTTAATACATAGTGACGTAATAATTTAAAATTAAGTAGCCGAATCACGTTTATAAACTTATAACTTCATATGCATCATATACGACTACAAGTATATCGTAGTTAGTTTTCGGTAAACTTACAGTTTTAATCTATGTCGACGATTAAACATTTTTGTAAATTTATTCTAGTATATATAGGGATGTACTAATTACATATCACAAATGCCGATATATAAGTCAAACACGTGTTTTTATTTATAAATTAGAAGCACAGAGTAATTACTGATTGCCAATGCTACCAGTATCAGTATTAACATTAGTTATACAATATTAAAAAAAAAACTTTTATTTTTATGTATTGTTGCTCTCGTGGTCAATTATCAATTTATGCTTAATAAACACATTTTATTAAATACTCGTTTTAATGTTTCGCAAAAAATAAGATTTTTGAATATTTTAATTAAAAAATTTGTTCAAAAAGTTTAAAAAATTACTCGATCTATTTCGACTTGTTAGGTCTTCACCAGGAGTATCTACTCTGTAGATGTTATCTAATTAACAAATCTAATCAAAATTCACAGAAAACTTCAAGGACTTAAATATTTTACTTTAAATTTTGTATAACCCATTTGTACGAGTACCAGTATATTCTTTCTATAAACGAAAAACTTAATAATTTTCTCACGTTTAAATAAAAGAAAACATAATAATTCCAAAAATTACAACGCCAAATATAAATATATTTTACCTGCCTAAAATTTAAAATGTTAATAAAAATATTGTTCGTATATTAATTTTCTTATTTATACCTTACGTTTTGTAAATTAATAAAAACTGTTTTCTTCATCTTTCCCTATAAATATTATACGTATTCTATTTTTAATGACACTTGAGATTTGAGCTAAAGGTAATATACATTCAACTTAGTCTAGCTATAGTATGAATAGTATTAAAAGCGTTCAACTTACTTGAATCGTACAAATATTGTGGAAAATTTTCGATATTTTTCTTAGAACTACATAAAAAATAATAGAAAATTCTGAATTGTAATATACAAAACAAAATTATTCATGCTCATAGATTTGGTTCAATAATCAAATTCGAAAGAACATAATAATTTATTGGTTTCGGAAAATTACTAAAGGAATTCAAACAAATATTTTAGGTGTATTGATTTAATATTGTACTTCCTTCGACCACTGTATACGTTTATGTGAATACGCACATATGTGCAACCATTTACATAAAGCTTTAGCTTTATATTATCAGTAAAACTCTAGCTAGCGGATGTGAAAGCTAATTTCTACATCACATGCTCATATGCCATATAATAAGGGTTAAGAAAGCCTAAGGCACGACGATTATAATCTGTTCATAATTCCGCTATTGTTCATACAAATTGGGTATACCAAACAGCAATCACCGTATGCTAAATATATCAGTTAATACATAAAAACATCGTATGCATAACCAAACGTGGAAACAACTTTCCTACACATTTTAATTATATTTTTCCCCGAAAGTTACCTACACGGAAAATATAAAAAAAAATTAAATTAAAATCTTGTTTATTAACTTCGAAAAAACATCTGCTGTCAACACCTTTTATTTTTCTTGTCGTCCTTTCCATAATTTTAATGAACAACAAGCCTTACACACAGACAACCCAACAAAATAAAATGTATTTATTTATATAATATGTACAAAGTAAACAAAAGCTCAAAGCAGAGCATATTGTGACATTTGTGTTTATTTTTCTAACAATTTTTTTTGTGCTTTTTGGGTTGAATTTCATTTTCCACTTTTGGACAAAATAGAATTAAATATTAATACCCATCTACCTGTTTTTTTTTTCATTTTTTTTATCTTCATAATTATATTTGGCATGGAAAGTTATTTTTTCCGGAAAGCTTTTTATTTAACGCCCTTTTTTGTAGAGAACAAATTATTTTAAGCACAAATTGTTTTTGAATGCAATCATGCTTGTTCATATAAATTAACTTTAAAGCTACTAGTGGTTTAGGGTAAAAATATAATTCGATAACTTCTAATATAACTATAGGAAATTTTCCGTAGAATTTCAATGTATTAACTTAGATTTTGGTTAAGTTCCATGGGAGACATATAGATATAATAAAACAGAAGGTGTACTAATTGAAATAAAAAGCATTTCTGATGATAATTCTTCCTATTAACATATGGAAGTGGTTGGACCCCAGGGTACATACATATTTTTTCCAAATAAATAGTTCGAACAATACGATTATAAATCGATTATAAACCATACGATTATAAATCAGAGGTTTTTTACAGAGTTTGTGTTAAATTAATGTAATATTCTTAAATGTACCCGTTGTTTTAATAGTAGCATACATTTTGAAGATCAAGCAATAGACATACAATTTGGAAGTTTTGGCTTCTGAATTAAAATTCGAATTCGGCCTTGCTGCCCCATGATTCATATACGAAATATACATCATTTAGTAGATCACCGTTTTACTCATCGTTTTACTGCATTCCAATGTGATTTGCCATGATTCGTTTCATATCACTTCGCTCATTATGATTCACCGAACACATAGCTTTTGATTTGGATCGAAAGGCGACAGTACACCATGTTAAATTTCTCTAAAATCGCTTTAGTTTCTGTTAATCGATAAATATTAACCTTCTTCCTATCACGGCAGAAATTGCTATTATCAGCATTTTGTATTTCTTCAATTTGAAGTAGAAGCATGAATCAACTTTTATACGGGTAAGTCCAACTTCTGTGGAACAACACTGTTCACTTTTTGGTTCAATTTCTACTCGTTTCTTTCAATCCATATAAAGTTTTTGCGGTTGCATACTTTAGTTTCCGTTCTAAAACCTTTTGGTTACAGCATATAAATGTCCTCCGATAAATCGATATTAAATTGTTTTGGATCCGTATGATATGCAATACATAAGCTGGCCTGGCTTACACAGTTAGAGAGATACAGACAGTTTGTTGAGATATTTACGCCTTATATGATTGTCGTGTCGTTGTCGATCGATAAACGATTTTATAGTATTGCCACGTACTATCTAACCGATAGTTATATTGTGGTTATTTACTATAAATCAAGGTCATCTACCAACTAGATACTACGATCGCATAGTACTGATTCTTGCATATTATAAAAAAATATTTTCTTTATGAAAGCAACTGCAAACCAAACCTCCCTGGTTTCAGTCATTATGTTAATATTTAGGTCACCATCATCAGAAGTCAAGCACAGATAGAGATTTGTCGGGGAAATAAATATTTTTCCGTATGAAAACTCTGTATACTATACATCCTTTAACCTTAACACCCGTCATAGTCAAAGATAATATGTACTTAAATTTTTTCCGATTTCACATTCAATTCAATTACATACATATGTATTTCGTTTAGTACCATGATCGCAATAGTAACTTCGGGAAACCTTCAAACTTCCGATTCCCCTCAAAAACATTGATCTAGTTGGTGTATAAATACTCTTTATATTCAAAGGCTATACTCAATTTTAACCGATGTAGAATTCATTCCAATTTCGCAATATTCAACCGAATGTTTAAAGTTTTAAATTGGGAATTAAAAATTAAATAACTAGATTTAGTTTTATTTTTAAGTACATACGTACGTTTTCTACCATGAGTTCAAAATTGTCATCACTATAGTCAGCGTAGCACACTCTTTCAGTGCAGAATTTGTTTGAATTTCGAACATATGAAGCTCATTGGAGACTATCATATTACAAGTTGCTTAACTTCCAAACGTAAGTAGGCTATTGGTCATGTCCAGCCAGCTTCGCCTGTGAGTAGGATAAACCGAAACCTAATTGGTGCAATGAAATTAAACATAATATACGTATTTAATGTCAAAACCGAAGGCAACGAACATTGGACCCAGAAGGATAGAGGTCAATAGTGGGGTAGTAAAATCACTACATGAGATGTAAGTGCCCGGGAGAGTGAAACAAAAAATTCATAGGATTTAGTATTTTGTATCAAATCTAACACATATTACCACCACATTCGGCTATTTACAACTTGAATTTGTCTACTTAGAATAATCGTAAAGTTATTAATTTAAATTTGACATCAAACCGTACGTAAAGCGTAATTAAATTTCAATTTTCTAAATATGTCTATAAAACCAACTACCTCCAAGGTACAGTGCTTTTCAATTTTCGATAGAAACGTTTTAATAATGTTTTTATCTTCTTCCGGAGGCATTTGAATAGTAATATAGATACTTTAGTTAAACTGGTAGTGTCAAATAAAAGAAAAATATAAAGTTTAAATTAAAATCAACCTGTGGCAAAATACAAACAAATAAACAAGTATACAAACCAGCAAAAGCTCTAAGATTATTTGTATTTTGACTTGCAATTTATTTACTTGGTATTGTTGGTGCTGGGTAAGAAAGACATCGTGGAAACAAATTTCGTTTCTTCCATTATTACATTATTCCAAAAGTTCAAAATGTTAAAATAAAAGCTTAGAAAAGGAAAATAAGTTATTTCACATTTAAAAAAACTGAAGAACAAAATTTTTGCATTTTCTTGAGAAAAATGAGATTCAGCAGTATGGAAACTTTTAAGTTAAAATGTATATGGAATAGAAAAAATACAAAAATAATAACTGAAATACGCGACAGTTAAAAAGAACGTTAACATTTTTATTTTATTTTAACTTCTTAGCTATTTTGTATTCATGCCAGTAAAATTGTGTCTAAAATAAAATTTATAAGTTTATTGTTTGTTTGAAAAATGCATAGAGAATTCAGAATAAATGTATGTACGAATATAAAATATAAACGGGCGAAAAGAAACATCGCACAAAAAATTATAATTTAAAGTTTATTATTGGATGTCTTACGTTTTGAAACTGCTAGAATAAAATCCATATTTTTTATGTACTGCTTTTAACGTTTTTTTCTCGTTGGTTGTGAATTGGAAGGCATATGGTTGTCGTTTTAACATAAGAAATGGTATATTAATTTGTAATGTTTAAATAATTTATATAAATGTGTATGACTTTGGTTTTTGTTATTTATGGGTGACTTTATAACGCAAGTTGTCATATTATTTATTTTAATTGTATAATTTTATGTGCAATTAGACCAGAGCAGAGAGAAAGAAAGATAGATTACAATCAATCGACATTTATCAATCTATAAAAATATCTAACCAGTTATTTCAGTTTATTCGAGAAACGCCACACTCACTAATTAACAATAAGACACACTTTTATATTTACCTGCATGTTTTTCTTATCAGAATTAGTATTTACCTTCCTCCCAATACGACTTTTTTCTAAAACTGATGCAAGTGCTCATCCGGTTACGAATTAGTATCCAAAACCGAGACATTCTTGTGTTTATTTGGCTAGTATTGGTTATATTGGCTTTAAGGGCATCGGTTGATTGCGGCTTATTAGCATAGACCTGCGACTTGAGGAAACCCTACAAAAAAAATTATGTCGGGGTCAAATCACATGATCGTAGTGGCCAATTCACATCACCTAAAGACCACCCAAGAACCACCCAGGATCACCTAAAGACATCACCCAAAGAAATCAGTTAGCATCGTTATGTTGGACTCACCGTTGATGGTGATGGTCTCACCAACGTCATTTTCAAAGAAGTACAGACTAAATGACGCCGCCAGCCCAAAATCCGCACCAAACAGTCACCAAACAGTAACTTTTTGTGGATGCATTGCCACCTGGTGAGCCTAGTGTGGGTTGGCGTTGTATGGCAAATATATGGCAATTTTGCTTATTATCACTGCCAATTCATCCAAAAATGCACCTCGTCACTAAAGATGATTTTTCGGTAAAGAACCAAAGACTTATATTGATTAAAATATTTGCGATTTCTGAGATAATTTGATAAATTATTTAAAAACTCTTAATAAAATTTCCGACAGGTGGCACTCAAAGTGTTTTATGAGTTTACAATGGAGTTTTTTGTTTCTTCGATTTCTTTCTGCGATCAGGGAAACACGTGATAATTTTGAGAAAACGTTAAACTTCGAATTTAATTCCTTTTGAGATAAGAAATTTTTCTTGTACTGAACTGCAGTACATTCTCAACAAAAAATAACAAACAACTTCAAATTAGTTAGAATTTAGAATCTTATAAAAACAAACTAGAAGTAGTAATCTCCTTCAAAATGAAAATTAAAACTAATTTCCATACAAAAAAAAATTCATCTTTAAAATGTACGAGATGAAAATACATAATTTAAGAGAATTTTTATAAGTGAAAAATGAAACAAAGTATCAAAATAAAAAATATTTAACCAAAGATGTATATAGCAAAAAAGAAAAAAATTCTAAGTAAACTTTAATTTTCTTTTAATTTAAATTCTAATTAATTTAAGATAACGTAAATACCTAATACAAACAGACAATATTTGTTATTGGTTGAGCGCAAAAATTAATTATCTAAGCGTGTATCGTATACAATAGATTTGTGTTGTAAAATAAAGCACATATTAAGAAAACAAAAATTGTACAGGAAACGCTTTTTAAAGTATTGACTTAACCCTATTGGTAAAAAAAACTCATACTGTTTTCGTTTTGAAGAGAAATTTTCTTTCAGATTTATTTATTAATATATTTTTTGTTTAATGTTAAAATTTTGAATAATATTACACAACACAATGAAAAATTAAGAAATTAATCAGCACGTCATGGATTATCCTCTAGGGAAGGGCACGAATTTATTTTAAAATCGCTTAATTGTGTTTGCGATTTTAAATTGCACAAAAACATTTTTCTATTTTGCTCTTTTCTAAAGGTTTCATTGGAGTTTGTGGAATTATCGAAATTGAATGAAAATTTTAATGGATAGCACAAAAAGTATTTTATGAAATTAATTAATAGTTATCTCGCAGGAATAAATCTTTTATCAGGCTAGAGCAGGTTACCAATTATATCCCATTTGTAGTTATGCTTAGATTTAAATATAAGAAAAAATTGTTAATTTAAGTTAATCTCGGTACTAAAGGTATTCATATTTAAAACGTTAGACATTTTAATTAATATGAAATAATTGAACCGAAATTAGGTTCATTAAGAAATTAGATCAATCGTAAAGCGATCCTATTGAAGAATTTTTGATAGACGGAAATTTAATTCTGAATACATTTTTTATTTGAGCTACGTGCGGTTCTAATATACCGAATCATTTTAGGTATTTTAGAACCACGCAGTTTTTTATAAATGAAGTTCTAATGCAGAATCTTAGGTACTTCACAAAACTTCTATAAATAAAAGAAATAAAACTAGGGCAGAGTGAGACTAATTTTTAACTGAACATGATATGGACAGGAAAATTCGAAATGATTTCTGGATATTATTCTAGAATGTCTAACATTGTGGTTGGCTAAGATATACAACTACAGGATTTTCCTTACATGTCACGCAATATTTTCTAGTGAAAATCATTTTTGTTTTGCAAATCTATTAAAACTAAAACGAATTTTTGTATTTGAATTTTCTCATGTCTCATTACCATACATTTTATGTCGGTAAATTAAATTTATGATGGCTTGAATTCAATGGAGTTGAATAATTACGTGATTTATCAAATCATTGGAAAAGATCCACGGGATACAAATAACGACTAGCGAACGCTTACTATTATTGTTTATGTGAGTGGCACTCCCGCTGGGCTCAGTAAGTTGCACCATAAATTTAAATTGATCGCAACAAATTCACAACTAATAATTTCATATCTACACTAATAAACACTATATATAACATTACTTGTGAGATCATATCACTTACGTCAAAGGGCTTTAGCTAAATTTGTAATGAGAAACTAACGGAGTATGCTTTAAGTGGTTTGCCAGTTTACGCCAGGCCCAGGATATAAGTGTCGCTGCAGAGAATGTAAAAACTGTCTGGTTAATTTAATTAGTATTTTCTTATTAATGCACATGGAAAGAATATGCGGGCAAATACTCGTACTCATAGGACTATTGTATATCAAAGATGATGTACAATCTCTAATGGTTACAGCTCACACTGATTAGCTGTTTATATAATTGAAGCCAAATCTAACAAAGCCTTGAATTCCTAAGCCAAGAAATATGAATTGTGCGGCTGTATACTATATAGAATGCTATATTCAATTGGGGACATATTCCATAAGCAATGATTTATGCGTACTTTAAAAATCAGTAAATTAATATAGCAGTGAAATTTAACTAAATACCGTGGGCAAGGATCTCATGCTCAATCTAACAATTTCCCCTTGTATTATTACTGTTAAATAACACAAAGCATTATCTGCTGACTAGGTCATAGTCGTGGTATTCAACCTTTAAAGCGCAACTGTTTGCAATGTTCAAAACTTCAACATTTGGATCAGGAAGTGATGAGTTTGAATCCCATCAGTAGTAGTTGTGGAATTTCCATTGGAGAAAAAGTGCGTTTTCTTTCATTCCCAAAAAATACAACTAACCCAGTATATTTGCATTTTCAGTTAAATTTAATTTATCTATACCTCCGCAGCCAGAAGATTAAATCATTTGAAAAATGAGCCTTCATTATAGCAATTCTCTATAAATAATTAGACAGAACGAGACAAACTATTTTTACTTCAATCAAGTTAACGCTAATAATGATAATAACCATTTTCGAGAAAGAAATAAGTCACTTTAATCAACATCTCGATAAATTAGTTCTGAACAACGTAACCATACCATATATATATATCATCTTGCGGCCAAATTTTTCGAAAAATATTGTTGAGATGATCAATTTTCTTCATGCAATTTGGCTCAAGAGCGAAAGAAACAAATTTTGGGTAACCTTCTAGAATATTCCTAAACTTAATTCAGGGGCCTAACTATTGAATTCGACGTTCATTTACGAACGCTATCGTTTTCCTATAGCAGACAAATGAAGAAAAAAGAAAACTGCCGAATCCAGTAGTTAGGCCCCAGGTAAAAAAAATGATTACTGTGGTATTTGCTTTGACAATTAATTACTTTGGAACTTTGGGAGGAGAAAGTGCTCTCAGAAGAATTACTTAAAACTTGTTTAGTAGACTAGCGCTAGGAGCAGAACTGAAACGGAAGAAGCAGCCTGGGTGTAATAATAATAGTCTGAAAAAATAAATTTTATAATTGCAGAGCCGAGAAATAAGGGTGCAGTAATGGAAGGGTTGATTTTCCTTGTATTGATTTTCCTAAAAATTGGGAAATTTTATCAAAGGTCAAATTAGCACGTCAATGTTATTTTTGACATCATTTTAATTAGACATTATATCAAGCGGTAATATCACATTTTTTTAAATAAATTAAACGAATCTCCCATCTCGTTAAGATAATGGTACGAGAACTTTTCATACAAACATACAGCGGTATTACAACTCTTCCAGCTAAAACACTAATGCACATTTCATTCCTGAGATAGCTTAGGAAATACTAAGCTTTGAAGTATTAAAATTCTTGTTTACATCTTCCAGGTTCTCAGTGCGACCTACTAGTCTAGTCGATTCGTCAAAAACACCATGTCATATTTTCATATTATTGACATCAGTTACTTACTTTGTAATTGTAACGTAATATTTTGGACGCGAACAGAGTTTTATCATCGTTGGTACGCAAACGGACGAGTTTTCTGTATAGGATAATATCCCTTTTTCAACCAAAAAAAAAAATGGCTCAATTTAAGTCCAAACCATACAAATGTGTGAGTAAAAAATCATAGTACGTAATGGCGTTTTGATAAAAAATTCCGCTGGATTTCAAGTACAACCAACACAATTGTGTGTATTGTTAAAGTGTTTTTTTTTCGGACGAAATAATTTTGAAAGGAAAACACAAATGTGTAAGTTGGTTCAAAACACATACAAAAATAAATTTTTGATATGGTACTTTTGCCGTACCCACACAATTGTGTTACCGGGCAGGAACAGGAATATTGAGAGATTAACTGAATTTTCGATTACTCTTTTTTCAAAATATTAGTTTTCACTGCGATAACGTTTGAGACCGCGCCAATATTAAGTATATGGGTAAAAATGAAATTATTTGTAAACTGGTACTAGAGTGAGCTGACATTTTCTGTTATTTCACGAAGGTCAGATCCAGTATACGAGAGCAAATCAGTACTTTTGTTTATTTTTCATCTACAAGAAACTACTAGAAACAAACAAAGTTTTATTTTGTTTAATTTATTTCTGGCCGTCAATTTTCCAACACGTGCTTAGACAAAAATAGAAAATGAATAAAATTGAATATCGTGCGGTAATTAAATTTTTTTGTAAACATGAAAAAAACGAAAAATTTATACGTCAAAAGTTTATGGTGAATGTGGACCAAAATATTCTACAGTACCGAAGTGGGTTAAATCATTCAAAAGTGGTAGAGAATCGCTAGGGGAACGCCGTGTAAATATTGCAGAATTATCGAGAAATCTTTCTATCGAGAGCTTTCTTTTGGTACCACATTTATAATTCTGCATGATCATCTTCATCTTTCAAAAGTTAGTGCAAGATGGGTTCCCCGGTTGCTAACCGCAGAACAGAAAACAATTCTTGTCGAAACTTCAAGGAACATTTTTAATAAGAAAGAAAATGGTCCTGATAATTTCATAAATAGATTCGTGACGGCCGATGAAACATGGATTCATCTTTGGGATCCGGATTCCAAACAAGAATCTATGCAATGGAAAAAATGTGATGAAGCTACCCCTAACAAGTTTAAGACTCAACAGTCAGATGGGAAGGTTATGGCCACAATTCTCTGGGGTGCGGAAGGAATTTTGTTAATTGATTATATGCCACAAAAGACCACTATCACAGGTAACTATTATGCGGAAATTTTATACAAATTGAAGGCTACCATCCGAGGGAAAGAGCATGGTAAGTTTAGGAGTAAAATTTTACTTCTCCACGACAACGCGCATGTACATAAGACTAAAATTGCACAAAGTGCTCTGTGTGAATGGAGCTTTGAAGAAATCTCTCACCCACTTAATAGTCCAGCCCTAGTGATTTTTTCTGTTTCCAAATTTAAAAAACAATTAAGGGACCGAAAATTTTCAAATAATGATGAAGTCATGTCCGCTACGGAAGGTTATTTTGCAGACCAAAACAAAACTTTTTTTTAAAATAAACCGTTTAAATAAATTATTTGAAAAATGTAATAAATGTATTAATGTAGGAGAAGATTATGTTGAAAAATATAAATAAAATTTCTCTAAATATATAGCTCGTTTGTATCGATGCTATGAATATATTGATTTGTCCCCGTAGATACGAAAAAACAAAAGATCTTCAAACTTCCAGGTCATCGGCGTGAAGTGCTCAGAGTTACTGCCCATACGCAAAAGAATAAATCCACTAATTTATAAAAAAAACCCAATTAAAGCCATATGTTTCAGGCTAAGTAATCAACAATGAATGGTCGTCCAGCTGTTAAGACCGGAATGATAATTTAATACATTTTAAAATTAACGTCAAAATCTGCATGTAGTTCAAACAATTTACAAAATATCTGCAAACAACAATGAACAAAATTATTGCAAGTTCATTTATATTTTTAAAATCAGATAGCAGACATATAGAAATTCTCATTATCATCATCATGAAATCAATTTTCGATTTTAATTTTTTCATATTTTTATTTAAAATCTTACTATTAGTCAAATATGTATTCAAAATTTCAATATTTTCAGCAATAATATATTAAATTGATTGATCGTATTATGTGTAATGTACATTTTTATAATATTATATAAGAGTTCAACATACTCTGGAACAACGTATACCTATTACCTACTAACATGCATAATATATTACTCGTATATGTGTAGAATTTACCACAAGAATCTTCTATGATATGATTGATACGATTTCATCCCACTTAACATCATTGTCATAACTTTGTGAGATTTGATTGTTTATGATGGATACATAATGTAAAAAATATGACTTAAGTGGCTGAAGAAATATGTACGTGCACGAGTTTATTATATTTAGAAAAGCTTTTGTTGTTTGTTCTCAATACCAAGTTTTTATTATCTTTTGTTTCTCGATTATGTTCAGGTAAGTGGAATAGTCAAGTTGTTATTAACTTGGTAAGTAATGATTGTTACAGGTATTAAAATATTATACCGGCATAAAATCCTTAATCGACTCAATTATATACATAACTTTTTATTTTATTCTTTTTACCTCATCAAAACCTTCAACAAAGTATTACAAATTATTATTTTTTCTTAGTAGATACCTTAGTAGATATCTGTACATACGCGAGAGATAAGAGATAAGTAAAAAAATATATTTTTATACTGTGACTGACAAGTTTATTGCTTCAAACGACAGCGTAATGTTTCTTCATCCTTTTCCCATATATTTCTGCAATAAGGGATGTGGACCTAATGTTTTTTATAT